>CM051365.1:1041926-1077926 GCA_028015245.1 Cardamine occulta
AAGGAGTCACATGTCTCAACAGTCCCTCTATGAGGACAAATGCTTACTTCCATTCACATGATCATGTCCAATCATGTCACACATACACCATCTCTTCTCTGTCTATACTTGTAGAAATGCATGTATACACCAACACATACTGAGCTTGGTATAAAAAGCACAACCCTTGATACTTTGTAACACCAAAAATGCATCATGGCATAAATATATATTTTATATACATACACATTATGTATACAAATAAAAACATACGTTTTTGTGATTTCGTGATCTTGCAGCGATTATCGATGACAATATCATCCACTATACACATCTCTTGTTATTTTTTTTCCTTCATGTTTTTAGTAAGTCAATGCATTGTCTCATGTCTCAAATCTCCACCATTGCATATGATGAATCACTAAGAAACCAATCACTGACAACAAATCAATCACTCTTATTTAAACGTTCGTCTATAGTTATGGGTTTGTTAGTAACATCAAAGTCATCAAGATCCGATTATTAGTAAAACGAGACAAAAAAATTTCTTTTTCTTTTTGATATTCGTCAAAATTGCACAAGAAAGAAACACATTAATTTAAATGTCTTTAGTATATGAAAAACTAACTTTTTGATTGCAATGATTAAAACATAATCAAACAAATAAATTTTTCCTTGGGTACAAATTTGTGTTCTCATCATATGAAAACCCGTGTGGTTTATGAATCAATAATGGTTTCTTAAAAGAAGTAAAAAAGTTATAGGAGATTTTCAAGGAAGTTGTGGAAACCCCCATGTTCTAGTGGTTATTAAGGATTCATTAATGCTTCTACACCAAGAGGTCTGGGGTTCAAATCCCATATACTATGATTTATTATCATTTATGCAGATTGTTGGAGGCAAGCTTATAGGAGATTTTCATGGTGGTGCAGGCAAAAAAGTTTGGCATAGAGATCATCATACAGTAGAAATGTCCGTTGTAATATCATCATTAGTTTTCATAATTTGTAATAGAATAATAATAAATCAAAAAGCAGAAAAAAGAAGTAAAAAAGTAAGACAACAATAGGCTTGGTGGTTATCCGGCTTATTTGAGGACATCCGGATCTGCATCCGGTCGGATTCGTAATTTTGATATTCGGATCCGTATTAGGTTATCATGGATATTCGGAGTTTGGATATCCAGAAAAAAATCCGAATATTCGGATCCAGATTTTTTTTAATAAAAAAATATTATTATTATTATATAAAATTTGAAGAAAAAAAACATTTTTTAAAAAAATAATATAATATAAAAATAAAATTATTATTATATTATACTAATATAAAATCTGAGAAAAAATATATATTAATTTAATATAAATAATCATAAAATAATATTATAATATATATAATCCTGGATTCGGATATCCGGTCGGATTTTTTTTCTGTTATCCAAATCCAGATACGGTCCACTCGGATATCCAATTTTGTAGAACGGATATGGATGGATTGCAGATCAGATACCGAATTTCGAATAATAGATCCCAGGACTAGACAACAATAATAGTTTCTTAAAAGAAGTAGAAAAGTAGACAGCAATCAAAACAATAATGGAATCCGATGCCAATAAAGATAATTGTAATCGTCCTTTATCAAAAAGAGAAAGAAAAATTGCAATCGAAACAATTTTTTTTTTTAACCTCAAAATTTATATCTTATGAACCATGATCTAATTAATGTGTTTCTTTTTTATGCAATTTTTTTCCATCAACATTAGTTTATTTTTGTCTCGTTTGACTAATAATCGGATCTTGATTTTACTAATGACCCAATAATCTTAGATGAACGTTTTAATATAAGTGATTGATTTGTTGACGGTGATCGGGTTCTTACTTCTTAGCGATTCACCATATATACAATGATCGAGACTTGAGATAATGCATTGAATTATATAAAAAATGAAGGAAAAGATGAAAGAAAGAAAGAAAGAAGATGTGTCTAGATCTATACAATGTTCCATCAGTTATATTTGACAAACTCCGTAGACACTTGGCGGTAGACAGTAAGTATTTTTTTTATCTAAGTCAAAAAAAAAAATTAAAATAAAATCTGACTTTAACATATGGATTGCAATTATCTTCATTGCCATCGGATTCCATTATTGTTTGTGACAGTTGGCTTCTTTTAAGAAACCATTATTGTTATCTATTGCAAGCTCACAAGAAACCAAAAAAATAAATCTTCTTTCATCTTCCTTCTATTTCCAGAGAATCCCATATGGAACTACCACCTCGTTATTATTCTAAGTATAAACCCATATGTCGTCTGTCCGATCCAGATCATCCGCATAAGCTTTGCCGGCGGCGAAGACGATCTCATCCTCCAGTTTCTATGTGCTTTTCGTGCAATGGCGAGCTTATGAAAGACAGTGAGTACTATTACTATTGTGCTACTTGCAATTTGAAATTTCATAGAGGTTGTCACATCACTTTACCGAAGATAAGACACCCTTGTCACCCTTCTCACCTTCTCAACCTCATCTCCATCGATCCTGACTTTGATGGCTCCTCCACTTCAGAAGAAGAGAAGCACGAAGTTGATGACGACAACAAGGATGATGATGATGATGATGATGATGATGATTATGCTGATTCTTACGACGATGCTGATTCTTTTGGCTTTAGCGAAGATAGTCATGATGATGATGATGATGGTGATGATTTTGATTATGATGTCGATGCCTCTTTATCCCATAGTAAATGCAAATGTTGTCAGAAACGTTTAGAAAACGTATATTATCATTGTTCTATCTGCAAGTTCAATCTTAACAAGAGTTGCGCCAAGAGACCACCACCTCCCACAACTATCTCACACTTGAAAAGTCATGAGCACACCCACACTCTCTTCCCTATACGACTCCCTTTGCCATGTGATGCTTGTGGCTTGTCTCTAAGTGATCCTAAAGATTTCGTTTACGCTTGTCTCCCTTGCAGCCGTATGGTCCACAGATCATGTATCTATCTACCTCGTGTCATTCAGATCACACGACATCCTCACCGCCTCTCCTTCACTTCCTCCCTTCAACCTGGTGATTTTTTATGCGGAGTCTGTCGCAAAACCGTCCATGTCAACTATGGCCAGTACTCTTGTAATAAGGGATGTCATTATGCTGTACATTCTAAATGTGCAACAAGAGAAGATGTGTGGGATGAAATAGATCTTGAAGGAGTGCCTGAAGAAACTGAAGAAGATTTGGAGCCATTCGTGAGGATTGATGAGGAGACAATTCAACATTTCAGTCATCAACATTACCTGAGGCTCCATGTAAAAAAAACTATTTGCGAGGAAGACAAGTTTTGTGAGGCATGTACCCTTCCAATAATGATCTCTCAGAGATTTTATAGTTGTGTGCAATGTGATTTTGTTCTCGATGAGGCATGTGCATCTCTACCTCCCAAAAAGTACCACCCACTACATAAACACCCACTTACCCTCTACTCCTCTATTGGTAGCATCTCAAATGTTTCAGGGGGTTTTCTTTCTGTTACTTTAAAAGACATATTCAGATGTGATGGTTGCCACCGAAAATGTTGTGGTTTCGTGTACAAATGTCGTCAATGTAATTTTTGGCTAGACACCAGGTGTGCTTCCCTTCCAGATCCTCTTATTCATGGTTGTCATCCACATGATCTCTTCTTCAACTTGACCAAAGGTAACTGCATGGGGTGTGGTTCTGATCATTGTTCATCCTATTTCCTGGAATGTATCAAATGTGATTCCTTTTTGGGTATTACTTGTGCTACTTTGCCTTCTAAGGCACACTACAAACATGATAGGCATCGACTCACTCTTTGCTATGGTGAACAAGAAGATACAACAAGTGGCCAATATTGGTGTGAGATATGCGAGTCAAAATTAGATCCAAGGACATGGTTTTATACATGCGACTCTTGTCTGATTACTCTCCATCTCAACTGTTTACTGTCGCAAGGTATCTACTTGAAGCCCCACCACATCTTCAAAATAGATCGTGAACCATATGGTGAAGTTGAAATTGCTCGCAATGATGGTAACTCTCGCCTGTTTTGTTCTGAATGTCATATTCGTTGTGCACAAACTTTGGTATTCAAGAGGATCCAGATATACGGAAATTATTGTACTATTGAATGTGTGGCAAAGTTTTTTGCCCAACCAAGGATAGCGGATATTCCTCCGAAATGTCCTGAAACCAGTTGTACTTTATTCTAATTAAAGTTGTATTGTCGAGGTTTGACAATCATACGATATTAGTGGTTATAATGTTTTGCTAGAAACCGTTTATAATTTAGTTTATAATGTATGAGTCAAAAAGCTCATTACTAGTATCATAGAATTCTACATAGTCACATGCCTAGGCTGTTGTTGTGTTGTGTTCTTGCCATGTTATTTGTGATCTCAACGAAGGGTCTTGATAGATTTTATTTTTTGTGAGAAAGTTTAAAAAATGTTAGTGTTGGTTCTCATTTTCTACTAAGACTAAAAACGGATTGCTTTGAACACTGAGGTTACGATAAAGAATCTAATATCCAAGTTTTCTCAGATCGGAAGTGTTGAGAGACAGGAGTTTGTTGTTCTTTGGATAGGTCAACATAAACGTTTCTTTGACTAATTTGTCTGCTTTTTCTCAACTCTTTATGCCCCTTGTTGCATCTTAAGTGATCGATTAAGAAACTTGTTAACAATCTCCAGATAATCATAAGTCTTACTGTTCTTTACAAGAAAACATGGTATGCATCTTTATCTTACCTTAAGACAGAATCTGTTTGAGTTGAGCTTTTGAGTTTCGATACATACTGTATATGATAATAAATTGGTTTCGATCCAGAGAGATATACAATTGATTTCTGTTTAAAACATTGTCAAGACTTATCGAAAGATTTGCTACTTTGGACAACGTTTTTCTGATTTGGATCACAGTTTCAGATGCAATTTATAACCATAGAAAATCTAATAATCGATCTCCCCAAGTAGCCATACAAAATCTCAGTTTCTGGTTTCTGTTTCTGATAATAGTACCAAGGCAATGTTATCTTCTGTATGGGCCGGTCTGAGTCAGTTGTTTGTGTAAGACTTATATAGACAACTTTTAAATGAGTTTTCAAACCGTGTCATTATTGCTTTTTTGGGTTTCTACTTTTCGAACAAGTTTAAAATAATTCTGTGTGGAGTAATAATCTGATTTCTCTTGTTACTAAATTATTTTTTCCATTAGCTATTGTGGTGTTGTTATAAACATCAAATGTATAATCACAGTGCCATGACTTTTAGTGTGAAGGTGAAACAATATAAAGGATGAACACATGCTTGACATTTTGCGTCAAAGATAGTAACAAGTCAAAATTGGATTCAAAAGTTTTCATACTCTTTTTCTTGCATTAGTGTCTGTGATTCACCAGGAAAAAGAAGAAGAAACAACAAAAGGATTCACATGTCTTAACAGTCTCTCTATGTGGACAAATGCTTACTTCCATTCACATGATCATGTCCAATCATGTCACACATACACATCTCTACTCTGCCTATGCTTGTAGAAATGCATGAATACACCAACACATATTGGGCTTGGTATAAAAAGCACAACCCTTGAGTCCATGACAACAAAAAATTTAACATCATTTTTTTTTGGTATTCCATTTTTGTAAATAATATACCAAAAAATAATAAGAAGAAGATAATCTAAAGTGTATAAAGTTTATAAAGATCGCATTATGAACACAATAATGGAGTGCTATAAAACAATATATATATATATATGGTAGAAAAGCTTGTGGTTCCACATCGTTTCTTTTGCATGGATTAATCAAATCTTTTACATTTCATCATGTTACTCTTTTCATCATATTCCACCAAAAATGTAAAAGAGAAAATAATGGTACGAGTCTACGGCAATTTAAAAAGAACAAAGAAAATGTATATCGTTTGTGTCCAATATAGTTTGTCCACTTAGACATGACCATGCGAAAACTATATCCACACATAACCATCCATCATATACAATCTATCTAGGTGTCTTCTTCTTAACAAATGGAAGAGTTGTTCTGCAGGAGGGTTGTCGACTGCTTCTTCTTCACAAATGGAGCAGAGTTGCAGAGTCACGAGATGTATGATGCCATTGTTGTGGTTTTGGCGTTTTACTTCCTACCTTCACACACTTCAAGTTCAGGATTGTCTATCTTTTCATTTGCCGATTCACGTTTAAGCAATGTAGAAAGTGGAACTGTATGATGTTCTCCTATAGTTGACACGGTTACTCTACTTCTACACCAAAGCTCTCCCCATACAAAAACTTGATACAAAAAAAGAATGGGAAAAAAATAAATTCCAAGAATCAGAATCTTATTACAAAAACATTCTTATCCACAATTTAACCAATTCAGATATGTAAGTCAACGGCATTACATTAATATCACAAGATCATGAAATTGAACTGGTATTAAATTAAAAGCAAGCTCGAGATTTATCCTATATACATCTAATCAGTAGATCCTTCCATGGTGTAAAGTAAGAATTTGACCAGGTGAAGCCAAAATTGAGCTCAATTAGATCACAAATATCTACCGAGAAGGATACACACATTTGGATACAAGCAGCGATTACAAAAAAGCTCTACGAACACGCGAATCAACAGCCTCCGATACACGCATTTGGATCTGCATGAGCTCACCGACAGTAGCAGGATGCTTAGACTTACCATTCCAACCCAAAACAGAACTAGAAAAAAGCTTTCTTCATCATATTAAATCAGTAGCGAAGAAGACGACCATCCATGCCGTAGTGAAGAAGACGACCATCAATGCCGTAGTCAGAAGAGCCATTAGGAGATTGAAACAACCGATTAAAAAGGTTTTCCGGTGGCACTACGACATGAAGCGATGAAGTCTCGTAAGCAGTCCAAATGGAGATCAGAAGGTTTAATAGAGGTGATATTGTAAGATTAAAGTAAAATTATCTCTCTGACTCCACAATGTTTTTGGAGAATTTAATTTGAGCGTAACTAAATGAAACACAACAGAGTAATGTAGAAGGAAGAGGTTATTCATTTAGTTAGACGGTGCTTTAGTATTTCAACACCAAAAAAGTATACTTAGAGCAAGAAGTGGGTTAGAGAGCAATTATTTTCTAAAAAGTAGGTCATAGTGCAACGCTCTCTTCTTTTCTTTCTTTTTGGGTTTAATTGATCTAAGTTTGGTTTCTCCTTTTATTTGTTTTTACTATTATGTTCAAGTTTGATTTTTTTTTCAGATCATGTTACTTGGGGGTTGAAACTTGAAAATAATTGTGTTGATGCCTTTCAGTCAATCAATTTAATATTATTAAAAAAAACCTTATGAATTAGGATTGTGAAGATGTAACACACCTCTCCATACACAACCAGGTTCCACTAAGATTGGATTAAGCAATGAAGATGGTCCAATACAGACATAAGCAGACTTTGTGTAACTCTCAAGTCTTGAACCAGGGCTGTACATGTACACTTCTTCAAACCCTTCTCTTCCCACTACCACCGAGTTCCTTCTTCCCTACGGAATTTATTAACCCATTTTTCATTAATCATCCACAAACAAATTTGAATTGAAAGTTAGTATGTATGTATTATTACCCTATCAATGATAGTGAAGCTCTTTGGGGCACATGTGTAAATCCTACTCATCTCTTCATTCAACTGTTTGTAATTGCTCTCTTCTTCCCCACCAAACCTTGATTTTTCTTCCTCTTCCTCATCCTCGCCTTGAGCCACTCCGAAACGAGGAAGAAACCGCGTCGTTTCCATGAAATCCGAACCTTCGAGCCCAACTGCATAGGTAGCTTCTGGTGTGCTCACTGTCAAATAACTTACAAGTGAACAGCCTTCAAGTTTGATTGGTGAAATGCCTTTGTTTGTCACAAAGAGCTCAATGCTCAATGTTTCTTCTCTCAAAGTTATAATCTGTTTCATTTCAATCTCTTTGATCTTCTTGTCACTTCTTCTCAGCTCCATTTGAACACAATCCGTTGAATCTCCACTGATCCCATGGAGTCTCCATTCATTAATCTCGACAGAATCCGATGAGCTAAATGCAGATGAAACACCACCTCGTATCACTACTTCTTCTTCTTCTTCCTCTTGTTCGACCCATGTGTGGAGAAGCTCCACTTTGCCTCCATGCCACACTCGGACTTTGTACGATGTTATCATCCCACGTGTCAACATTACATTGGCTGAACTCCCATTTTCCAGTTTTAATTTGGCTATACATGTCTCACCTGCCCCATCATCAAATTTGTAAGATTGAAGAAGAAGAAGAAAAGACTGAAACTAGAGAAATATATACCGATATCTTCAAAAGTGGCTCCTTGGCCGGAGAACTCTCGCCGGAGATACTCAACGTCAAGTGGAAACGCCGATGAAGCTGCTGCTGCAGCTGATGGTGGAACAGAGGATTCTAATCTCTTGAAGTTTTTATTAAATTGAAGTGGTAAAGAAGCAAAACATGAGCTCAGAAGAATCTTTGAAGATCTACCCAGCGGGAAATTGCTATGTGAAACATTCATGGAATAAAGCAAAGCCATTGTTACAGCTCTGAAAACGTTTCAAAGCTTAGCCATGGAGAAGAAGAAACAACAAACACTCACAATATGGCCTTATCTTCAAATAACCGTTTGTTATTTTTCAGTAGCTCCATCTCTCTCCAGTGACAAGTAATGGTTTTGGGCTTTATAAATTGGACACAAACCCTTAAAATTTATAAAACCACAAATCTAGTTTCTTATCAAAAGGTTTAAACTTTGGGCTTTAAAATTGTAAAATCAAAACTGGGTTTTGCTATTTCGGCACAAAGGTTCCAACTTTCGAATTATTTCTTAAAAAGAAAAGATCACAACTTTATTAAAGTCTTTACCAACGCACGAAACGGTTCCGTGACGAAAGTCAAATCGAAGACCACCGAATTTTGTAACCAACCGAAAAAGCCATCGCCCAATTCAACGCAGCCTTGAGACAGAGAGAAAGAGAGAGATTTCTGGAAATGGTGTTCAACAGTGCGACGGTTGTGGCCGTAGCCGAAGTCTCCACCGACACGTGGCAGCTGATTTGGAGGGTTCCGTCGGCACAGAGGATCAATACAGAGCAGCTTCTAGACATAGCTATTTGCTTCCCGATGCATCAATTGAGTCGTTTCGTTCTCTGTTTGTGGACTTTCATGTGTCTCCCTTCTTCTGATTCCTTCTACTCTTACAGCTACGAAACCTTATCTGCTTCTTCTTCTTCATCGGACGCTGATGATGATGATCGACTTGCTTTTGAACATAATAATCTTCGTGATTATTATTCAGATGATGATCGATCTACTTCATCGTTTGATGATGACTATTATGCTCATTACTCTCATTCTGATTGATATTTTTATCCTTGTATTAGAGCTTCTCTGTTTTGGGAGGTTTCTGAGCTGAATTGATTAGATGATGATGCCTTGTTTGTTGAAAGTTATAATCTTTTTTGTTATTTTTCAGACACTGTAAAGTATTACTTAAAATAAAGAATCAGATAAACAATTCAATAGATTTTTCATTGATCTCCTCTCTTGTGTGTTTTAGTTTTGATGTTGTTGTGTTCTTGCCATGTTGTTTGTGATCTCAAAGACTGATCTTGATAGATTGATTTTGCGTGAGAAAGTTTCAAACATGTTGGTGTTTAATTCTCATTTCCTAATAAGACCCTACATAAACTGATTTTTTAAGACACTGAGGTTATGATCAAGAATCCAATATCCAAGTCTTCTCAGATCGGAAATCTTGAGAGAGGAGCTTGCTGTGTTTGGATTCGTCAACAGAAACGTTTCTTTTACCAATTTTTCTGCTTTTTTCTCAACTCCTTATGCCCCTTTTTGCATCAACTGATCGATTTGTCGCAATAAGAAACAGTCTTGTATTTGTCAACAATCTTCTTACCTTAAGACAGAATCTGCTTGAATGAGCTTTTGAGTTTTTGACCCATATGTGATCAATTGATTTCAAATTTTCAATCCAGAGAGAGAGTTACAGTTGATTTCTGTTTAAAACATTGTCAACACTTTTCGAAAGTTTGCTTCTTTGTATAGACAACGTTGTTCTGAATTGGATCACAGTTGCAGATTCAGTTTATAACCATAGAAAATCTTAATATGTAATTGGTTTCTGAATCCGATAATAATACTAAGGCAATGTTATTTTCTTTGTGGGCTGGTCTGAGTCAATTGATTGTTTAAATCTGGCCCAATATATGTGGACAAATTGTAAATGAGTATTCGAATTAAATCATTATTGTTTGTCCAAATATGACACAGTTCATATTTCAGTATTTTTAAAAATTTTGGGTTGCTACTTTTTGGTCAAGTTTAAAATAATTACGTGAGGAGTAATAATCTGATTTCTCTTATTAATAAAATATTTTTTCCACTTGCTATTGTGGTAATCACAGTGCCATGACTTTTAGTGTGAAAGTGAAACAAATATAAAGGATGAACACATGCTTGGCATTTTGCGTCAAAGATAGTAACAAGTCAAAATTGGATTGAAAAGTTTCATCTTTTCTTCTTCTTGCATTAGTAGTGTCTGTGATTCACCAGGAAAAAGAAGACGAAACAATAAAAATAGTCACATGTCTCAATAGTCTTCCCATGAAGACAAATGCTTACATCCATTCACATGATCATGTCCAATCATGTCACACATACACATCTCTACTTTGTCTATACTTGTAGTCTTGTAGAAATGCATGTATACTAACACATATTGAGCTTAGTGTAAAAAGCACAACCAATGACACCTTGTAACAACAAAATCTTGTCATCATTTTATTTTTTCCATTTTTCATATATTATTTACAAAAAAAGAATCTAAAGTTTATAAAGTCGGCATTATGAACACAATAATGGAGTACTGCTATAAAACAATATATATGATAGAAAAGCTTGTGGTTCCACATCCTTTCTTTTGCATGGATTAATCAAACCCTTTACATTTCATCATGTTACTCTTTTCATCATATTCCACTAAAAAACGTAAAAGAGAAAAATAATGATATAAGACTACGGCAATTCAAAGGGATTTTCGTTAGTTAAACCATAAAATTTGGATAATTCAGTACACACATATCTTTGGTTTATAAGAATTGATTTTCGAGTTCTCCGACGGTGGTATAATGGTTAACTAATGTAGATGTTTTCAACGGTAAAAGTATACATTATCCTTTTTTCATATGTTTCCACAATCACTTTGAACTTGGACTCGCATTCCATGAGTTTTAAATTTATTAACTTAACTTAACTTATTTCATAACACTAATTAACAGCGATTTAGTTCGGATCAATGTGGAAGTTTTCAGTCTTTATTCAAGTAGAAAAATGATAATCGTTTACATGTGACGCCCAATATTCTCATAGCATGAAAATGCACCATGTGATGCATCATGGCATAAATACGTGTTTGTGATTTCGTGATCTTGCAGCGATTATCGATGACATTGCTCACTCCTGTTTTTGGACTTAACCTCAAGTGGGCAGAAGCTACTACATAAAGATATACGATTTAAAATTCATAGACATTTTAAAAATAAATGAAAAAGACAAGTTTTGGGTGGCTAACTAATGGAACTTTGTCCATATCATGCATCCACTATACACATCTCTTGTTTTTATTTTTTTCCCCCTTCATTTTTAAATAATTCAATGCATTGTCTCAAATCTCCACCATTGCATATGGTGAATCGCTAAGAAACCAATATCACCGACAACAAATCAATCACTCTTATTTAAACGTTCTTCTAGATTTATGGCTTTGTTAGTAGAACCAAGATCCGATTACTAGTAAAACGAGACAAAGAAATAAATTAATATTGATCAAAAAATTGCATAAGAAAGAAACACATTAAAGTTTAAATGTTTTTAGTATATGAAAAATCAACTTTTCGATTGGAATGATCTTTTCTTGGCATGGCATCGGATTCCATTATCATTAGTATTATTTTGACCGTTAGCTACCTTTTTTTTTTTTTACTTCTTTCCGATTTTACCCTTCTCCGTGATCCGTGCGTTAAGTCATGGGCTCACGGCCTCACGGGGGTGATATACGCGTACGGTGAATGATGCAACTTCTTGCACGTGTGGCCATTGGTTACAACACGTGTGAGCTCTACTAGTAAGCCCTTTGTGGTTAGTGGCAGTGACATATCCGAATCATGACTCGTAAGAAGTGACAGTACTACTTAACGGCGGTTAATCGAGATTTTTAACGGTAGGTTCTCATAGACTTCTGAAAACTACCCTTATATAAATTCTTTTTCAGAACACTCTTGATTGTTCTGTCTTGTATTTATTCATCAGTCTTGTAAATTTCCATCTATATTTATTAGATTTTCTCCGTACATAAAGTTGAAACATTCATGATTCATAAATTTTGTAATATTAATGTATGTTGCATTTTACCCTAATCATGGGCATGCACGTTAAAAATAAATAATGTATGGGCGTTATACTTTGACCAGTCGTCTACGTTAAAACATTTTAACGAATTATAAAACAAATAAATTCTCCTTTGGCAGTACAAATTTTTGTTCTCATTATATTAAAATTCATGTGGTGGTTTTATTTATTTAACTTTTTTCTTACTTTTCACATTGGTTTACGGTTAATTACCTTTCACCGTTGACGAAAATTGAAAAGATTTATAAATTAATAATATCGGTCGTGTAAAACAAATTAATTTATAGAAAAATGCAAATAATGCAGAGCAAGATGCGACCAGGATTAGAGCATAAGAATCTTTGTCTTAGTGATAAGTGATAACATTGAATTTTGAATTATATCAATATATAATGTTAACCGTGGATGAAACGTCAAGCTGGCTCTGATCCTTCCTGACCATTTTCACATTGTCCTCTTTAAAATTTTAAATTATTTTTATTGGACTTTCCACCAGATTCCTTTCATTTTTCTTTACCATTTACAAAAAATTTTCAATTTTGTTGACTTTTTTCATCAATAATTATGCAACGTAGATTATACTGATATTTGGTTCCCGTCATTTCTGTATCTAATGTGTTTATGTCTATATTCAATTGTATATATTCATATATTCTTGTACCACAAATATTTTAAAATAATTAGAAAATAGTATAACATTTTAAACCAAAAAATATTTTAGGAAAAGGCGCAATATTCGACATAAAGGAATTATTTTATGAAGAAAAGCGAATTGGGAAGGTAAAAAAAGAATATTTTATCAGAAATAATTCTAGAGAGAGAAGAAGGGTAAAAGTAATATTAAGAAATAGATATGGAGATGGGAAAGTGAAGTGATAAGAGAGAGAAAGTGAAAGCTCTGTGTAACTCTACAGCTGAAGAAAGAGAGAGAGAGGAGAAATAGCAAAAGTTTGGATTTTGATGTATGTGGTTGGATTTATGCGAGAACTAAACTAGACCCACTCTTCAAACTTTGTCCCAAACGAACAACATTATCATTCAACCTTTGTGTGAGCACTTCATCTCGTTAGGGTCTCTTTCTTCTTTCTATTTCTTGTTGGTATTTTGAAGCTCAAGTAGACGAAAGTGAAGCTTTTTTTTAGTGTTTTTGGGTGACAATGGGAGGAATGGTGCATTTTAGCACGGAGAAGTTAGCTAGAGGTTTCTTAGTGTGTTTATTGCTATGTGGGTTGTTCTCGCTATCATGCGCTGCTAGCTCCGGCGTATCAAAGCAGAAGTTTGAAGTGAAGAAGCATTTGAAGAGGTTGAACAAACCTGCTGTTAAGAGCATTCAGGTATTGGCAAAAATCTAATCTTTCTTTCTTTTCTAGTGTTTTTGGGGTTTTCTATTTGGAAAATTTGGAAACAGTATCATAATCTGATGATTTCCCTTATTTCTCTCTCTTACTACACATGATGATTTATAATTGAATAATTAATAACATTGTCTCGAGATTTCAAAAAAAGTTATGGTCATACTCATTATTAAGGATCTTGCTACATTACAGTTTAAGATGGTACTGAAAATTGAAACTTTCTAACTTGAATGCTATGTTTCTTTGTGGTTAAACAGAGTCCAGATGGTGATATGATTGATTGTATTCCTATCACAAAGCAACCAGCTTTTGATCATCCTTTCCTTAAAGATCACAAGATTCAGGTTCAGAGAAGATTTAGATTTGTTTTTGGTTGTGTTTTTATGTCATAAGTGCTGATGTTTTAATTCATTGGTGTTTGTTTAGATGAAGCCTAATTATCACCCTGAAGGACTCTTTGATGACGACAAAGTGTCTGCTAAATCAAATGAGAAAGAAATGCATATTCCTCAGTTGTGGCATAGATATGGTAAATGCCCTGAAGGAACTATTCCCATGAGAAGGACAAAGGAAGATGATGTCTTGAGAGCAAGTTCAGTTAAAAGATATGGCAAGAAGAAGCATAGAAGTATTCCTTTACCTAAATCTGCTGAACCTGATCTTATTAACCAAAATGGTCACCAGGTGAGTCTAAGTCTGGTTGTGTAAATTTTTCCTTTTTTGTTGGTTTCTTGATCTGAAATGTGTTCTTTGTTTTGTTGGTTTGTCGAATTTTAGCATGCTATAGCTTATGTGGAAGGAGATGAGTACTATGGAGCTAAGGCGACTATAAATGTGTGGGAGCCAAAGATACAGCAGCAGAACGAGTTCAGTTTATCACAGATATGGCTTCTTGGTGGCTCTTTTGGACAAGATCTTAACAGCATTGAAGCTGGTTGGCAGGTGAGACAATGTTATCTCATTGATAAACATCTATGAGATGTGAAAATGATTTGTGTGTGATTTTTTTAATGTTTAGTATATTGATTATTCTTGCTGTTACTACAGGTGAGCCCGGATCTGTATGGTGACAACAACACAAGACTCTTCACTTACTGGACTGTAAGATCCTGACACTCCCACCTAATCAAGCTCTTATGGTCATGAGCTTCTGTTTCTGCCTAGGTTTCTTGATTTTTTTCTAATGTTGGCCAATTTTCTGCAGAGTGATGCATATCAAGCTACCGGTTGCTATAATCTTCTTTGCTCGGGATTTATTCAAATCAACAGTGATATCGCAATGGGAGCAAGCATTTCCCCGGTTTCTGGATATCGTAATTCGCAGTATGATATCAGTATTCTGATCTGGAAGGTATAAGCCATAAAGAGATAAGCTTTATGCAATCCAATAGACAAGAAAAGCTG
This sequence comes from Cardamine occulta, assembly GCA_028015245.1. Classification (NCBI taxonomy): domain Eukaryota; kingdom Viridiplantae; phylum Streptophyta; class Magnoliopsida; order Brassicales; family Brassicaceae; genus Cardamine; species Cardamine occulta. The sequence continues at coordinate 1,057,123 of CM051365.1, forward strand.
AAATGGTCTGTTAACTTTGTCACAGGATCCAAAAGAGGGACATTGGTGGATGCAATTTGGAAACGGCTATGTTTTAGGCTACTGGCCATCTTTTCTCTTCTCCTACTTAACGGAAAGTGCATCGATGATTGAATGGGGAGGAGAAGTTGTGAACTCGCAATCAGATGGCCAGCACACTTCAACTCAAATGGGCAGTGGTCGATTTCCAGAAGAAGGCTTTAGCAAAGCAAGTTACTTCAGGAACATTCAGGTGGTTGATGGGTCAAACAACCTCAAGGCACCTAAAGGACTTGGAACATTCACTGAACAGTCTAACTGTTATGATGTTCAAACCGGAAGCAATGATGATTGGGGCCATTTCTTCTACTATGGAGGTCCTGGTAAAAACCAGAAGTGTCCATAAATTAGTACTGGCTCGTCTTGCGGGTTATCGTGTCTTGTGAATTCACCATGTTTCTTTCTACACACACTTTCAGTCAATCCGCCTTCTTGGGTAGTTTTAGGGATGGTAAAAGTTAATGTGTTGGTAAGTTTTTGGGGTTTGTTTGGTTTCATCTTCTCCATGTAAGTAGGTGGGGAAGAGGAAAGGTGTGCCTTAAGTTTCTTTGAAAAATTCAGAAACTTTGGCCCTAGTGTAATCTTACTTTGTCTCCTTTGTATTGTGATTTGTTTAATCAAGTGTATGAATCTCTCTTTCTCACTCTTATTAACAAATAACTTTTGCCTCAATCTTCATGAACCTACCTACTCTCTAATTTCCTCTTTTGACAATTAGAGATTTTTTTTTTCTCATAACCTTTTGGTAAATTTAATTTCGCATTTGGAGAGAAATAGGAAAAGGGTTCAAAAGTGATTATGGATTTTGCTGTTATAAAATAATATTTGGTGATGACTAATTCATAAACTGTCTCTTTGGATGATGATCTTTTGCAAAATGAGTGAATGATATTTACTTTTTTCAACTTTTCACAATAAAGTTACAAGGAAACCCAAAGTTCATAAATGAGCATTATGAACATAAGTATAGAGATATTGTCTGATAAAAATTATGGAATATATTTGGAATTTATGACATAACTTTTTCTTTAACCTTCTAATCATCTGAAAAGGGGCAAAAAAAAGAAAAGAAGATAGCTGTATTTCAACCATCGGTTGGAAACTTTCACAAATCCGTCGTCGGTTAGATTATAATTGACATATTTTGCTTTTAAAATTGTGTTGTGGTGGTCTGCTGTTTGGATCAAGTTTTTATCAATGTTTCTTCTTCCTATTTTGTGTTCCTTTCTCTTGATTTTTAACAGATCGATTTACAACTTTCCACCTCTACAGTGGCAAGTGAAGGGGTTGTGTGACTTTTCCAATTTCCTCTACTCGAGTTCAAAATCAAATCTGGTTGAGATCTGATTAGTTTTTGTTTTTTCTCAATTGGACCTTGGTTGAGTATATCTAGACGTTACCGATGCCGATGAACAACAAATGATTCCAAAACCTCAAAAGAGAGGTTCATCAAGTCGGAGTAAATAAATGTATTTTTCAATGTCAGAAGTCTACCAAGTACTAAGCGAGGACATAAAGACCAGAAATTTTTTTGTGAGATTTGTGATTTTCATCAACATCAAGACAGGTTATGATCGCGGAGAAGAATCAATAAATAAAATTTAAATTTAAATAGTAAAAATCTAGATTTAGGGGTTTTGATTTATATTTTGCTAGTTTTTTCTAAAATTAGTTCCCTTTTTAGGGTTGTTATCACCGAAAATTTCAACATTTTTTTGCCAGTTTAGTTTTCAGGGATATATTTTTTTCTGCTGTCGTATATAGTTTTACCAATTTTTAATAAAATTTATGATGACAAAAAACCCTTCTAATCATCTATTACAGAAAGTTTTAAATTAGATAATATTTACATATGCTAAGTGAAAATTTTATATGTAAATTTCTCCTTTTATTATCCTAGATCTGCCTTTTGAAAATCTATATGATCTTTTAGGTTCAGTAGAGTATCTTTGACTTAATCGGCTTAAAATTAGGATTAAAGAATTTAGAAACAAGAAAAGCATTTTAAATTTCTAATTTGTATTATATATTCTATTGTTGAATGATTTTAAATTTGTGACAGAGACATTGGTATTCCACTTCTTTTTCCTGGTTATGAGCTTTGAGCGTATAACCTGAATTGACTTACTTGAAATTTCTTAGTAATTAAACTATTTATTCATGGGTTAGGTACTATTTTATCATTCTTTTTATTTTCTTTTTTTTTTCTCCATTCAGTTCAGGTCTCCATGGTACTATTTTTTTTAGTCACACAAATCACAATATTCGTTTTTATTTACATAAAAATAAACTTGTTGGTATTGTGCTTTCAACATTTTCTGTCTAAATTAAATCTCCATAAAATATTATAATTTTACTAATTATAGATATAAATGGATAAGTAATTACAGAATATATAAATTCAGTTAAAAAACAATTAAGAAAACATGTAAAAGTCTTTTTTACAAATCTTAATTTTGCTAAATCCGTATCTAAATCATTCCATTCTCACTGCCCAAGAGCGTTTCCATCACTTGCTATCTCATTGGTGCGTGTTACGCACGCGCATATAGCGTTTGTTCGGACAGTGTCATAGCTTTATTTGTTTATATATTAATTTTTTTTCCAAAGGCACTTTTCTCTCTCCACAATTCTTTCGTTCTTTGAGGAGAAAAAAAAGATTGTAGCTTTTTTTTTAGTTACGGTTCACACACACAACACACACATTCGAAGGGTAGGGTTTTAATCTTACCTTCTCTATCTATCCATTCCCAAAACCTGAGAAAAATTCTCTTGAGATTTATTCAAAAAATTTCAACATTTTACAGAAACAAAAGCAAGAAAAAACCATAAAAGGAAGTTAATTTCTCTTTCACAAAGCTTGTAAGAGTAAGCCCTAGCTTAGTTTCTTGCTTTATTCTTTGTCTACTTTACAGCTTCATTTTCTTGAAATTAAAACCCTAGTCAAGAAGAAAAAACCCCCAAATCTGTACCCAAGATGTCTCATTTTGCTTGAAAGCTACAAAATTTCTAATTTAAGCGATCCCTTCTGCTTCGATGCCACTGCACAGTAAGCTCATTTCGGTTAAGTAGGTAAGGTTTCCAATTCTAAGTTGGGGTTGCAAAATATGGGGTTGATTTTAGTGTTATCAGTTGATTTTGAGCTGTGCATTTGATGATTTCTGCTCAAGCTTGAGGCTTTAACTTCCCTGTGATGGAATTTTGATTTCCGAGTTGTATGCTGTTGTAGGTGGGAGAAGAAGTCATGGAAGGGGATGAGCGAGGAGTCTTACTTGCTTGTGTGATTTCGGGTACCCTTTTCACGGTTTTTGGTTCGGGTTCGTTTTGGATACTTTGGGCGGTTAATTGGCGGCCATGGCGGCTCTATAGGTAAATAAGTCCATATGTTTAGGCAACTCTAGTCTCTAGGTGTTGCTTTGCTATATATGGTGCTTGATAGAGTTACTCTTCCTGTGTAGTATTGACTTAGAACTGTAGCAAGTCAATGATTTTGGATTGCGTTGTATTCTTGCAGCTGGATCTTTGCTAGAAAATGGCCAAAAGTATTGCAAGGTCCCCAGCTTGATGCACTATGTGGGTTTCTATCTCTTGTTGCTTGGATTGTGGTAGTATCCCCTATTGCAATCTTGATTGGATGGGGTTCCTGGCTGATTGTGGTATTGAATCGAGATATCATTGGGCTTGCGATTATAATGGCTGGAACAGCCCTTTTACTGGCTTTCTACTCAATCATGCTTTGGTGGAGGACCCAGTGGCAAAGCTCAAGTACGTTTACAATCAGCTCTTAATTTTACAAGATTCTTTTGGTATTAGATAATAATGGGGGAATATAATGGTAGTATATGAAGTATCTGATGTCGATATGGGAACAAAGGAGAACAACCTGACTCAGTAGACTGATTTTGAATGAACTATTTAACTTATTTCTTACATTCTCCTTTGTCCAAACAGGAGCTGTCGCTTTACTTCTCCTTCTTGGTGTTGCCTTACTCTGTGCATATGAACTTTGTGCTGTCTATGTTACGGCTGGTGCGCATGCATCTCAGCAATATTCTCCCTCTGGTTTCTTTTTCGGTGTATCAGCAATCGCGTTGGCTATTAACATGCTCTTTATCTGCCGCATGGTCTTTAATGGTAAAAATTTCCCAATCCTGGCTTCACAGTCCTTAATTAACATGCAATTATAGTGTAATCAACTTTATCGGTCTCCTCAAGTCTTCGTAATAGCTGAAAGCAAATTCTCCATGTCGATAAACATGCATACATTTTAACTTCCAACCTCAATCTATGTTGTTGAAATTGCTCGATTTTTTTTATCATGGCAGGAAATGGGTTAGATGTGGACGAATATGTTAGGAGGGCATATAAATTTGCTTATTCAGATTGTATAGAGGTGGGTCCTGTGGCTTGTTTGCCAGAACCACCTGATCCCAATGAATTATATCCCCGGCAAACCAGCAAGTAAGTTCTTGTTGCTCGTCACCTGTAAATTCAATATTTTTTTGGCATAGCTAGCTCCCCTCTCTCCTTATTTTATGACTGATCCTGAATTTTACAACTAACAAACTATTGAATATTCAGAACCAACCTAAATCTAGACAGGATTCAAGGCCAGGAACCCTAGTGATTTTGCTGTTACTCTCTACCTTTTTTTTTCCTTTTCCAACAGAGGGGGCGTGGATGATGTTATGTATAATCATTACTGAGTGCTGAAATGTTCTTAATCAGCTGCAATTGGTTGCCTACCTGTTTTGTCCCTTGAAAATAATTTATAATTTTTTTCCTTGCATATTTTATAGGGCTTCACATCTCGGCCTCCTGTACCTGGGCTCACTCGTAGTTCTCCTTGCATACTCAGTCCTGTATGGCCTCACAGCTAGGGAATCCCGTTGGCTTGGAGGAATTACATCAGCTGCAGTTATTGTTCTTGGTAAAAAGATAAATTTCATTTACATATATTTGGAGCAGGAACAGGCTATTGGATTATTTCTCAACTCATCTTCATACTTAATATTTTCATGTAGACTGGAATATTGGGGCATGCTTGTATGGTTTTAAGCTTCTTCAGAATCGTGTTCTGGCACTTTTTGTTGCTGGCACATCCCGTCTTTTCCTAATATGCTTTGGCATACACTACTGGTTTGTTTCTGAGCTAAGCTTGTTATCTATTTATAGATCTAAAGTTTGTCCCCTTCATGGCATGGAATTTATTATCTTTTCTGTTGCTGCAGGTACCTAGGGCATTGTATTAGTTACATTTTTGTAGCATCAGTTCTATCAGGTGCAGCTGTTTCCCGGCATCTGTTGATAACAGACCCATCAGCTGCAAGAAGAGATGCCCTACAGAGCACAGTGATTCGCTTGAGAGAAGGTTTCCGGAGAAAGGAGCAGAATGGTTCATCAAGTTCTTCAGATGGTTGTGGCTCAAGTATTAAAATAAGTAGTAGTATCGATGCTGGCCATACTGGTTGTACTAATGAAGCTAATCGGCATCATGGAATGGCACGGCTGACAATCTAACTTTCGAACAGGCAGCTCTCAGGAGGGTATCAATAGTGACAAAAGTGTAGAAAGCGGAAGACCAAGCTTAGGTTTACGTAGTAGTTCATGTCGTTCTGTGGTCCAAGAGCCTGAAGCAGGAACGTCTTATTTTCTGGACAAAGTCTCTGATCAGAATAACACTCTGGTTGTTTGTTCTAGCAGTGGTCTTGATAGCCAAGGTTACGAGTCTAGCACATCGAATTCTGCGAACCAGCAGCTTTTGGATTTGAATTTGGCTCTTGCTTTTCAGGAACAGTTAAACAATCCTAGGATAGCCTCGATGCTTATAAAGAAAGCGAAAGAAGGTGATGTTGAACTGACTAATTTGCTGCAAGACAAGGGTCTGGACCCTAACTTTGCTGTGATGTTGAAGGAAAAAAACTTGGATCCAACCATATTGGCACTACTTCAGAGGAGTAGCTTGGATGCAGATAGAGATCACCGCGACAACACTGATATTACAATCGTTGACTCAAACAGTGTTGACAATACTTTGCCTAATCAGATTTCTTTATCCGAAGAATTGAGGCTTCGGGGGCTAGAGAAGTGGCTTAAGCTGTCCAGACTTGTTCTGCACCATCTAGCGGGCACACCAGAGAGAGCATGGGGCCTCTTTAGTCTTGTCTTTATTCTTGAAACAATCATTGTGGCCATTTTTCGTCCAAAGACCATCACAATTATAAATTCTAGTCATCAACAGGTGAGTTTCACTCTCTGATTCTAGTCACTGTGGCACTTTTTTGGCTGCAGACTGCTGCCAATTTACTCAAGTTGATCCTTGTAACTTTAGTGAAGGTTATTTATATCTGTGCTAACTCACTTGTTATCTAATTGTAGTTCGAATTTGGTTTCTCTGTGCTGCTGTTGTCACCTGTTGTCTGTTCAATAATGGCTTTTCTTCGGTCTCTTCAAGTTGAGGAAATGGCCTTGACATCAAAATCTCGCAAGGTATGGCTTGTCTCTTTAGTTTGGTATTAGTACTTGTTGTGGACAATGCAGATACCATGTGATCTTTTAACTGTTCTTAATAATATTCCTTTTCTATGTTTTCAGTATGGCTTTGTTGCCTGGCTGCTGAGCACATCAGTTGGATTAGCACTCTCGTTCTTGAGGTATTAGGGATTTTTTCCTTTGTTGGAATACTGCCACATCTTTTGTCATAATGGTCACAGACTCACAGGATTATGTCCTTCATCGGACTGCTACCATCTTTTATCACGTGGTCACATTTTGATGTTCTCATTTCAAACATTGTGTCTGCTTCAATTTTGTAGTAAATCGTCAGTTCTTTTAGGAATATCCTTGACTGTGCCCCTCATGGCAGCATGCCTTTCTATTGCTCTTCCCATATGGATGCATAATGGATACCAATTTTGGGTTCCACAGTTATCATGTGGTGATCAGGCAAGAGATTCACGATCTCCCAGGATGAAGGTCTGTCGATTTTCTCTAACCTAGTTGCCAGTATCTCTCTTTGTGAAATAAATATTTCTAAATAAAATTTCTTTTCATTTTAGGGGTTTATTCTTTGGATTTGTGTTGTGTTGTTTGCGGGATCTGTAATTGCTCTTGGTGCAATTATATCTGTTAAACCTTTGGATGATTTGAAGTACAAGTTGTTTAGTGCCAGAGAAAACAACTTCACGTCAGCATATACATCTTCTGTATACCTTGGTTGGGCAATGACATCTGGAATTGCTTTAGTAGTTACCGCCATTCTGCCAATAGTCTCATGGTTTGCAACATATAGGTTTTCCCACTCTTCTGCTGTCTGTCTCGTGATATTCTCAGGTAATTTTTGTTTCTGTTAGTTTGCTCTATATTTAGGTGGCATTTTGTCCTTCTCTGTGTAATCCTTATACGCCTCTCATCTACTTTCTAGTTGTTCTCAAATGCATTTTGTGGAACATCATATTTGGAAGTGGTGAAATCTAGAGAAGATCAATTGCCAACCAAGGGTGATTTTCTTGCGGCCTTGCTTCCACTAGCATGCATTCCGGCACTACTTTCACTCTGCTGTGGGATGGTTAAATGGTACCTGACTATTTCTTCATATTGCCTATTAGATCTTACTCAGTTTAAATTAGATAGTCTTTTTTAATGTTTCATTGTTGTTCTTTGCAGGAAGGACGATTGTTGGATACTATCTCGAGGTGTATATGTTTTTGTTTCAATAGGTCTTCTTCTTCTTTTTGGTGCGATAGCAGCTGTGGTTATTGTCGTCAAACCATGGACGGTAAGTGAAAAGTTACTTACATAATTTTCAAAGTTTTTTGCTGAACTTGATCCATTTGATACATCTTTTTTGTTTTAACTATAACAGATAGGCGCATCTTTTCTCTTAGTTCTTCTCCTTATGGTGGTAGCAATTGGTGTAATCCATCTTTGGGCGTCAAACAATTTCTATTTGACCAGGAAACAGACATCCTTTGTCTGCTTTCTTGCCCTTCTTTTGGGTTTGGCTGCATTCCTTGTCGGATGGTTTCAAGGTGAGGATTGCCATATCTTATTTTAGACTCTTCGTAGAGGTGAAAGTGAGACTTACTCTAATGATACATCAATTTCATACATGTTTATTTTGCAGATAAACCATTTGCTGGAGCATCTGTTGGTTATTTTACATTCCTGTCTCTGTTAGCTGGAAGAGCATTAGCTGTGAGTTCAACGAAGCTGTGGATTTTTCTGTCTCTGTATTCAAATGGTGTATTAACTAATTTTTATTTTCTCTCTTAGGTTCTTTTATCCCCACCGATTGTGGTATACTCTCCAAGGGTATTACCAGTATATGTCTATGATGCTCATGCAGATTGTGGAAAGAATGTCAGGTTTGTTCCGTCAATTGAGTTCTCTTAATAGTTACTCTTTAATCTTTTTTTTTACTGTTCTTCTCGTATGTTATCTACTGCTCTGAAATAATGACCATAAAAGATTAAGCTGATCGACTTTCATATTTTTTTTGTATTGATTGCATTTTCGATTTCTCCAGTGCTGCATTTCTTGTGCTGTATGGAATTGCTTTGGCAACAGAAGGCTGGGGTGTTGTTGCTAGTCTGATTATATATCCTCCATTCGCTGGTGCTGCTGTATCAGCTATCACCCTTGTAGTAGCCTTTGGGTTTGCTGTTTCTCGTCCGTGTTTGACCCTTGAGGTTTGTTTTCTTGTTGTTTGATCTATCTGTTTCTTTAAAAAAAGATTATTGGTTAGTGATTCATTAGCCTCTAATAGATATCTCTGTTGTGTACTCACTTTGCTAATTCCTTCTGATGGTCTCCAGATGATGGAGGTTGCTGTACGTTTTCTTAGCAAGGATACTGTAGTGCAAGCTATCTCTCGGTCTGCCACTAAAGTAAGTTACATTCTTATGTCTTTCTTAGTGAAAATTTAATTTGATAGTCTGTTGTTGGCCATCAACACATTCACGTACAATAGTGCTCCATGGGATGCATGATTTATTATGCCTTTTGCAACTTGTTAATTACAGACAAGAAATGCTTTATCTGGCACATATTCAGCTCCCCAAAGGTCTGCCAGCTCTGCAGCTCTTCTGGTTGGGGACCCCTCTGCAATGCGTGATAAAGCAGGGAACTTTGTGCTTCCTAGAGATGATGTCATGAAATTAAGGGATCGTCTCAAGAATGAAGAACGAGTTGCTGGATCGTTCTTCTACAGAATGCAATGCAGGAAAAGATTCCGTCATGAACCTCCTACAAATGTAGATTACAGAAGAGACATGTGTGCCCATGCAAGAGTTTTGGCACTGGAAGAGGCAATTGATACAGAATGGGTTTATATGTGGGACAAGTTTGGTGGTTATTTACTGCTATTGTTAGGTTTGACAGCTAAGGCGGAGAGAGTTCAGGTGAGTTCCTTATTCTAAATTTTCATTTATTCTTCTCTATGTTTGTCTAAGACAGGATTATCATGATGTTGTAGGATGAGGTACGCTATGGCGCTCTTCTTAGATAGCATTGGGTTCTCAGACTTAAGTGCCAGAAAAAATCAGTAAATGGAAGCCAGAGGATAGAAGACAATTTGAAATTATCCAAGAGAGGTACAGGTTTCTTTTTAATTAAGCAATGTGGTTTGATGAAGCTGAACACTCAACACTTGTTGCCTATCATTTTTCTGTGTTTGTAAACGTTAGTTATCTGAGAGAGAAAGAGATGGAAGAGGAAATCCTTATGCAGAGGCGAGAAGAAGAAGGGAAAGGTAAAGAAAGAAGGAAAGCTCTTTTGGAGAAGGAAGAGCGCAAATGGAAGGAAATTGAAGCTTCTCTTATTCCATCTATTCCTAATGCTGGTAGCAGAGAGGCAGCAGCCATGGCAGCTGCAATACGTGCTGTTGGGGGTGATTCTGTCCTTGAGGATTCCTTTGCAAGAGAGAGAGTCTCGGGTATTGCACGTAGGATACGCACTGCTCAACTAGACCGACGTGCACAACAGGTTAAAATTTATATATGTTTTATATGTGTACTTTCTTATGATGCTGAGATCTGGAGTAACTAACAAAAGTTATTACCAGACTGGAATTTCTGGGGCAGTTTGTGTTCTTGACGATGAACCAATGATGAGTGGTAAACATTGTGGCCAAATGGACCCAAGTGTTTGTCAAAGTCAGAAGATTAGCTTTTCCATTTCAGCAATGATCCAACCCGATTCTGGACCTGTATGTCTTATTGGCACTGAATTTCAAAAGAAAGTATGTTGGGAGATTCTGGTTGCTGGTTCTGAGCAAGGAATTGAGGCTGGCCAAGTTGGGCTTAGGTTGATAACTAAAGGTGAGAGGCAGACAACCGTTGCTAGAGAGTGGTATATTGGTGCAACCAGCATAACTGATGGAAGGTCAGCCCTTTTTCCCCCTCAGTTTCCATACCGTTAAAATGTTTTCCGGGACTTTGGTGATATATATTTCTCGTGATCTGGTTTGGCAAAAGTTTCCGATATTACCATGACTGAAATGACTTTCAGTCATATTTATATGTGGTTTCCATTACAGGTGGCATACAGTGACGATCACAATTGACGCTGATGCGGGGGAGGCTACTTGTTACATAGATGGTGGGTTTGATGGGTACCAGACTGGGTTACCTCTAAGTGTTGGTAGTGCCATTTGGGAACAAGGAGCTGAAGTTTGGTTGGGTGTTAGGCCACCTATAGATGTCGATGCATTTGGGAGATCTGATAGTGATGGAGCCGAATCGAAGATGCATATAATGGATGTTTTCCTTTGGGGAAAATGTTTAACTGAAGATGAGGCCGCTTCTTTGCATGCGGCCATTGGCATGGCTGACTTAGACATGATTGATTTGTCTGATGATAATTGGCAATGGACGGATTCACCCACCAGAGTATGTTTCCTCCTGTTGAATGTTGGCATATTTTTTGTAGTCCAATATTTGTGGAGGCTAATGTTAAAGCTCATACTGATTCTTGTTGGTTCCTTTTTCTAATTTCACCAGGGCGATGGTTGGGATAGTGATCCTGCCGATGTTGATCTCTATGATAGGGATGACATAGATTGGGATGGGCAATATTCTAGTGGAAGGAAAAGAAGATCAGGTCGAGATTTCTTGTTTAGTGTTGATTCCTTTGCTAGGAGGTACAGGAAACCCAGGATGGAGACGCAAGAAGAAATAAATCAAAGAATGCGTTCAGTTGAGCTGGCTGTCAAAGAAGCTCTCTCTGCACGAGGCGATAAGCAATTTACGGACCAGGAGTTTCCTCCAAATGATCGCTCTTTATTTGTGGATACACAAAACCCCCCTTCAAAATTGCAGGTAGGGATTGGGAATATTTTTCTCCTTTTCTTCTGTTATTGGTACATCTTCACTCCTTTTGGTGTTTATTTTTTTAGACAAAATCCCCTTTCAAGTAGACTAAGTAAAATTAACAACTTGATGGGCACTCTAACCTTTAGCTTGTCATAATTTAGGTTGTTTCTGAATGGATGAGACCTGATTCCATTATGAAAGAGAACAGTAGTGATTCCCCTCCCTGCCTGTTCTCTGGGGCTGCAAATCCTTCAGATGTTTGCCAGGTTTGAACATTTACTTTTTCTGATATGTGATACCTCCTGATGCACAAAATATTATTCTTGACCGTCTTGCATGCATATCATTCAGAATGGCTCCAGATATTTATTCTTGTGATTGGGTTAACTTGTTCTACAGGGGCGTTTGGGAGATTGTTGGTTTTTAAGTGCCGTTGCAGTTTTGACAGAGGTTTCACGTATATCTGAAGTGATCATTACTCCTGAATACAACGAGGAAGGAATCTATACTGTTCGTTTTTGTATTCAGGTTGTTGTCTCAAACATTCTTTCATGGCACTGCTTTGCTCTCTTGATATAGATTCGTGTAGGTTCCTCTATGATTTCTGTGTGTCAGAGGTTTCAAGTTTACTTGCTTTCACCTTGCAGGGTGAGTGGGTTCCCGTTGTTATTGATGACTGGATTCCATGTGAATCACCTGGTAAACCAGCCTTTGCTACTAGCAAAAAGCTCAATGAACTTTGGGTCTCCATTGTGGAGAAAGCATCGCCAAGCTCCATGGTTCTTATGAGGCACTGGAGGGGGGACTGGTTCAGGATGCTCTTGTCGACCTAACTGGGGGAGCTGGTGAGGAGATCGACTTGCGGAGTGCTCAAGCACAAATTGATCTTGCAAGTGGTAGATTATGGTCTCAATTGTTACGCTTCAAACAAGAGGGGTTTTTACTTGGTGCTGGAAGTCCATCAGGATCTGATGTTCATGTATCTTCCAGTGGCATTGTCCAAGGGCACGCTTACTCCGTCTTACAGGTATGCGCTGGTTGCTTTGGTTGCATTTGTGGTATGCTGAGTAGGCGAACACGTTTTAGGAAATTTACTTACTGTCTCCCTTCAGGTGAGAGAGGTCGATGGGCACCGACTTGTTCAGATCCGGAATCCATGGGCCAATGAAGTTGAGTGGAATGGTCCGTGGTCAGACTCATCCCCAGAGTGGACTGATAGGATGAAGCACAAGCTGAAGCATGTTCCACAGGTAGTTTCTCTTTGCTTCATTTCTTTACGGCTTATTCCTTGTGTTCCTCGAGTTCTCTGAAACGATTAGGTGCGCGGATGTTTTAGAAACTAGTAAAATATTTCTCTACTGTTGACATGGGGACACACCTGTACAAAACATAATGCTCACAAACGCATACTTGCTCGTAAATATATGTAAAGATGCTATGGTTCGTTTCAGTAAAGTATATTGCGTACTGATCCTGTGCATTCTGTTAAACAGTCAAAAGAAGGTATATTCTGGATGTCTTGGCAAGACTTCCAGATTCATTTCAGATCAATATATGTTTGTCGGGTTTATCCCCGTGAGATGCGCTATTCTGTACATGGCCAATGGCGAGGTTTTAGTGCTGGTGGCTGCCAAGATTATAGCTCATGGCATCAAAATCCACAATTCAGGCTGAGGGCTACTGGTTCTGATGCATCTTTGCCAATTCATGTGTTCATCACCTTAACTCAGGCACATTCTATCCCTTGAAGGATTTTGTTTGTTTTCCTATAATTCGTATATATTTACTATCCTCAGCTTATTCTCCCAATTTTACTCGCAGGGCGTAGGTTTCTCAAGAACAACTCCTGGATTCCGTAACTATCAATCTAGCCATGACTCACAATTGTTCTATATCGGAATCAGGATTCTTAAAACTCGAGGACGTGCTGCTTATAACGTATTTCTTCATGAATCTGTTGGTGGAACAGACTATGTAAATTCCCGGGGAGATATCATGCGAAATGGTTCTTGATCCTGATCCTAAGGGTTATACTATTATTCCGACCACTATACACCCAGGGAAGAAGCACCTTTTGTTCTTTCAGTCTTCACAAAAGCCTCCATTGTTCTTGAAGCTTTGTAGTACCGGTATAGCTAGATGCTTCTCTCTTTCCTTTTCACCAACAGACATGCCATGACTCCTCCAAGTGCTTGTGTTGTTTAAGGAACCAGAAAGGCGTGTTTCTCAATGTTAAAGACTTGTTTGCCCTCAGTAAGCGCCACATTAGAGAAGGTAAGTTTCTTAACCTTTCTGCAAGTATGGATCCTCTCCCATTCTAGTACTCACTTTTCCTCATTAGACTTAACTCTCTCCTTAACAGCGTCTGATCTGATAGCTGGGCATCACATTATATGGTGAATCTTTTAAGTCTTGGATAAAATGTTTTAGTTGTTGTCCTGATCTGCACCACAAAGCTAGCTACTTGGCGGATGTATTGCATTGGAGAAAGCAGTTTTCAGGCATGGGTCACCGGTATTCTATCTGGAGCTTTGGACACGCATCAACTGTACATTTGTAGGTATTGTGTGACAAGTACAGATTTATTAAATGTAGATTAGCTACTTCATATCTGAGAAAACAAGGAGAGAAATAGGAGACTTGTGACTTGTTAGGTAAAGGTTTGGTACTTGGTAGTGGTAGCTGCAGTTTTAGTTGGTGTGTTGTAATATTCAGACACTGATCTGTATGCAGATTTCGTTTCCACTCTAATATATGAATTCTCTCTGTCTCCCTTGAACTGTTGTGTATGGAGTTTTCATTACACACTCATTTGTACATTTCTAAATAGAGATTCTAGAACTATTCATCATGAATCTCTATTGTATACACGACTTGTCTTTGCAGACTTAGCAAGTTAAACAAGTAAAAGGTGAGAAAATAGACCGATTAAGAAGATAGATTAGCTTCAAAAGCAAAATATCAGCAAAAAAAAAATACACGTGCCTCATAGTTGTTAACCTGTAGTAATGAAGAGAGGCACCTCAAAATGTAATGAAAAAGGCAAAATAGATCCTTTCTACCCCTCTCCAAAATCTTGAATATTTCTTGAAGTTCTTTTGTTCTTCACTCCGAATCACTTTCCATGCTCCCCATTGCCTTCAATCCTCTTGGTCTCTACATCAAAATATGAATGCATCACACATCTTTGCTAGTACATGACCATAACATCCACAAAGTAACGAGAATGAGAAAATTCTGATACCTTCTTTGAAGTCTTCTTCTCTCTTACTTCATATCTCTCTTTGCACAGATCTGATAACCACGCACCTGGACTCACCAGCTGCACAAAACATAGCCCCGAGATTAGCAATCATAATGAAAGGGGTTATGAAGAACACAAATTATAAGGGACTCACAAGCAATGTCTTCTGAACTAATTTGGCTCGTTTCTTAGGTCTTTGAGGAAGCTTGCAACCTTTCATAGCCAAGAAATCTTCTTCCTTCTCTTTATTTGACAAAGTTATAAACAACTTTGGCCACACATGCTTCTTGGTTTCTTTCACAGGCTCCTTTATAATTTTCCCACTCTCATCTATACCCATCGAACCCCTGGTTGTGTAATACCTATCTTCCTTCTCAGGTGATGCCACAAACGATCTGCGCACATTGACTAGAGGATCTGTGATCCTATCACCACAGAAACATAACAATGTTTAACATAAAAAAAAAAAAAAAAATCACTCAGAAACATACCATTTGTAACTTTATTTCCCCAAGTCAAACTTACTTGTTTGGACGGTTAAGATGACGAGAAGGCGAGCCTCTCTCAGAAGAAACAGCACGCGAAATGAGTTTACGCTTAGTCAAACAATCAGATGATTTACCATTTGTAAGGCTTTGATCTTTCTTCACTTTCATACATCTAACTCTTTTCCTCTCTCCCCATTGCAACACAAAATCTGTCTCTGTGGTTCCACTCCCTCTTTGGCTTTTCACCTCCTCCATTATACAACACTTTCTCTTTTAACCTTACACAACCAACGAAGAGATAAACTCAGACATTGATAGTTCTTCCAGAAATAGACCAAACAAATCTAGAACTATCACTTAGAAAGGTCCTGCCCTTTTTTATAGAATACATGCATACAAAAAGAGGGAAAAATTACCATTTACATTTCTGTTTACAATCATACAAGTTTCTGATTCCTGATTTCTGATTTCTAACAGCTAATTGAAATAAACCACATATTAAAAAAGACTAATCTCAACTAATTTGAAGAAACAAGACTCACTAACCTCAAGATCTACAACTTAAACTCAGCGACTTAGCTTCTAGAATACCAGAAACACTCACAAAAACAACAACAATATCCAAAATAGTATAAGAAAATCAGAAAATAAGTAAAATCTATAAATCAGATAGTGTTTATTGCAGAGTCGATTTTTCTCAGAACTTAAATTTTTCTAAAACACAATCCACCATTGTAGTCAAATATAGAGACAATAGCTTACCAAAAAAAAAATGATAAGAGAACACTTACAAGAGTGAAACCTGATGAAACCAAAGACAGAATTTTTTGGTAAAAGAGAGTAAAATAAAGAAATAAAGTTGTTCTCTTTTTCTTCTCTGGGAAGATTAGATAGGTTCAAAAATTTAAGAATTTTCTGGGTTTTTTAATTTTCTTGATGAGACCAGAAGATCGAACACTATCTTCTTTAAACTCTCACACACACAGACACAAGAAATAAAAACTGCTTACCCTCTGGTCTTTACTGCGACGCTCACCTTTTTTATCCATTTTTTCTATTTTGTTTTTTTATAAAATTTTTAAATTGTTTTTGCTCATTTAATTGACAACATAATTTTTAGGGTTTTTAATGTGATTAATAACAACCGTCGGATATGAAATGGACGGGGAGATAGGGTTCTAGAAAGTTAAAAAGCCTTAGCCTGTTGTGTTTGAATAAAGAGAATTCGTTATGGACAATAGCAAATCATATTAAGACACGTGTGTGTTTTGTCGAGAACACGTTATGCCACTTTCACTGGATAATAATCTCCGTCTGGCGAGAAAATCCTAAATAAGATTTTTGCGTTAAGACAGTAAAAAGCTTTTTGTTCCACGCGCCAATGACATTTGATTTCCCAGATTTGACCAAACTCCGCCCTTTGGCCATTTCGGGCGTTGGACTTCACGCACTAAAGATGCGCGTAGGATTAGATTTAAACCCTTTCAAAAGCTATATTCAAACTTTGGCTAATATAATAGGCTCAATTCTGGGTTTCCATAAAACGTTTTTGATTTTACTATTTCATATTTTATATAGTTATTATCAGTTATATATACATCTATTTTTGTTTCTTTCTTCATCGTATTAATATTATTTATTTTCTCATCTATTTATTTTATTTTATTTCCATTTTTTGATGATCGAATGTTCTCTTTTCTCAAAAAAAAATTTTTTTTGGTCAAACAATAAAATTATGGCTCTAAACTTTCTCGTCAAGCTAAGCATAAACATACTCATACTATGTCTAAATATAAATTGGGCTACTAGCCCGCTATCAAGCCCAATGAGTTTCAAATACTCTGAATCTGACAAAATGTATCCAACCACACACATCTGTAAAATCGTGTCTTAGCATAATTAGCAGCATGGTCTTATAGCACTCTTCTTAATCCAGTTATCCTACCTAGCAAAGTTTTTTTTTATATATAAAAACAGTACTTTTACTGAACAAAATAATAAAGAAAAAGGGAAAAATACTGCTCTTAAACTGACTTTGAAGCTTAAATACAAAAAAGTATATATTTATTATCTAGTAGACTAGTACTGTAAAAGAAGATTGCACTAGTCACTAATAATACATAAAAACCTTTTCTCAATTATAATTGTGGCTTTATCCATATCTAAAGTTCCAAACGGTCATTTGCTTACAATTTATTTTATTCTTAAAATGGTTATATTTGTTTCTCAAGAACTTCCTAAGAAAACACTAAAAAGGAGGCATAATAATTAATAAAGTCATAACAGATTTTTGAACAAAGTAACTAGATTTGAATCCTACCAACGGTCCACTAAATTTCAAAGTAAAAATTGTTTCAACTCGGAACTCATTATGCTTTGGTCGGAAAAGTTTTAACTTTAATATTAAATTTAACATAAGAAAATTTTGAATCTCACTTTCTCGTTGTTTAACTTATTTGCTGATTCAAAACTTAAACAGTTAGTTCTAATTCATGAAAAACTTAACCGGAAGGAGACTTATATGTAGTTCGTGAAATTGAAATACTTATAGAAAAATCATATCTCATTTTAATTTTGAAATTCGAAAACATGAACAACAACAAAGACTTCGTTTGTTATGGGTCCACGAAATTAGTCCAGCCTCATGCATATGATTATGCATAACTGTATGTTTGGTATTTTAAAGCTTTTCCAGCTAGTTTATATTGTTATCTTCTTCTTTGGTCAGGTTGATTTTTGCATATGATTGTTTAAAGACATGATATTGAAAATATCGGAATGATTAAAGGAAGAAAACGAAATTAAGCAGGTGTATAAAAATTACTAATTAGTATTTTTCTCTGTAATGGGGTAGTTGGTCATTTTCATAGGTTGGTGTGAACGTTGGTCACTAATTTCAAGGAACACACTAAAACGGCTAATTGACCCTAATGCAATGAAAAACGTTAAACAAATAAAAAGTTATTGTTTCTTATAGAATAGTCTTAACTCTTAAGATAAGAGAGGCTTATTCTATAAAATAATTCAGCAGAAATTTTGTTAAATCGAACTTGTGAATACTGTACTTTGCTTTTTCTAGAGTTTGGTTATTAGTACTTATTTAAGTACTAACAGCTAATTTATAAATATAATAAGAATATAAGCTTTACAGAACACTAATAAAAATTTTGTTCCTCTGAACAACTCATGGAAACACACACACATTTATTATAATCAAACAAAAATTAGTAATAAATATTATTGTGAGGTTGGAAAGAAAAAAAGGACAGTGGTTGAGAAAAAGAGAAGAATGTGGTTTGGGCCAAGAGACAGCCAATTTGCCAGCTGTAAAATCATCTACAATTGTTGTATAAATAGACATTACCATCCCCACAACTATTATCATCACAACACACACAAATCCAAAGAAGAATAACAAAAATCCTTGTCTTAAATTTTTTAATTCAGACAATCAAAGAGAAGTAATGGAGGCATTGAAGATGAAGATGATGATGGTTGTTCTAGTTATTGCAATGGCTTTCTCAGCTGTGGCAGCCACCACCGAAGCTCCGGCTCCAAGCCCAACTTCTGATGCTGCTATGTTTGTACCAGCATTGTTTGCATCTGTTGTTGCTTTGGCTTCTGGTTTCATCTTTTAAGCCAAAACCCACATTTACCATTCTTTTTTTCTCAATTATTTTATTGTATTTGTTAATGAGTTTGTGTGGGTTTGGTTCTTTTGTTTAGAGTGTTGTATTTTAAATGTAAACCATCTGTGCTTGTATGTATCTTTGTGTATTATCATTCACCAGACTGTTTATGAGTTCGTTTATCTTAATACTGTCATTATGGCTGATGTTAGTCTTGATTAATCCACAAGATCCATGAAAAGCGCACATTACAAAAAATATCAGACTAGTGATTTGGGTTCACACAGATCGATAAGAGAGAGGGTATTTCTGGAAATGTCTTAAGGGTCGGTGGAATCAATGATGTGATGAGCTGTGTGGGGGCAACTACGATGTCGACATCATCATCATGAATATCATGATGGTGTTATGTAACATAAGTTCCCATGTGACTCACCACAGAAAAGAAAGGTAAGAAGATGATCCCACAATAAATGATATCTCATGAAATTGCAATAATTCATATATGTAACTCAATCAATACATAGAAACCAGATTAATCATTCTCTTCTTCTCTCATAAAGAACAAATCAAGCTAATGCTGCAAACTTGTCAATGTTAAATGCTTTTGATCTTAGAGTTAATACCTAGTCTAAATCACAAATATGAGTGCCAAGCTCTATTATCAGGTTGGTTTACCCTAAGTACAAAGCATTTGATTGTGGGCAAGTTCCAATAACTTCACATGTAAAATGTGAAATCATCTTTCTGTACATTAAGTACTCGAACATTCAAAGGTCACTTTTCATACCAAACCACCAACCCGATAACTATAAGCTTTCATTTCTATTTCTCATCTAATCAAACCTTACTATATATATATATGTAAATAAAATAGAATAGACTAAAGGGTAAGATTGGGAATGTGGGACGAATCAGCTAAGAATCTGTTAAAGCCATGTGATGCATAGAAGAATGTGGCCAGCAGCAAGAATGGGACCATACCATAGCATTTAAGTTCTCATGCTTGGCCTGGAAAGAGAGACAAACGCCGTTGTAAATGGCCGCCACTTTTATCGTCCATTTACTTGCTCTCCATCTCTGCCTATATGTCCTTAGAATCATAAATTCAATGGATAAAGATACAATGTTTACACCAGTTCTTTTAAAGCAATATGTAAAGAAAAATAGCTTACCAGATGAGAAACGGGAGCAACTCCAATAATGTAGAAGACGACGAGAGACTCTTGAGAACCAGGTCTATTGTCAGAAGCCTCAGCTGCAAAACTCATACAACAGTTAGGATCCATTACGCGACTGATCAAGAGAAAACCATGATGTTCAGCCTCAAAAGTAACGAGAGTTTTACAAGAAAATAAGTCTTCCCTGAGAAATCCATATGAATATCTTGATAAATTTACAATGGGAATGGTAAATAAAGTTGTATTACAAATACAATGGGTAGTAAAGAAACTAACCTACGCACCAAAGTGAATCAGAACCAGTGGAGCAAGCCACAAATGCTATTTTTTAACAGATTTCACAAGCACCAATTCAAAACCTGGACTACATCTACTAGATCTACATCATTTCTTCCTACTTTATAACATATAGCACCGGTGAACTACCCCGAGAAAACCTGTGCCTTAAATATGGCAGACTACTCGGAAGGTGCAGGATGAAGTTCGCAGAAAGGATGGTCTCATCTTCTGATAGAGAACTTTAGTGAACTGCATGCTCCTGCATTGTTTTAAGCACCTGACTTATCTGGTAGCCTGGAGAGTTCTTTGTCCGCAAAATGAAGCAGACGTCTCAATCTCAGAACCATATCACAGTGAAATGGCAATGCCGTTCGCCTGTCCAGATATGCTGGACTAACAGTCATCCATGATAGAGCATGGAGTTCGGCTGCAACTGACTCAAGGATAAGGTGACTTTCAACCTCAAAATCTCTAGTCTCTTTGGTCCCTCCTCCCTGCTTCATGATTCCTTGAAGAATTTTGTCATGAGCGTTATCATAACCACCATAATAGTCTATGAGACTTACAGACAGAACTGATGGCCATTCTTCTTTCATGTTTATTCTCGAGTCTTT
>CM051365.1:1085475-1377475 GCA_028015245.1 Cardamine occulta
CTCTCATCTACTTTCTAGTTGTTCTCGTCGCATTTTGTGGAACATCATATTTGGAAGTGGTGAAATCTAGAGAAGATCAATTGCCAACCAAGGGTGATTTTCTTGCGGCCTTGCTTCCACTAGCATGCATTCCGGCACTACTTTCACTCTGCTGTGGGATGGTTAAATGGTACCTGACTATTTCTTCATATTGCCTATTAGATCTTACTCAGTTTAAATTAGATAGTCTTTTTTAATGTTTCATTGTTGTTCTTTGCAGGAAGGACGATTGTTGGATACTATCTCGAGGTGTATATGTTTTTGTTTCAATAGGTCTTCTTCTTCTTTTTGGTGCGATAGCAGCTGTGGTTATTGTCGTCAAACCATGGACGGTAAGTGAAAAGTTACTTACATAATTTTCAAAGTTTTTTGCTGAACTTGATCCATTTGATACATCTTTTTTGTTTTAACTATAACAGATAGGCGCATCTTTTCTCTTAGTTCTTCTCCTTATGGTGGTAGCAATTGGTGTAATCCATCTTTGGGCGTCAAACAATTTCTATTTGACCAGGAAACAGACATCCTTTGTCTGCTTTCTTGCCCTTCTTTTGGGTTTGGCTGCATTCCTTGTCGGATGGTTTCAAGGTGAGGATTGCCATATCTTATTTTAGACTCTTCGTAGAGGTGAAAGTGAGACTTACTCTAATGATACATCAATTTCATACATGTTTATTTTGCAGATAAACCATTTGCTGGAGCATCTGTTGGTTATTTTACATTCCTGTCTCTGTTAGCTGGAAGAGCATTAGCTGTGAGTTCAACGAAGCTGTGGATTTTTCTGTCTCTGTATTCAAATGGTGTATTAACTAATTTTTATTTTCTCTCTTAGGTTCTTTTATCCCCACCGATTGTGGTATACTCTCCAAGGGTATTACCAGTATATGTCTATGATGCTCATGCAGATTGTGGAAAGAATGTCAGGTTTGTTCCGTCAATTGAGTTCTCTTAATAGTTACTCTTTAATCTTTTTTTTTACTGTTCTTCTCGTATGTTATCTACTGCTCTGAAATAATGACCATAAAAGATTAAGCTGATCGACTTTCATATTTTTTTGTATTGATTGCATTTTCGATTTCTCCAGTGCTGCATTTCTTGTGCTGTATGGAATTGCTTTGGCAACAGAAGGCTGGGGTGTTGTTGCTAGTCTGATTATATATCCTCCATTCGCTGGTGCTGCTGTATCAGCTATCACCCTTGTAGTAGCCTTTGGGTTTGCTGTTTCTCGTCCGTGTTTGACCCTTGAGGTTTGTTTTCTTGTTGTTTGATCTATCTGTTTCTTTAAAAAAAGATTATTGGTTAGTGATTCATTAGCCTCTAATAGATATCTCTGTTGTGTACTCACTTTGCTAATTCCTTCTGATGGTCTCCAGATGATGGAGGTTGCTGTACGTTTTCTTAGCAAGGATACTGTAGTGCAAGCTATCTCTCGGTCTGCCACTAAAGTAAGTTACATTCTTATGTCTTTCTTAGTGAAAATTTAATTTGATAGTCTGTTGTTGGCCATCAACACATTCACGCACAATAGTGCTCCATGGGATGCATGATTTATTATGCCTTTTGCAACTTGTTAATTACAGACAAGAAATGCTTTATCTGGCACATATTCAGCTCCCCAAAGGTCTGCCAGCTCTGCAGCTCTTCTGGTTGGGGACCCCTCTGCAATGCGTGATAAAGCAGGGAACTTTGTGCTTCCTAGAGATGATGTCATGAAATTAAGGGATCGTCTCAAGAATGAAGAACGAGTTGCTGGATCGTTCTTCTACAGAATGCAATGCAGGAAAAGATTCCGTCATGAACCTCCTACAAATGTAGATTACAGAAGAGACATGTGTGCCCATGCAAGAGTTTTGGCACTGGAAGAGGCAATTGATACAGAATGGGTTTATATGTGGGACAAGTTTGGTGGTTATTTACTGCTATTGTTAGGTTTGACAGCTAAGGCGGAGAGAGTTCAGGTGAGTTCCTTATTCTAAATTTTCATTTATTCTTCTCTATGTTTGTCTAAGACAGGATTATCATGATGTTGTAGGATGAGGTACGCTTGCGGCTCTTCTTAGATAGCATTGGGTTCTCAGACTTAAGTGCCAGAAAAATCAGTAAATGGAAGCCAGAGGATAGAAGACAATTTGAAATTATCCAAGAGAGGTACAGGTTTCTTTTAATTAAGCAATGTGGTTTGATGAAGCTGAACACTCAACACTTGTTGCCTATCATTTTTCTGTGTTTGTAAACGTTAGTTATCTGAGAGAGAAAGAGATGGAAGAGGAAATCCTTATGCAGAGGCGAGAAGAAGAAGGGAAAGGTAAAGAAAGAAGGAAAGCTCTTTTGGAGAAGGAAGAGCGCAAATGGAAGGAAATTGAAGCTTCTCTTATTCCATCTATTCCTAATGCTGGTAGCAGAGAGGCAGCAGCCATGGCAGCTGCAATACGTGCTGTTGGGGGTGATTCTGTCCTTGAGGATTCCTTTGCAAGAGAGAGAGTCTCGGGTATTGCACGTAGGATACGCACTGCTCAACTAGACCGACGTGCACAACAGGTTAAAATTTATATATGTTTTATATGTGTACTTTCTTATGATGCTGAGATCTGGAGTAACTAACAAAAGTTATTACCAGACTGGAATTTCTGGGGCAGTTTGTGTTCTTGACGATGAACCAATGATGAGTGGTAAACATTGTGGCCAAATGGACCCAAGTGTTTGTCAAAGTCAGAAGATTAGCTTTTCCATTTCAGCAATGATCCAACCCGATTCTGGACCTGTATGTCTTATTGGCACTGAATTTCAAAAGAAAGTATGTTGGGAGATTCTGGTTGCTGGTTCTGAGCAAGGAATTGAGGCTGGCCAAGTTGGGCTTAGGTTGATAACTAAAGGTGAGAGGCAGACAACCGTTGCTAGAGAGTGGTATATTGGTGCAACCAGCATAACTGATGGAAGGTCAGCCCTTTTTCCCCTCAGTTTCCATACCGTTAAAATGTTTTCCGGGACTTTGGTGATATATATTTCTCGTGATCTGGTTTGGCAAAAGTTTCCGATATTACCATGACTGAAATGACTTTCAGTCATATTTATATGTGGTTTCCATTACAGGTGGCATACAGTGACGATCACAATTGACGCTGATGCGGGGGAGGCTACTTGTTACATAGATGGTGGGTTTGATGGGTACCAGACTGGGTTACCTCTAAGTGTTGGTAGTGCCATTTGGGAACAAGGAGCTGAAGTTTGGTTGGGTGTTAGGCCACCTATAGATGTCGATGCATTTGGGAGATCTGATAGTGATGGAGCCGAATCGAAGATGCATATAATGGATGTTTTCCTTTGGGGAAAATGTTTAACTGAAGATGAGGCCGCTTCTTTGCATGCGGCCATTGGCATGGCTGACTTAGACATGATTGATTTGTCTGATGATAATTGGCAATGGACGGATTCACCCACCAGAGTATGTTTCCTCCTGTTGAATGTTGGCATATTTTTTGTAGTCCAATATTTGTGGAGGCTAATGTTAAAGCTCATACTGATTCTTGTTGGTTCCTTTTTCTAATTTCACCAGGGCGATGGTTGGGATAGTGATCCTGCCGATGTTGATCTCTATGATAGGGATGACATAGATTGGGATGGGCAATATTCTAGTGGAAGGAAAAGAAGATCAGGTCGAGATTTCTTGTTTAGTGTTGATTCCTTTGCTAGGAGGTACAGGAAACCCAGGATGGAGACGCAAGAAGAAATAAATCAAAGAATGCGTTCAGTTGAGCTGGCTGTCAAAGAAGCTCTCTCTGCACGAGGCGATAAGCAATTTACGGACCAGGAGTTTCCTCCAAATGATCGCTCTTTATTTGTGGATACACAAAACCCCCCTTCAAAATTGCAGGTAGGGATTGGGAATATTTTTCTCCTTTTCTTCTGTTATTGGTACATCTTCACTCCTTTTTGGTGTTTATTTTTTAGACAAAATCCCTTTCAAGTAGACTAAGTAAAATTAACAACTTGATGGGCACTCTAACCTTTAGCTTGTCATAATTTAGGTTGTTTCTGAATGGATGAGACCTGATTCCATTATGAAAGAGAACAGTAGTGATTCCCCTCCCTGCCTGTTCTCTGGGGCTGCAAATCCTTCAGATGTTTGCCAGGTTTGAACATTTACTTTTTTCTGATATGTGATACCTCCTGATGCACAAAATATTATTCTTGACCGTCTTGCATGCATATCATTCAGAATGGCTCCAGATATTTATTCTTGTGATTGGGTTAACTTGTTCTACAGGGGCGTTTGGGAGATTGTTGGTTTTTAAGTGCCGTTGCAGTTTTGACAGAGGTTTCACGTATATCTGAAGTGATCATTACTCCTGAATACAACGAGGAAGGAATCTATACTGTTCGTTTTTGTATTCAGGTTGTTGTCTCAAACATTCTTTCATGGCACTGCTTTGCTCTCTTGATATAGATTCGTGTAGGTTCCTCTATGATTTCTGTGTGTCAGAGGTTTCAAGTTTACTTGCTTTCACCTTGCAGGGTGAGTGGGTTCCCGTTGTTATTGATGACTGGATTCCATGTGAATCACCTGGTAAACCAGCCTTTGCTACTAGCAAAAAGCTCAATGAACTTTGGGTCTCCATTGTGGAGAAAGCATACGCCAAGCTCCATGGTTCTTATGAGGCACTGGAGGGGGGACTGGTTCAGGATGCTCTTGTCGACCTAACTGGGGGAGCTGGTGAGGAGATCGACTTGCGGAGTGCTCAAGCACAAATTGATCTTGCAAGTGGTAGATTATGGTCTCAATTGTTACGCTTCAAACAAGAGGGGTTTTTACTTGGTGCTGGAAGTCCATCAGGATCTGATGTTCATGTATCTTCCAGTGGCATTGTCCAAGGGCACGCTTACTCCGTCTTACAGGTATGCGCTGGTTGCTTTGGTTGCATTTGTGGTATGCTGAGTAGGCGAACACGTTTTAGGAAATTTACTTACTGTCTCCCTTCAGGTGAGAGAGGTCGATGGGCACCGACTTGTTCAGATCCGGAATCCATGGGCCAATGAAGTTGAGTGGAATGGTCCGTGGTCAGACTCATCCCCAGAGTGGACTGATAGGATGAAGCACAAGCTGAAGCATGTTCCACAGGTAGTTTCTCTTTGCTTCATTTCTTTACGGCTTATTCCTTGTGTTCCTCGAGTTCTCTGAAACGATTAGGTGCGGATGTTTTAGAAACTAGTAAAATATTTCTCTACTGTTGACATGGGGACACACCTGTACAAAACATAATGCTCACAAACGCATACTTGCTCGTAAATATATGTAAAGATGCTATGGTTCGTTTCAGTAAAGTATATTATGTACTGATCCTGTGCATTCTGTTAAACAGTCAAAAGAAGGTATATTCTGGATGTCTTGGCAAGACTTCCAGATTCATTTCAGATCAATATATGTTTGTCGGGTTTATCCCGTGAGATGCGCTTATTCTGTACATGGCCAATGGCGAGGTTTTAGTGCTGGTGGCTGCCAAGATTATAGCTCATGGCATCAAAATCCACAATTCAGGCTGAGGGCTACTGGTTCTGATGCATCTTTGCCAATTCATGTGTTCATCACCTTAACTCAGGCACATTCTATCCCTTGAAGGATTTTGTTTGTTTTCCTATAATTCGTATATATTTACTATCCTCAGCTTATTCTCCCAATTTTACTCGCAGGGCGTAGGTTTCTCAAGAACAACTCCTGGATTCCGTAACTATCAATCTAGCCATGACTCACAATTGTTCTATATCGGAATCAGGATTCTTAAAACTCGAGGACGTCGTGCTGCTTATAACATATTTCTTCATGAATCTGTTGGTGGAACAGACTATGTAAATTCCCGGGAGATATCATGCGAAATGGTTCTTGATCCTGATCCTAAGGGTTATACTATTATTCCGACCACTATACACCCAGGGGAAGAAGCACCTTTTGTTCTTTCAGTCTTCACAAAAGCCTCCATTGTTCTTGAAGCTTTGTAGTACCGGTATAGCTAGATGCTTCTCTCTTTCCTTTTCACCAACAGACATGCCATGACTCCTCCAAGTGCTTGTGTTGTTTAAGGAACCAGAAAGGCGTGTTTCTCAATGTTAAAGACTTGTTTGCCCTCAGTAAGCGCCACATTAGAGAAGGTAAGTTTCTTAACCTTTCTGCAAGTATGGATCCTCTCCCATTCTAGTACTCACTTTTCCTCATTAGACTTAACTCTCTCCTTAACAGCGTCTGATCTGATAGCTGGGCATCACATTATATGGTGAATCTTTTAAGTCTTGGATAAAATGTTTTAGTTGTTGTCCTGATCTGCACCACAAAGCTAGCTACTTGGCGGATGTATTGCATTGGAGAAAGCAGTTTTCAGGCATGGGTCACCGGTATTCTATCTGGAGCTTTGGACACGCATCAACTGTACATTTGTAGGTATTGTGTGACAAGTACAGATTTATTAAATGTAGATTAGCTACTTCATATCTGAGAAAACAAGGAGAGAAATAGGAGACTTGTGACTTGTTAGGTAAAGGTTTGGTACTTGGTAGTGGTAGCTGCAGTTTTAGTTGGTGTGTTGTAATATTCAGACACTGATCTGTATGCAGATTTCGTTTCCACTCTAATATATGAATTCTCTCTGTCTCCCTTGAACTGTTGTGTATGGAGTTTTCATTACACACTCATTTGTACATTTCTAAATAGAGATTCTAGAACTATTCATCATGAATCTCTATTGTATACACGACTTGTCTTTGCAGACTTAGCAAGTTAAACAAGTAAAAGGTGAGAAAATAGACCGATTAAGAAGATAGATTAGCTTCAAAAGCAAAATATCAGCAAAAAAAAAATACACGTGCCTCATAGTTGTTAACCTGTAGTAATGAAGAGAGGCACCTCAAAATGTAATGAAAAAGGCAAAATAGATCCTTTCTACCCCTCTCCAAAATCTTGAATATTTCTTGAAGTTCTTTTGTTCTTCACTCCGAATCACTTTCCATGCTCCCCATTGCCTTCAATCCTCTTGGTCTCTACATCAAAATATGAATGCATCACACATCTTTGCTAGTACATGACCATAACATCCACAAAGTAACGAGAATGAGAAAATTCTGATACCTTCTTTGAAGTCTTCTTCTCTCTTACTTCATATCTCTCTTTGCACAGATCTGATAACCACGCACCTGGACTCACCAGCTGCACAAAACATAGCCCCGAGATTAGCAATCATAATGAAAGGGGTTATGAAGAACACAAATTATAAGGGACTCACAAGCAATGTCTTCTGAACTAATTTGGCTCGTTTCTTAGGTCTTTGAGGAAGCTTGCAACCTTTCATAGCCAAGAAATCTTCTTCCTTCTCTTTATTTGACAAAGTTATAAACAACTTTGGCCACACATGCTTCTTGGTTTCTTTCACAGGCTCCTTTATAATTTTCCCACTCTCATCTATACCCATCGAACCCCTGGTTGTGTAATACCTATCTTCCTTCTCAGGTGATGCCACAAACGATCTGCGCACATTGACTAGAGGATCTGTGATCCTATCACCACAGAAACATAACAATGTTTAACATAAAAAAAAAAGAAAAATCACTCAGAAACATACCATTTGTAACTTTATTTCCCCCAAGTCAAACTTACTTGTTTGGACGGTTAAGATGACGAGAAGGCGAGCCTCTCTCAGAAGAAACAGCACGCGAAATGAGTTTACGCTTAGTCAAACAATCAGATGATTTACCATTTGTAAGGCTTTGATCTTTCTTCACTTTCATACATCTAACTCTTTTCCTCTCTCCCCATTGCAACACAAAATCTGTCTCTGTGGTTCCACTCCCTCTTTGGCTTTTCACCTCCTCCATTATACAACACTTTCTCTTTTAACCTTACACAACCAACGAAGAGATAAACTCAGACATTGATAGTTCTTCCAGAAATAGACCAAACAAATCTAGAACTATCACTTAGAAAGGTCCTGCCCTTTTTTATAGAATACATGCATACAAAAAGAGGGAAAAATTACCATTTACATTTCTGTTTACAATCATACAAGTTTCTGATTCCTGATTTCTGATTTCTAACAGCTAATTGAAATAAACCACATATTAAAAAAGACTAATCTCAACTAATTTGAAGAAACAAGACTCACTAACCTCAAGATCTACAACTTAAACTCAGCGACTTAGCTTCTAGAATACCAGAAACACTCACAAAAACAACAACAATATCCAAAATAGTATAAGAAAATCAGAAAATAAGTAAAATCTATAAATCAGATAGTGTTTATTGCAGAGTCGATTTTTCTCAGAACTTAAATTTTTCTAAAACACAATCCACCATTGTAGTCAAATATAGAGACAATAGCTTACCAAAAAAAAAATGATAAGAGAACACTTACAAGAGTGAAACCTGATGAAACCAAAGACAGAATTTTTTGGTAAAAGAGAGTAAAATAAAGAAATAAAGTTGTTCTCTTTTTCTTCTCTGGGAAGATTAGATAGGTTCAAAAATTTAAGAATTTTCTGGGTTTTTTAATTTTCTTGATGAGACCAGAAGATCGAACACTATCTTCTTTAAACTCTCACACACACAGACACAAGAAATAAAAACTGCTTACCCTCTGGTCTTTACTGCGACGCTCACCTTTTTTATCCATTTTTTCTATTTTGTTTTTTTATAAAATTTTTAAATTGTTTTTGCTCATTTAATTGACAACATAATTTTTAGGGTTTTTAATGTGATTAATAACAACCGTCGGATATGAAATGGACGGGGAGATAGGGTTCTAGAAAGTTAAAAAGCCTTAGCCTGTTGTGTTTGAATAAAGAGAATTCGTTATGGACAATAGCAAATCATATTAAGACACGTGTGTGTTTTGTCGAGAACACGTTATGCCACTTTCACTGGATAATAATCTCCGTCTGGCGAGAAAATCCTAAATAAGATTTTGCGTTAAGACAGTAAAAGCTTTTTGTTCCACGCGCCAATGACATTTGATTTCCCAGATTTGACCAAACTCCGCCCTTTGGCCATTTCGGGCGTTGGACTTCACGCACTAAAGATGCGCGTAGGATTAGATTTAAACCCTTTCAAAAGCTATATTCAAACTTTGGCTAATATAATAGGCTCAATTCTGGGTTTCCATAAAACGTTTTTGATTTTACTATTTCATATTTTATATAGTTATTATCAGTTATATATACATCTATTTTTGTTTCTTTCTTCATCGTATTAATATTATTTATTTTCTCATCTATTTATTTTATTTTATTTCCATTTTTTGATGATCGAATGTTCTCTTTTCTCAAAAAAAAATTTTTTTTGGTCAAACAATAAAATTATGGCTCTAAACTTTCTCGTCAAGCTAAGCATAAACATACTCATACTATGTCTAAATATAAATTGGGCTACTAGCCCGCTATCAAGCCCAATGAGTTTCAAATACTCTGAATCTGACAAAATGTATCCAACCACACACATCTGTAAAATCGTGTCTTAGCATAATTAGCAGCATGGTCTTATAGCACTCTTCTTAATCCAGTTATCCTACCTAGCAAAGTTTTTTTTTATATATAAAAACAGTACTTTTACTGAACAAAATAATAAAGAAAAAGGGAAAAATACTGCTCTTAAACTGACTTTGAAGCTTAAATACAAAAAAGTATATATTTATTATCTAGTAGACTAGTACTGTAAAAGAAGATTGCACTAGTCACTAATAATACATAAAAACCTTTTCTCAATTATAATTGTGGCTTTATCCATATCTAAAGTTCCAAACGGTCATTTGCTTACAATTTATTTTATTCTTAAAATGGTTATATTTGTTTCTCAAGAACTTCCTAAGAAAACACTAAAAAGGAGGCATAATAATTAATAAAGTCATAACAGATTTTTGAACAAAGTAACTAGATTTGAATCCTACCAACGGTCCACTAAATTTCAAAGTAAAAATTGTTTCAACTCGGAACTCATTATGCTTTGGTCGGAAAAGTTTTAACTTTAATATTAAATTTAACATAAGAAAATTTTGAATCTCACTTTCTCGTTGTTTAACTTATTTGCTGATTCAAAACTTAAACAGTTAGTTCTAATTCATGAAAAACTTAACCGGAAGGAGACTTATATGTAGTTCGTGAAATTGAAATACTTATAGAAAAATCATATCTCATTTTAATTTTGAAATTCGAAAACATGAACAACAACAAAGACTTCGTTTGTTATGGGTCCACGAAATTAGTCCAGCCTCATGCATATGATTATGCATAACTGTATGTTTGGTATTTTAAAGCTTTTCCAGCTAGTTTATATTGTTATCTTCTTCTTTGGTCAGTTTGATTTTTGCATATGATTTTTTAAAAACATGATATTGAAAATATCGGAATGATTAAAGGAAGAAAACGAAATTAAGCAGGTGTATAAAAATTACTAATTAGTATTTTTCTCTGTAATGGGGTAGTTGGTCATTTTCATAGGTTGGTGTGAACGTTGGTCACTAATTTCAAGGAACACACTAAAACGGCTAATTGACCCTAATGCAATGAAAAACGTTAAACAAATAAAAAGTTATTGTTTCTTATAGAATAGTCTTAACTCTTAAGATAAGAGAGGCTTATTCTATAAAATAATTCAGCAGAAATTTTGTTAAATCGAACTTGTGAATACTGTACTTTGCTTTTTCTAGAGTTTGGTTATTAGTACTTATTTAAGTACTAACAGCTAATTTATAAATATAATAAGAATATAAGCTTTACAGAACACTAATAAAAATTTTGTTCCTCTGAACAACTCATGGAAACACATACACACATTTATTATAATCAAACAAAAATTAGTAATAAATATTATTGTGAGGTTGGAAAGAAAAAAAGGACAGTGGTTGAGAAAAAGAGAAGAATGTGGTTTGGGCCAAGAGACAGCCAATTTGCCAGCTGTAAAATCATCTACAATTGTTGTATAAATAGACATTACCATCCCCACAACTATTATCATCACAACACACACAAATCCAAAGAAGAATAACAAAAATCCTTGTCTTAAATTTTTTAATTCAGACAATCAAAGAGAAGTAATGGAGGCATTGAAGATGAAGATGATGATGGTTGTTCTAGTTATTGCAATGGCTTTCTCAGCTGTGGCAGCCACCACCGAAGCTCCGGCTCCAAGCCCAACTTCTGATGCTGCTATGTTTGTACCAGCATTGTTTGCATCTGTTGTTGCTTTGGCTTCTGGTTTCATCTTTTAAGCCAAAACCCACATTTACCATTCTTTTTTTCTCAATTATTTTATTGTATTTGTTAATGAGTTTGTGTGGGTTTGGTTCTTTTGTTTAGAGTGTTGTATTTTAAATGTAAACCATCTGTGCTTGTATGTATCTTTGTGTATTATCATTCACCAGACTGTTTATGAGTTCGTTTATCTTAATACTGTCATTATGGCTGATGTTAGTCTTGATTAATCCACAAGATCCATGAAAAGCGCACATTACAAAAAATATCAGACTAGTGATTTGGGTTCACACAGATCGATAAGAGAGAGGGTATTTCTGGAAATGTCTTAAGGGTCGGTGGAATCAATGATGTGATGAGCTGTGTGGGGGCAACTACGATGTCGACATCATCATCATGAATATCATGATGGTGTTATGTAACATAAGTTCCCATGTGACTCACCACAGAAAAGAAAGGTAAGAAGATGATCCCACAATAAATGATATCTCATGAAATTGCAATAATTCATATATGTAACTCAATCAATACATAGAAACCAGATTAATCATTCTCTTCTTCTCTCATAAAGAACAAATCAAGCTAATGCTGCAAACTTGTCAATGTTAAATGCTTTTGATCTTAGAGTTAATACCTAGTCTAAATCACAAATATGAGTGCCAAGCTCTATTATCAGGTTGGTTTACCCTAAGTACAAAGCATTTGATTGTGGGCAAGTTCCAATAACTTCACATGTAAAATGTGAAATCATCTTTCTGTACATTAAGTACTCGAACATTCAAAGGTCACTTTTCATACCAAACCACCAACCCGATAACTATAAGCTTTCATTTCTATTTCTCATCTAATCAAACCTTACTATATATATATATGTAAATAAAATAGAATAGACTAAAGGGTAAGATTGGGAATGTGGGACGAATCAGCTAAGAATCTGTTAAAGCCATGTGATGCATAGAAGAATGTGGCCAGCAGCAAGAATGGGACCATACCATAGCATTTAAGTTCTCATGCTTGGCCTGGAAAGAGAGACAAACGCCGTTGTAAATGGCCGCCACTTTTATCGTCCATTTACTTGCTCTCCATCTCTGCCTATATGTCCTTAGAATCATAAATTCAATGGATAAAGATACAATGTTTACACCAGTTCTTTTAAAGCAATATGTAAAGAAAAATAGCTTACCAGATGAGAAACGGGAGCAACTCCAATAATGTAGAAGACGACGAGAGACTCTTGAGAACCAGGTCTATTGTCAGAAGCCTCAGCTGCAAAACTCATACAACAGTTAGGATCCATTACGCGACTGATCAAGAGAAAACCATGATGTTCAGCCTCAAAAGTAACGAGAGTTTTACAAGAAAATAAGTCTTCCCTGAGAAATCCATATGAATATCTTGATAAATTTACAATGGGAATGGTAAATAAAGTTGTATTACAAATACAATGGGTAGTAAAGAAACTAACCTACGCACCAAAGTGAATCAGAACCAGTGGAGCAAGCCACAAATGCTATTTTTTAACAGATTTCACAAGCACCAATTCAAAACCTGGACTACATCTACTAGATCTACATCATTTCTTCCTACTTTATAACATATAGCACCGGTGAACTACCCCGAGAAAACCTGTGCCTTAAATATGGCAGACTACTCGGAAGGTGCAGGATGAAGTTCGCAGAAAGGATGGTCTCATCTTCTGATAGAGAACTTTAGTGAACTGCATGCTCCTGCATTGTTTTAAGCACCTGACTTATCTGGTAGCCTGGAGAGTTCTTTGTCCGCAAAATGAAGCAGACGTCTCAATCTCAGAACCATATCACAGTGAAATGGCAATGCCGTTCGCCTGTCCAGATATGCTGGACTAACAGTCATCCATGATAGAGCATGGAGTTCGGCTGCAACTGACTCAAGGATAAGGTGACTTTCAACCTCAAAATCTCTAGTCTCTTTGGTCCCTCCTCCCTGCTTCATGATTCCTTGAAGAATTTTGTCATGAGCGTTATCATAACCACCATAATAGTCTATGAGACTTACAGACAGAACTGATGGCCATTCTTCTTTCATGTTTATTCTCGAGTCTTTTCTCATGGAAGGCACAGCTTTTGAAACAACAAATCCGGTAGACAAGGGGATTGCACAGCCTTTGCTGTGAAGGAGGTGAGCAAGCGGAGGTGATTCTGCAGTTAAACATGTAGGAAGCTGAAGAGGACTTGGGTGAAGAAAGCGCATATTGGGTGATGGTATCATCATGTAAGAGAAAGCCGTCGACCCAAGAGACTTGACAGGAGTGAAACCCTCAATGTAATTAACTGAACTCATACCAGTACTGCTCTGGCCACCTCCTGCATAATTGTGCAAATAACCATGCAAGTCAGTGTCTTGCTCCCTTTCTTATGGAAATTTAAGATTGATCACACAGGACATGTATATGAGTGAAATGAGGCGAACAACAGAAAAACAATCAGAAAACTGACCAGGAGATACCAACTCAGCTGGAAGAACAAAATGCAGAGAATGATCAAGTGAAATAGAAGTAAAACTGATGCTATGAACCCATTGAAACAATCCCCTTGGAGTACCAGAAATGGTTTGCCCACCCATTATCTGTTTTCTTCCAGCAAATTGCCCCATAGCGCCTTTCACAAAGGTGGATGGTTTTGAATGAGAGCTGTAGAGTGTGCTAGCTGATGAGGTTCTCTCTTGAATCAAACTCAGATCCTGCTGTTGCAAGGAAGATCCGTTGCTATTGGTGGCTATGCCAGAAGGCGCAGAACGTCGAAGTTGAATAGGCCACTTTTTAATCTCAGGACCTCCAGCTGAGTAAATTGCCTTTTGCCACTCTGTTACATCAATCACAAGCAGACAACAATATGAAGGTTACGTAACACGCAATACTAGAGAGTTCTATTCCCAGCGCATTTGGAATAAGAAAAGAGAGGTATTAGAGAAGCTTATTTACCTTGGTATTCAAGCTCGAAGAAATTCCCAATGCGTGTAATGACAAAATCCCTGGGCTTGAAAGATCCATTGTCAGGGGAGGAACACGCCTGTAGTATTTGACATCCCTGCTGTAGAACTTGAACAAAAAGACACTGCAGCCCTTTTGTATCCTGTCTACTGCTGATTCCACCAAAGGGAAATATATGTGTGTCAAGCAATTCGCCCCTGGCATCCGTCCAGATGCTTACAAGCCATCTCCAGTCCTCTGTCCAACCGTAGCAGCAATGTAAACTTGGAATAGCCTTTCCTTCAAGCTGGGACGCATCCCCCTGAGAGCTTGATCCCGATGTTATACCTTCCATTGAATTCACGCCAGGTCCAGAACCTCTGCCACCATCCTCAGGTATTGGCTTCGAAGACTCAGATCCCAAGCCACCAAAAGTAGGTGAAACTCCACGCTCCACAGAACCAGGCTCGGAAAGAATGAAAAGTGGTTCAAATAAATAGAAAATTTCATCATTTAGGTAAAAATCTCCATTTCTGTTTGGGTCACAGCTTAAACCTCCAGATCTTGGTATTTGCCAAGAACTATCACAACCACTCGTTCTCAAGCTAACATCAATTTCACCATCTCTTTGATGTGTAGAACCTGTCATTCGAGAACCGCAGTCTTTCCAGATTCCTGAAATAGAGTTCATCGGTGTCAATGCTGAAGAGGATCTGCTTGATAAAGACGGTGAGAGAAATGCATCATTAGGCATTCCACGTGAAACTCTCCTAGCTTTATTGTAGACAGAAAAAGCAGTATCCTTGAGAATGACAAGCTCATTAAAGCTTGGACTTGTTATCCGGAAAATAGAATCAACAGACACCACTTGTAGAACTAGTTTAGGGACACTAAATCCTGAAAGCACTGGAATGTGAGATATTGATGATTCGTCTACAGCAGCAGAACTCCCAAATGCTCTTGCAACTTGACCATTAAGTATCGACCTCCTGTCTCTATCTGACTGTATTAATGATCCAAGTGCTATAGACGATTCGATGATTGTCCTTAAAACTGCCGAAGGGTCAGGAAATGGACACACTATGTACACCACCTATAAGAAAACAAAAGTCAACAAGTATCAACAGCGACATTTGGTAGAAGTGGGCAAAGAACTACTAATCTCAGTTAGCATGTGTTTTCTAACTCATACTTACCATACAAGGACTAACTGATCCTTCTTTCTGGTTTGTGTAAAGGTAAGACCCAAGCTTTAGACCTTTAAGCGCTTTCGATAAAGACTTCAGATAGCTACTCACATTCCACCCATTCGACAAAGACAGAAAATAATCGCTGAGAGATCCGAGAAGCGATGTGTTATTGCTTTCAATCTTCATCGATTGAGGGCAATCAAGCAGAACAAATCCAGATGAGGATAATCTTCCAGCGTCTGTTTCCATCTGATTTCCTAGGCTCTGTTGCAGATGGGTTCCCAGCCTGCACGTCTCATAAACTATGCAACAAAAGGTACATCAGAAGAAAATGATGAGAAAATTTAAGAACTTGAGTTCCTCTATATACGTTTTTAACAGAAACCAGCTCCTATCATATTTGAGTGTAACCTCTTTCACAATTGATAAACACGTTGACTCACCAGTTCCAAGTTGCTGGAAGAAATCAGCAGCAGCACAGGTCAAAGGATCAATATCCGGGCATACAATAGTATAGTTAATCTGCAAAAGGTAACAAAGAAAAAAGAAAAACCACAGCTATCTTAATGGAGAAGATTATCAATTGGCCCAATTCACAGGAAGATTAAAGCATATCTCTCAGATGAATTCCTTAAAAACTCACATTTTTTGGCGGAGCATATGGCTCAAAAGGGGCCTTTTCCCAATGTGGCAAGGAGTTTGTTGATATTTTAAGCCAGTCATCTTGGTACCTGTCAAAAGGAAAAGATGCATATGTAACGAGAGCTTTTAACCACCAGCAATACCGTATGTAATAAAATTCTAAGATATCCTAATAAACGGAAATCATGGATACTTCAAGAAATAACTGATCACAAGGTATATTGATCAAGACTAAATTCTATTTATAGAGCTAACACTCTGACTGCTAATAGAGCAAACAGACATCACATACATACCCGACAAGTATAGAAGGTGATGGAAGAACAAAAAGTGTCGGTCGGAGTAATTCTGAACTGTATATGTCTTGGTTGTGAGCCGTCTCCTCTCCTTTCCCACCATCCATTGCATTTGACACTGCTTGTTTGCCAAGATATTTATTAATAATAGAATCAACAGAGAGACTGATACATATTCACTCTAACAGATATCAATGAACAGCCCCAGTAGTGTTCAACGAGATGATAAGCCAGTGTGAGACTAATAAATAATTAGAATTAGTGTTCTACCTTCACTCACGGCTGACTCAGCAGTAGATCCCTCAGAAATAGATCCTCCATCCCCTGATTGATTTCGGCCCTTGCACCAATCTGTGACAGATAATGGGCCATCTGACTGACCAAACGCAGATTTCAGAGCTGTTTTGATGTCAGATTGCAGTAGAGTAATGACAGACGAAGGAAAAACCTGGAGTAGAAAGAAAGCTCCAGAATCAGGTTTAAACCGACAGAACGTATAACCATGTACAATATATATAACCAGCAGTCACACAGAGAAGGTGAGGCAGCAGCAAGAGAAAAATGAACAAGCTCAAAGCTTTATACGATAAATCTCTGACTAAATATTTCCGCAGTCCATTATGTTATCCCACATAATGGACAACTCACATACACTCGGATACAAAGATTTAGTTTATTACGATAAAGCTTTAGTTTACGATAAAGCTTAATACGAGCCCAAACTAACAATTAAGAACGTTGAAGACATTGGATACCATCATTTCCATGCATCTTACACCATTTTGAAAGCTTACCTCAGTAGAGAGTGGATCAACTAGCTTGACACCAGCTATGTCTAGAGAATGGCAGGAAGCCAAAGTTCCCCCACAACCTGCATGGCCAGCAGAAGGTCCACACGACAGTTCCCGTCTCCATAACTCTTCCAATGCAAGCCAG
Organism: Cardamine occulta; assembly: GCA_028015245.1. NCBI lineage: Eukaryota > Viridiplantae > Streptophyta > Magnoliopsida > Brassicales > Brassicaceae > Cardamine > Cardamine occulta. The sequence goes on from CM051365.1 coordinate 1,102,743, forward strand.
CCATAAGGTCCATCTCCACAATCCGAATCCAGAGCTAAATCAACAAAAGAAGTAGCTTGCTGTACAAGTAGCGGTATTCCATCGAGGAGCTCCTGTAGTGGCTGCCTTTGACCATAAGAAAGCAAGCTGTCTTCGCTAAATGAACTATGCGGCAAGGATGAGCCTGCTTCGATCTTTGGCGAATTAGCATGTTTTGCTGTTTTTGGGACTGAAACAGTTCGCCATACGCCAACTGGAGCATTCATGTGGCCATCTAACATTCCTCCGTCAAAATCTCCAGCTATTCTGGTAGGTATATCTTTCTTATAGATCTCGTTCCTTGCAGATATGTTGTCTGTCAGAGTACTAGGCTCATTTGGCAGCTGGTTCAGGAAAAAGTTTCCACTAAGCCTAGCAAGACTAATAGGTGAACTGTGCTTTGAAGAAATGACAATGTGCCGCATCCTACACATGAAAGCTTGGAACATAATGCTTCCCATTTCTGTTGCCAGCAAGGTCTTTGAAGATAATAAAGTACTAACAACAGCAGATATACCCTCAGTCTTTTTTCCTTGTACAGTCTTAACAGCAGTAGCAGCACTATGTTTAGAGTATTTTGATTGAGAGACACTCTCCTTTGTACTATTGTTGTCACTGATTACAGTAGACAGCTTATCATATTGGTCCTTTCTACCCTCTACTTGAGTGTAATAATTCCTCGAATGAAACAAGCTTCTGCCATCATTGTTACCAATGCATGCTTTTGATCCAAGCAAAATCTTATCGGTTGCTCCATCGTAATCAGTGATAGGTGGTGTGGCTCCATAAACATAATTACTCGTTCCTGAATTTGAACTCTCCACTTTATGAGATTTGGGAAGATATGGGCTTTTGAAAAACGTCGAAGAAATCTCGCTCATAGGTGCTTCTACAGCTCCATACTCAGGAGCAAAGGTCATCATAGCCTCTGCTTTCATCAAATAATCGAACTCACCATTACAAGAGATTGACATTTGATTTGAAGGAACTGAAGTGACACTGCTGTTGAGGACTTCTTGACTTTTGATAAGGCACTCATCTATGATAGGGGGGACAGGATTAAAGCTCTCAAAAGAGGAAAACCCAACAGGCAAAACAATCTGGTCTGATATATCCATCATATCCACAGGACTAGAACCTACATCAGTAGATTCTGGAGGAAACATGAGCGCATGTGACTCTGCAGTTCCTGGTGGCTACACAAACATAATAAATAAGGTGCTATATTAGATAAGGATTGAATACCAAAGCCGATACGAGCGAAACACAATAAGAGGCATGACCGGAAGGAGAACAGAGGCTGACAACCGTTCCTCCCAAACATCTCTGAGATACAGTCTAGATATCATTCACCAGCATAGGGAATGCAGGTAATAGTTTCTTGATTATTACGATAGATAACAGAAAGGCGGGAATTACCTCCCCAAAAGGTAGAGCATCATTCTCGAAGAAATCACCAAAGTCTCCAAACTCTGAAAGAAGTGCCTGGATATCCATGCCACCTCCTCTTTCATCATCATCATCATCATCATCATCCCAATCCCAACCAATTTGATCATTGTCAATGCCTGAAACACCAGCTTATTAGTTTAAGTGGAACCAAATCCTGAATTATATGCTTCTTGAATAGGTGCATTAGTGACAGTACCTACTTGACCGAATGACTCTGCCATCCCTGTTCGTGGTCGCTTGGAACCCTGCAAAAGATATGTTACTTATTGATTATGCTCATGATATTAGGAAAAAGAGAGTATACAATGTTGATTTATTGTAACGAGCACATTACTCCTACAACCAACAATTCAATTTCCTTATCAGCACCATACGCCTTGCCATAGATAAAAGCCATACCATTTTTGGGCGATCATCATTACAAGTTACACCAGATTGCCTACACGTCAAAGAATCTGCATCAGCGTCAAGGTCACCAGTTCTTGAAGTAATCCTCCAGCCACTCCCGCTAGAAGCGCTACTTGTTGAACTAATGCTGCTATTACGGCTACTACCACTGCTATTGTAACCATTTTTGTCATAAAACCCATCACTCTTATTTCCAGACGCTCCAAGGAAGTCAAAATCACCAGCCCTGCATAAAATAAAGTATAAATGTCCAGGGATCATGAAGAGACTGTTATAAAAGAAAATCGCTAAGCATAATATTCAAACAAACACATCTCAGAGCTTCAAATCATGAGGATTACACAATATTCAGTTTCTCAGAAAAGTTGGGGCATTTCCAGACCTCTGTTTGTGAGTTTCTTTTGATGTTCAAAATGTAGACGAGATAGAAGAAAAAGACTCACCAGTGCATAAATAACGATGAGCCTGCCAGTGACGGTCCTATCCAGTTTTGAAGCCAAAATCTGCAAGTATGATTTCACCTTGCATCAGCTCCAAGCTGAGGAAAGATCACAAGTATTACATCTTCTTCAAGTTGATGCTCTGTAACATGGGTCTGAAACAATTCCTAAAAGCCCTTTCACTACGATCCTACAAAGTCAATTTGTCTGACTACATTCACGAAATTCAATGGAAACGACATAAAGTCTCCATATAGCCATTTTGGATCTTACCACTAAGTACTCAACAAATTCTAAATAACCTCCTCACCTTGACGGTTTACCTTTTCAACGAAAATTTAGCAAATGCCGACTGTAAGATTGGCACAAGCACTGCCTCAGCTGGATATATGAACTTTTTTTCACACGCTGATAAAAGATCTGGTTGTCCTTTCCTGCGATCTTTACTCCCAACTGATGGTTCAGGACACTGACTATGGGGCAAGTTAACTCCAAAGGTCGAATTAGATTGACTTGTGTTGTCATTTACATTTTGGCAGCAACCAAGTGTAACTTCCACGTAGCAATGATTGCCATTTATCAGACGAGACCCACGGCCAATATGAGAAGGGAGACCAATATATCCACTCGAACTCCTTAAATTTCCAGAACTGTGTGAGAAAAAAATCTAATATTAGTTGAGGAAACTGGTTTCATCAGACTAACAGCCTTGCACTTAAAAAAAATGCCAACTTGAACACTGGAAACCAAAGGTATGAATTGCACCTGAAGTAGACTTGCTTGACAAGGTCATTGGGACAAAACCCAGTGAGGCTGCCACGCATTCCATGAGGAGAAACAATAACTGGTGGGAATAAAATGAGCCTGTGAGAAGTGTTTCTATCAAATAAAAAGCTCCTATCTTTCTTGAAGCATGTGTAGAAGGCACAAATCATTTCAGGTCTCAATTCAAAAAGCTTGGCTTCAAAGAATTACGCGTAGCATAATCTATTATCTCCACTCTTGGCAAACCCCAGAAAGAAAAACAATACAAATTAAGCTCTTGTGCCATGCAAGAAAACGAGATGTTATATCTCTGCTCGAGGAAGTTAGGTAGCACTAGACTACAATAGCTTCTTTTTTGGAGTGAATGCAATAAAAATTGAGTGCAAAAAGTCTAATGCTCTCAATTTATACACTAGTATATCAGTACAAAGCATGAAGTGGTCAACAAACATAACATCTGGAACTAGTTCCATCAACTTCTTTTGATTTATTGTAGACAAGTATGAGAATTTAGCATTCTAAGTGATGATGGGAAAATGGCTAACCTGGAAGCCTATAACTGGAATTTTTCAAAGAACTCCTTAACAGTCTTTCAGCATCGCCACTTGAAAGTGTCCAGACATTCCTTCGCGCATAAAAATCATTGTTAGTTTCACAATAACTATAAGAAGCACTAAACCATATCTTCAAAGACATAACAAAAAGCTTTACGGACTTGGCAGATATAATGACATGGACAAAAACTGCCTCTTCGGTAGCAGCAAAGATGAATTCAACAGTAGGCTGTCCCCTCCTGCATAAATATCCAAGGAGCATTAGCCAGGAGATGAGCCACACACCTAATCATAGACTTCATTTGATTTTAAGAATTACACTCGGGAAACAAAGGTCTTGCAGACCCATATTTAATGAAAGCTATGGGATGTGATATGGTCGAGAAGCCAGAGAAAACAAAACTATTTTCTTAAGGGTAACAGGTAGAGAAACAAACTCAGCGATTATAATGTATGGTAAGAGGTTGCAGATACCTCAAATATTCTTCGCTTTGAGGGCTGAATTTTGAAAACACATCTCCAAATCGCATGTAGGAAAGTCCAGTTAATGTTCTGTCGCAATAACAGACAAGTTAAAATGATATTTCAATCCATTATGTCCTTCATCTAACCATTATAGCCTGGTCGGGAACGCATAGCTGTCGACTACTTTTAAGGTGCAAAAAATGAATTAATTAATTTCAGCGACTGCTTTTCCTTTTCCGGCGAAGAAAAAGTATCAGTTCACCGATGGTGTTTTGGAATTCGCGACATCAAAAATAATCGCCAGCGACATCTTCCCGAAAAGGGCCATATTATGTTTTGAGATAAAAAAAAATCTAACCTTTCAATGCAATTACGCAAAGACTGTGAAAAGGCAACTGATATCTCTTCAGAATCTCCAGGTGCTACCCAAATTCCTGACGCAACAACTTTCAATTGGAAGAAGAAAAAAAGTAAGGACATGTATACCAAGATAAGTATAGACCATAGAATATGCACTAGAGACAGTATATTGAGGTACAAAATGATAAATAAATCATTAAGAAAATATACCTCTAAGCTTTGACACTGCAGCCTGAGCTTTATCAGTAATTGAAGGATGACGCCCAGGAAGAAAAAGCCAAAGCTTGATCTTTTCATCTGTGGAATGAATGACGGTTAGATACAAACTTTAAAAAGTTACAAGATTTGCGTAGTAGCAGAGTGTGGTTTAACTTGTACCAGGATTGTATAAACCTTGAGATGGATCCCAAGGTCCAACAAAAGAATTGGTCCATGTGGTAAGAAACCCTTCCTTCTGTAACCTTAGATGAGAGGAAAGCACAAGATATGTTGCAACATCACTCTGCTCAGCTCTTGTACTGAAATCATCAAAGTGACAACCAGAACAATTATAAACACTCTCATTAACTAAAACTAAAATACAAATTAATTGAAAAAACTTAAAAAAAAGAAGTATTAATTAATTAAACCTTCTATCAGAGCCAGGATTCAGCTCAGTTTCACTTGGAAGAAATTGAAACCAAGAAACATTATGAAGACCCCCCTGTAGAAAAATCAAGAAATTAAACGACTCAAAAAACTCAATTCTTGAAACCAAATTTGCAACATACGGGGGAAGAAAAAATACTTACAATTCTGAAAACATTAGTCCACATCACTTGAGAAATTTAATAAACAAGTTCCAATTCTTTATCTTCAATTACCCAACAGCATCGTCCTGAAGCGGTCGGAATCAGAAGACGTAGTCAATATGTAGCTCGATCTTATGTTGTTGATGTCTCCATGATCAAAAATCTACAATAAATAATCATCTCAACACGAAATCTTACTCTTTTCATAATATCAGATCCAAACCCGCCCTTTAGGGTTTTTTTTTTTTTTTTTTTTTTTGTTGCTCTTTCTTATTTTCTTTTTGTGGCCCAATTTTGTTTTAGTTTACAAGGCCCAACTACTTTAATTTTATTTACAGTGGTTTAATTCAATTTACATTTTCCATCCATAAACTCCCTTAGTCTCTAAGCCGGGTAAAGAAATTAAGACCAGTAACATCAGACCCTATCCTGATTTAAAACCCATGAAATTGATGTTTTTTTTCTTCAAAAACAACTAGTGCTTTAGACAGCAAATTTTTACGTAAAGTTTTGCGTAGCGTAACGGTAAAAACTAAAATAATGACTTTATGGTTAAGGGTTTGACCCCTATATTTCCAATAATGTTATTTTACTAAATCGAGCTAACCAAAACTAAAACGGTTAGAGAAAACGGAAATTTCGGTACAAATATGCGAAATTTTTAACCAATTTCACAATATATATCTCGAAGTTTCTATATCATACGGAAAAATATGTTTGATATAGCATATAATAGCATTTCATCTCCTAACAAAGAGATGATATAATATATATATATATATTGCTCCATTCTCCTGAAAAATATATACATCCTAATTCAAAGGTTAGATATGTACTTTTTTGAAAAAAGTCTACTTCAAAAACAATATTTTATGTAATTCTTCAATATTTAGCTTGATCCATATAAATAAGCTTTCTTCCAAATCTTGTATTTGTTGGCTTCCAACAAGCACCATAGAAAATCTTCTCACTCAGAAATTTTCACATGAACCACACATAACTCATGGGAAGAATTACTCTCCATCTCCCAATCCTATATTGTTGTAAATTCGGACAACTTAAGAAAGTGAAAAAGTTCTTTAAAACGAATGTGAAGCGAATATCCTTTCTCTAAAACAATATCTTACATGTGGCATTCCTCTGCTCATTCCAATATTATCCTTAAACTTCCATGTCCACTTGATTTTAAGTCATCTTAAATTAACATAGATGGTCTAAAGATCTCAAAAATAGATCATCTAAGTTTAAATATATCGAGTCTAAAGGAACATTTGGTGCCAACGAAATCAATGATGAAGGCCAAGCCTACAATGTTCCCTTCTCCATCGCACAACGTTAAATATAGTGTTAAAATAATAATATTTGGACCGAGCATAATTCAATCATGTAGATTGTAGATCAATCAGCAGATAAGTATAATAAAAATCAGTATATTTTATTTTCATTTAAACTATTACTTACTTTCGTTCTAATTAAACTTAAGATTAAGGGCTTTTATATTCGACTCCGTAAGGATACTAGTTCTTGCTTCATCTCATCTCTCAAGACTCTTCTCAGTAACTTGTTCGAAGCTGTTCTTGGAAACTCAGGCACAATCTTTACAAAACTCACCTGCATTTGTTTTTAGCAAAATCCATTAATTAAGCAGACGAAAAAATCATCAAAGATAATAATTACCTTGAAGAGAGGATTAAGATCTTTTTGAATGGTTCTCGAAAATTTCATCTTTAGCTCTTCTTCATTCTGTTTCTTGAACCCTTCTTTCAAGACAGTGAATATGACCAGCAACTCTGGGCCACCGTTAGGCGGCGTTAAGCTGACTGCAGCCGTCTCAGAGATGCACTCATCGGCTTGATCACACACACGTTCAATCTCTATAGAACTCGTCTGCGTTATAACAGAGAAACAGAAAATGAAAACTTGAGAAAAGTTCCAATACGATCTAAGCTGTGTATATACATACATACAATGTAGTACCTTAATGCCTCCAAGGTTCATGGTATCATCAGCTCTGCCTTGAACATTGAAATATCCTCCTACAGTTCGCTTCACGATGTCACCATGTCTTCTAAGTCGCTGCAGAACAGAGCATAAGAGAACATAAGAACAGTTTAAGTGATGCGCATTGGCAATTTGGTTTAACTGTAAATATAAAAGTCTTACTAACTACTCACTGTTTCTTTATACATTGGCATTCCCTTGAAGTAAACCTCATCGTGATCTGCGTTCAGAAGCCTATCCGTGGCCCCGAGGTGCTGCGGGAACAATCCAACTTCTCCAGTACATGGTTGATCATCCGGCTGCAAAAACTAGTCTCAATCAATCTCTGTAAAGCTTTACAGAAAACCCACCCAAGTGTCTAAAGTTTCAGTTTGTTATACATAGGCGACGCCATTTTCGTCGAAGATGATGATTCTAGTTGTCATGGATGGTGTACTAAATGATCCAAAAGCCTGTGGTTGAAGTGGGCTTCCTATGATGTACGAAGAAGCGAGTTCCGTGCCTCCACAGCATTCGATCACAGGTTTGTAATAAGCTTTAGAAGAAAGCCAGAGAACATCATCAACATTAGAAGCTTCTCCTGTAGTAGCAAAATACCTAACAAAGCAAAAAACAGCTTCTGAGTCAGATCTTCTAAAAAAAAACACAAAACATAAACCCGGATAAAAAATCGACTCGTTACTTTATCTTTGTCCAGTTAAGCCCTTCCATACAGTTTATCCTCCTCCAAGTTTTCACCAAACTCGGAACAGTACCAAGAACTGTAACTTCAGCATCCTGAAGTAATATCAAACACAAATAAGTGCCGGTTTATCAAATGTTGTGAGAAGGAGACAACAATGGAGAGATTTCTATCTTACCTGAACAAACTTTCCAAAACCACGGCCAAGGGGAGACCCGTGATAAAGAGCTAGCGTTGCACCGGTTAAAAAGCAGGAGAATATAAGAGTTGGTCCCATTACCCATCCAAGATTTGTAGGCCAACAATATGTGCTACCCACTTGGACATCAAGATGAGCCCATCCATCACAAGCACTACGAATTGGCGAGAGCTGTGTCCACGGTATAGCTTTCGGTTCACCTAGTTAAGAATTAATAACGAATCAATAGATGCATCTAAACATATACTTATTACAATCTGATCATATTGTTTTTTACCTGTAGTTCCAGATGAAAAGAGAATGTTAATCACAGAGTCTACAGGTAGATAAATCGGACGATGGTCTTTCTCTCCACTGCAAGACAAATTGGAGCCATGTCTAATCTTACACTATTTGATTGATTGCAAGCAAATGTAGAAATGTAATCAATTTACCTAAGATGGCTTTTCACATTGGACAAAAAATCCTTCCAAGATATGTCTTGTTCTCTTAACTGAACGTGCAACTCGGTCCCTGAAGCCGGGAGCACAATGACTTTAGATGGAGCAGCTTCAACCACCCGACTACAGAGAAAAAATAAGTTTCAGTTTAATATATGTTGTTGGTTCTGCGGAAAGATCGGTTTTGTCACCTGTATAAAGGAAATCTTCGACCTCCTCTGAGTATATAATCCTGAAAATGTGATAAGAAATGAATCATCAATATCTGATAAGGTAAGTGGCAGAATAGAATGCGAAAGAATGTGAAAGCTGTGACATATCATAACCTGAGTGAATATGCCTTTTGCCTTAGAAATTTTCAACCTTGTTGCAATTTCTTTAGCTGCAAAGCTGTCTGCAATGGAGACAACAATACAACCAGCTAATATGATAGCGAGATATATAATCACTGCATCAACTGTCATTGGCATATCGATTGCAATTGTGTCACCCTTTGCAAAACTTCCACCTATTGCATTTGCCACCAACCTTTTAAAAGTAACCAAAGTAAAGGAACAGAGAGATCAACCACCAATGGAAGCTTCAATAATGAAATAACAAAAAGAATGATCTTCATGTGACATACATTACTCGCTCGCGGAGCTCTTTTAATGTCATTTGATTGACTGGAGAATCATCAAAGCCTTCATTACGCCATACAACAGCTACACTATCATCATCTTTTTTGGGATGGTTTGAAGGCATCAGACAACATTCAGCGATATTAAGAACTGCATCAGGAAGCCATGTCCCTCCAGGTTTTGATTTTTCAAGGATACACCTTGGAGGAGTGTGAAACACAAGTGAAAGCTCATCAAGTATGATTGACCAATAAACCTGGAAAACAAAGTATAAAATTAGACCAAACCAAAGCTTCCACAAAGACTCCTTCAACATTCAACATCAATGCTTACTTACATCAGCGTGTTCAACTGAGAATCTCCGGAAAAGTTCAAAACTTTCTAAAGGGTTTTTATATGAAGCACCAAGAAGCCTTGACCCATGAGTTTCCATTAGCTTTCCCAAATTTGTGAACTTTGAAAGAGATCTAAAACACACAAAGAAGGAAAAAGACAAGACACTCAGCTTTCCAGAAACTTGAGAATTTCGAACAAGTTCAAATGAGAGAGAGAGACGTACGGAGAAGGAAACCAATAGAGAGGAGGGCCATGAATAGAAGAGTCCCAGTTTGAATAGACAGAGTTATAGAGAAGCTGATGCAGAGGATAAGGATGCCATGGCTTTAGCACACTTTCATCTACCAAAGCCTTCCATTGATATCTTGGATCAGTCTCTTTAGCCTTTGAAATCACATCTCTCGCCACTTTTTCAAATCTCTTAGCTTCTTCCAAAGTCAATCCAGCTTTCACATAGTCGTCGCAACTCAATTCTCCTATGCTCTTCCACATCTCTCTTGCTTTCTTTCTCTCTCTCTCTCTCTCTCTCTCACTCTCTGCAAGTTATCGTCTTGTATTTAGTGGGTAGGTAGAGCATGCGGACAACAAATGGTCTCGAGAATCTACAAATGGCAACAGGCTTCACTGTTGTTTTGTTTTAAAGCAGAAAGATCTCATCTTTGTGAAAAAAAACTCAACTCCTCAGTTAATTTCGGACCATAGTCTTTGGCTCCATTGAATACGCCTTCAAAAATTAAAACAATTTCTTGGTGACTATTTAAATATTACCGATTATTTTGATCAACCAAAGAAGTAGTATATGCTATTATTGTGTACTATATTATTGCTGAAAACCACCTCCAAAATCTCACCATCTTACCAGAGTTTCAAGTTGGAAAAACAAAGTCACAGACTGAATGAAAATTTCACAGGTCATATTAGAAGCCCAAGGTTAATGATTCTTTCAGATAACTACCACTCAGGCATTTGCTAATGATATATCTCAAAGCACTGTTAATATCAACTAAAGCTCCAAATTTCTTGATTTCTAGTTATCTGCACCATCATTGAAAGAAGAGAACGATATGAAGTCTTCTAGAAACATCTAGAGCAACTTAAGACTCTTAGAGAACTTTTAGTAACACTTAACATATCAAAACAACACAAAAAAAAAACCTTTAGTAACACTACCATGTTTCCACATACTCCATGGACCAAAACAGAAAACCAAGCTTCAACCTCCACAAAAATCTCAAATTCTCAAACTATCTTAACTGTCTTAGGATAACAGGAAGCAACTGAACCATAATCTAGACACGATTAGCAAAAGAGTGAAGAATCAATCACTGGCTTGGTGAACGATCTTTTTCATACTGCTCCCCCACGTGGGCTCTGGCTCCTGCTACTGCCTAGTTCAGGTGTGTAGCTCCTGCTTCTCCTTGGGCTCCTGCTTCTTCTAGGGCTGCGACTTATGCTTCTTCTCGGGCTAAGGCTCCTATTTCTCCTTGGGCTCAGGCTCCTTGTTCTTCTTGGGCTACGGCTTATGCTTCTTTTAGGGCTAGGGCTTATGCTGCGGCTCTTACTTCTGGCTGGACTAACATTGCGACCCCTTGAGCCATTATAAGCTGGTGAGTGCGAGTATGACCTCCCCCTATCATATCGTTCTTCCCTGGGAGAGAGAGACCTGTGACAATAGAGAGTTAGTGAGCATACAAAAGTCAACCGGGTGGAGAAATTTGTAACTGAGCTCCGACAGAAACATGTAGAAACCTTGAGTGATATCTTCTAGGGGGAGGAGAATAATAGTCACCGCTCCGTGACCGAGATCTACCACGTCGAGGGGGAGGAGAACGAGAATACCTAGGCGAGCGAGAGTAGTAACGAGGGAGACCACGTCTTCTATCCTGAAATCTGCTGCTCCTACAAACACGAAAAATTAAAGATTGAGTTTTTGGCATCTCTCTACATTAAAGATTTATCGATATATGATGATAAACAGAAAAGTTCAAAGAGAGAAAGCTCCATGCACCTTCCTCCACCACGCTCCATTGCTCTCATTTCAGTCGGTTTCTTCCTGTTCTCTTCTGCAAACACGACTGTCAACTCACGGCCCATAAGAAGATAACCATCCATGTGATGTTTTGCCTCGGCAGCATCACCAGGGTCCCGAAATTGAACGAAACCAAACCCTCGCGGCTCTCTTCATTAAGTAGAACAAAACAAGATCTCAGACTAGAAACCAAACATACAAAATGACAAGGACGATGTACCACTTTACAACAAGCCTGTTGAAGGAAAATTGACAATATGATCCCCTGCAGCAGAAGATGTCAGTTAACATGAAGAAAAGCAAGCACTTGCCTGCTAGCCTTGCAAGTTTCAGTATAAAGATGACTTCTTGAAGACTTGATTCATCTTCAAATTGACTACAAACCCAACTTCACTTCAACTCTTCACTACCATATAGAACATCTTCATAAGAACTCTAATTACTTCTTTGATGTCTTCAATTCTTTAGATTCACTGTTAAACCTCAACAACTTCAATTAACACACTCATAGTGTGTTCACACATGGAACATATCAACATTGTATCCTTCTCCTTAAGCGACTAAAACGTGTGAGGTCTCAACAGGTACTAATTTAAAAATGACTAATCTAGGCTTTTTCTTTATCGACACCAATAATTAGTGGTTTAACTCTAATGATGATCTTATCACATAGAAAACAATGAAAAAATGGAGGCTAATTTGATTAATGAAATAAATGCAGTTTAGAAGATTCTCCTAAAGCTCTAGTAATTCATAAGGAGACGCACAGAGATGAAATAATTGAAAATGAAAGGGAACTAAACGTAGTAAACAAAAATTCAAGAAAGGTGGTAAAGAAAATGAAAAAAAATAGAGAGATCATTTAATCAGAAAATAGGTAAAAACCTTAGTGTTTAAAACACTAGATGTCCTATCTACTACACATGCTCACCTGGTATAATAATCCCTTGGCAAGTAAATGTCCTTGAGAGGACCGAACTGCTCAAATGCCCTCTTGAGATCTTCTTGCCTGAAGAAAAGGATAAGATGTTAGAAGAATAATTTGCTAAAAGCGAGGAAACGAAGACAGATTGGAGTCAAAGTCAACTACAAAGAACTATGGTTTTCATTAACCCCAAAAACATAAGTAGATACTTATACCCCATTCTTATATCTTTTTTATAGATTTCTATCACAAAACAAGCGTTTACAAAACCAAAAATACTTATAGCTCTGAGGATAGATAAGAGATGTCTTGTATTGAAACTTAAGAGGTGTCCAAACAATAGTATCATCATACGAGGGAAGACAATGGCTGAAGGGAATTATAGAGAAGTCAAGTAAGTACCTGCAATCATGGCGTAGATTGCGAACCAAAAGACTGGTCGGGAGGTCCCTACTGCGACCTTCATATCTGCCTCTAGGGCTTGGGCTTCGACCCCTCCTTCCATAACCCCTTGGTGGTGACGGTGTGTAGCTCCTTCCCCTCATTGAGGCAAACTTCAAACTCTCTACCAGTTAATCAGCACAAACTGGATTAGAAAATACACCAGAAATGGATATTTAAGAAAGAGGAGACTACAAATACAAGAGCTATATAACACCAGTATCAAAGAGAACTTCAAAGAAGCATTCAATCTAGTTTGAAGTTACCAAATCCAATCCCTAAAATACATACCACATATTAAAAAAACATATAATAAGAGTCTAAACAAACTGTGCCATCATAGAACAACATCTTACAGAGATAACTATGATGATACATCTCGCTGCTCTAGAAAGATCATATTTTTCCAATTGAATACGAAATTATATCAAAGAGACCAATGGTAAGCAAGATCGGAAACAATTCAGATAGAGAGAGAGAACGGCCTAAGGTTTCAAGTTTAATTTCGAATTGGAGCAAAGAAACGTTATTAGTACATGCTACAAAAGATCACAAATTTCGTCTACGAAGCCGTGTTCAATTTGAAGGAATCGAAGCCGTAAAAATCCAAGATATTCTACTGACAAAGACGAAGGTAAAGAGTGTATATATATACGATAGGAAGAAGAGCAAAAGACTCACCGGCGAACGAAGGTGGTAACGAGCGACGGCGATGAAACGAACGGAGAAGCAATGCTGTAAGAAGTGGAGAAGATGGATTAATGATTCAAGTAGAGAAATCGCAAAACCCCCTTTTCAATTAGGGTTCCTTTATATTGTTCTGTTTTACATTTTAATCCCCAAATCTTTTCAAATTATTCTTTTCTCCTTAAAACTCCCTATATTAAATTGAAAATCCGTTCCATTTTTTTTTTGTTTTTTTTATAAATCTTCAATTCTTCTTAATGGTATTCCTACCCATAAATTAAATGGTATAAAATCTGACTATCTATAGGAATCAAAATGAAAATAAATAAATAGCAAATTGGTTGGGTTCTGTTTGTACCTTTATAATTATTTTGGTGAAAGCATAAATACCGAAAACCTATAGGGAGGAAACTAACAATAAGGATTCTTCTAGAAGGTACATTTATCTTGTCTCTCTCTTCTAACTTGTAATTTCTTACATAAACATAACAAAGCATTCGTGATTCTTTAGATTCTCGTCTCTTTTCCATTTTACGACATTATAAAAGGCGGATTCTACGTCTTCGCAGCGATCTGCGTAGTTGGATTGATCAAGAAGATTTCAAGAAGATAATGGAAGAACAGTTCATACTTAGGGTTCCACCGTCTGTTTCAGAGAGAATTGATCAGCTTTTGAGCGGGGAAACTTCTACTTCCGATGAAATCCCTTTGGATTTGTGTTTTTTAGGTACCTATTTAAGGCTTTGTCTTTTTTGGTACATTATATTGTGTTTAATCCTCCAAAGTTTCTTCCTTTTTCTTAAATTTATGTTCTTTAATCGGTAAATTATCCTTTTGCAATCAATGAAATTAGTCAGTACTTAAAGTTTGCTCTTTGTGCCACGTTATGATTTTTTGAATTTTTTTTGCCTGAAATACATCCTTGTCGCATCAATCTTGAATCTGGTTAATACTGTGAATTGAATGTTTGTTTAGTAATCGATTTTTTCATTGTCTCCTGAAGCTACTTAATACTGTGAATTGAATGTTTAAACAGAGAAGCCTAAAAACATTCGTGTTGCATCTTTCTTGGATCTAATTAAGGACTAATGTCTGTCTACATATCCATTTACATTTTCTCTGAAGCCAACGTGATATTTAGGATTTGTATGAATTGAATTTGCAGAGGACGGGAGAAGCGGGACGTTTATGATTGGAAACGAAGAGTTCCCGGCTTCTCTGCTTGATCTTCCTGCTGTTGTTGAGTCTTTTAAAACTTATGATGATTGTGCATTAGTCAAAACTGCTGATATTGGGCAGGTAAAATCAATTTACTAGATCCATCTTATGCTTATATGCAATATGAATTTTGACTAAAAAGCAATACGAATGATCATGGTTAGGGAGCCAGGTGATCCTGCGCCTAGTACAGTTGAATACAGACATGGTTTAACTCCTCCAATGAAGGATGCTCGAAAGAGAAGAATTCGTCGAGAGCCTGAACTTAATGTAACTTGCATTTCTTATTATCAATCAATCCATCAACATGATTTTCACTAATACTTGTGATTCTCTACCTGAAAAAAAAAAGAATGAGAAATTTCGGGTTATCTAGTTTGAATCTTGATGTTTATGAAACTTGCACTTTCAGAACTCCCAAGTTTCTTCTTTTAACTGAAACATATTGATTGCCAAAATGTTGCAGCCGGAGCTTGTACTGTGGGTTGAGAGAGACTTGTTGAATATCTTGAGTGGTGGAACTGTAGAAAATGTAAGCCTACTTTCATTTTAATACATGATGTGACTATATGTGGTCCTCGGGGTAAAAATCAAGTTAGTAACTTCGTTTATTTGAACTTCTTTTTGGTGTAGGTAAATGAGCAAGAGGAAGCAGCTGCGAAGGAGAATGCTCCTAATGCAACTAAGAAAGTATCTTCTTCACCTACACCTGTTGAAAAGCCTGAAGCTCCTGAGGCAGGCACTAGTAATCCAACAGAAGTTGAGCCGGAGAGAAGTGAATCAGAAGATTCTGATGATTCAATGTGAGTTTATTATGTACAAGAGATTTTTCAAATGAAAACTTAGAGTTTGAGCAAGTCCTGTCTTAGAAAATCATGGATAATCATGTCCCCATGATTTGATGATGTCTTCTTCAAGCTTTTTCAATGGATTGCGTTCAGAGTACAGTAAACTAAAGATTCTGTTTTTCTACTTCAGTTTCGATTCTTTCTTTAAGACAGTTTCTTGAATCAACCAAATAATGAAAGCATACAAAAACTCAAGAGTTAAAGAACAAGAACAATATACTGCAGTCTTGGTACTTAACCTATCAAAAGCTGAAATTTAACCTAACTCTGATCATTATCGCCTCTTCATTAAACTTATATATCTTCTTACTCCTGAAGAAAATGTCATCTAAGAGGGTCTATGTATCGATATACAAAGAGTTTTGAATCTGTGTTTCAGATAAACTACCTAGATGTTGATCAATTATTCATGAACATTGAAAAAGTATTTTCTTGACACATTCACCATCTTATAAGTGACAATGTAGGTGTAACTAAGTGTTATATCATAAAACCATCTCTCTGTATGTCACAACTAAACAATCAATTAAAAAAATCATCAAATTTATGACGTTTTTTATCTTATTTCTTCGGATCCACTATAAACCTCGATGTTTAAGCATCAACCATTTTCTATCAACTTTAAACATCAAATATTAGCAACATTTGTTGTTTTCATACAGCAACATGTATGTGTGTGTTTTTGTTTCAACACCACACGTTTTGTCTTTTGTGTAAACACTTATTGTTTATGTTAAATTTTAAATTTGCACACGGGAGTCGGGAGAACTCTATGTTCCGTAGCTTTCTTTGTTTTATTGGATAATTGCCAAATAATATTCTTTGTTTTACTAGATTAAAAAAGAAAAGACAAAGAAAAAGAAAAAAAGGAAAAGAAAATTAACATTACTCAAATGATCGACCCCTCTTTCTTATATATTGAATACGTGCAAGTGCAAACATGTCTACCATCATTACGTTATTTGATGTATACATTTATGTCACAAATGGCATTTTTCAAAAATAAAAAGACAACAAACGGAAACCAAAAAAAAAATGCGTAGAGCCTCGTAAGGAGTTGCTGTCATGATGTCCCTTTTCATCTTCTTTCGTATTCTTCTCTACAAATTCTCTGAATCAAAAAGCTTCCACAACGTAAAACAACAACTTTTACGAACGTCCACTTAGAAAGAAAAATGATTTAAAACAATCCAACCTTTTTTACCAATACACAATGCATCAAACACTCGCTGCCCAATTTTGGGTATGGTAAAATTAATTAGAAAATAGTCTGTTTTAAAATTTTGATAACTATGTATTGCTAAATTTTCCCTTAATCATATCCACAACTTAGTTTTTATTTGTTTTTTCACAGGCACGAAACACTAGCATACATGAACGAGGCGAAACCATTAGTCAAGAAACTCTTACGGTTTCTAGGAGAGAATCTAAACGTGGAAGAGCTAGACCAAACAAAAGAGTCACTCTTCATGGGTTCGACACGTATCAATCTCAATTATTATCCGATTTGTCCTAACCCAGACCTCACGGTCGGAGTTGGACGTCACTCCGACGTCTCCTCGCTCACGATCCTCTTACAAGACCAGATCGGTGGTCTCCACGTACGTTCTCTCAGTACAGGGAGATGGGTCCACGTGCCTCCAATCTCCGGATCTCTAGTCATCAACATCGGAGACGCAATGCAAATCATGAGTAATGGTCGTTACAAGAGCGTTGAACATCGTGTCTTAGCCAACGGTAATAATAACAGAATCTCTGTTCCTATTTTCGTGAACCCGAAACCAGACTCCGTGATCGGTCCTCTCCTCGAAGTGATTGCTAATGGAGAGAAACCGGTTTACAGAAATGTCCTCTATACCGATTACGTCAAACATTTCTTTAGAAAAGCTCACGACGGGAAGAAAACTATCGATTTTGCCAACATTTGATTCTTCCTTATTGTGCTATCCAAAGAGTTCTTGTTGATATGTTTATTTGGTGTGATTAAACTTTAAGATTAGTTTCGGTTCGCTTAATTCGGTTTTGTTTCTATAATTTTGGTTCGACTAAAATGCCCCGTTATTATATTTGATATTTCATCCACCGTAATACATTTTTATCAACATATCTTAAAATTGCTTATACTCTTGTGCAATTAGACTTGATTTAAGATTTCGGTTCGGTTTGATAATTTCGGTTCAGTGAAAATGTCGAGTTAGTATCCCGACGTGGAAGAGACTCTCTCTCTGTCAGAAGTTTCTATGCCTCCCGTAACTTACTTTAAGGTCATTTCTCTTGCACCGCGAGAGTTGCAATAGCAATGGCGATGGAATCAATTTGTCTCAAGCCCGTTTCTTTCATGAGATTCAATAGAAACCAATTCAACCAATTTCGTAAAAGGAGAAAACTTTCCAGTCGTATTCGTCGTTCTCGATTCGGTGTAATTTGCTCGAAGACATCTGATTATCTAGGTAATAATTCTCCATCGGCTCTGTTTTGAATTCTCTACTGAGAACAAATCAATTAGTCTCTCTCTATTGGGTTATGGTGGGTTTGAATTATCATCGGAGTTATGTATAATTCACTCTTTTCTGACCTCTGATTTCAAAAAATCAATCAGTGGAATTTTCAAGATGTTACTTTGGACTCTGTTCCACTCTTTAATTAACTGAAACTGTTAAATGGCTTTCAGATTTCCAGAGTTATGAAAGACCTTTGCGTCTCTTACAAGCAGAAGAAGTGAAAGTTTGTAGTGGGAAATCATCTTTCACTCTGAGCGAATCTCGAACTCTTTATAAGGTTAAGCTACAGACAAGTAATATGTTCGGTTCAGGGATAAGCAATATGAATGCTAGAGTTCTTATATGCTTGATAGACGAAAACAGAGATTCGGTATTACAGACAATACCTGCAATTTTTTCAAGCAATGAATCATCTTTGGATCCAGAGGTTGCGGAGAATGGTGAAAGCTTCAAGTTTCAGAGAGGCTCTGTTGATGAATTCACTTTTCAAGGACCTAAACTTGGCAAAATCAGAGCTTTTTGGATCAGTCTTGAGTCTGGTTAGTTTCTTTCGACAATAAAAATTGTTTTAGTAGATAAGTTTTTGTGATTATAGAATTAACTTTTCATATTTAGGTCAATGGAGAGTTGGAGGAGTGAGCTTGTGGGTCGTTAATCCTCGCGGTAAAGGACTTTCACTTGGAGAAAGCCATGCAGAAACCTTTTGTTACCGATACGATTTTGAAGTTGATGATATTTTGCTTGGAGAGAGCATTGACTTATCAATGGTGGAACTTAGACTTACCCGTATCACTGAACTCACTGACTTTGATCAAATCTCTTCGTCTTCAGCTCTGGATCTTGACCGTCCTATCGTTTCCAACAAGGAAAGCATGGAAGAATACGCAAACTTGAAACTATCTCTGCTTCTCTATGATGCAATTCTTATTCTTGTTGGAAGTTCGGTCTTTTCCTTCTCACTAGGCGAAAATTCAGCCATTGCTTTCTTATTTGGCGGAACTATGGGATTTCTCTACTTGCTTCTCCTACAGAGATCAGTCGATGAATTGCAAGTACCGGGATCTTCTTCATCCGAAAACTCCAATCAAATACTCGATGGAGGACTTAAGATTCCGGTTTTGAGCCTCGCGCTAGCCATAGGATTGTCTGTTTTAACCGTTAGAGGTTACGTTGGAGCGGATCTCACTGCATTTGCAGTCACACCAAAAGAGATTGTGGTGGGAACTTTGGGGTTTCTTGTATGCAAAGTAGCCGTTGTTTTGGCTGCGTTTAAGCCCTTGAAGGATGGTTCTTAAGATAGCCAATGATCTTTGTTTGTATATAACAGATTAACAGATATGTAAATAAGAATAGATACGTGTATACTAATATACCATACATCATATAGAATTGGTATCAGTTATTGTACATCATATAAATGTGTGTATATATATATATATCCATTGGTAGTCCATTGATCATCATTTCTCATTCAAAATCAAATGTATCATCCAAAAGGTTAGTTTGTGTTTCTATCTTTTGTTTTTTCCTTCAGATATACTGCATTTATATTAATACTTAAGTTCCAACATTGGGTCGATCCCTTTCAACTAATGGACAAAGCAATTGGGGAATACTACAATCGAAAAATGGATCTCACTACTATAGCATTTGAGACTTAGCCAATCTGATGGATTGTGGATCCATCCTACACCATTCACTACTCCAAACCATTTTACATCACCCAACTCATCCCTTAGAATCCATCCTACACCATTCACTACTCCATTTTCACTCAATGAGGCATCTATATTGCGTTTAAAAATACTTGGGAAAGTGTATGGCATACCAAATCAATTTGTTTTCTTTAGGGTTTAGTGGGATGTCATTGTCAAAAAATTAATTGGGCAAGCCATGGCTATGATTAAAAGTAAAATTAGGGGTAGGAATTTATCATGGGTAAGGTTTTGTTTTCTCGATATAAGATAGACACTTTTATATCATAACTACTAACTACCATTATGTTTATGAAATATGGTCAATTTTACTTTTGTGCATTTGTATAAAAATATAAAGTGGTGTTGAAAAATCATATCTTAAGTCGCAACTCTTTGCCGGTTGCCATCATGGGTCCATTGACATGCATAATTGTGCTTGACACTCATCATTTTTTCTTTCTATTTTTATAAATTTCAAATCTTTTGTTACGCTCAAAATAATATAGTTTGTTATCGAGAAATGACAGAGTATTGTTTCTATATTTTTTTTTTGTCAATGAGCATTGTTTCTATTATACGTAACGTGTGGTTGGAAAGGATGAGCTAAATGTGAATAACAATGCCATTTTTAGTAGGTTAACCAATACTAAGTACTACTAACATTTATATTATTTGTCTTGTACAGTTGTACTGTGACTTTTTTAATGGTTTATTGTCTGTTTGTGTGTCTATTAACACTCTCAATTACTCAAAAAACATCGATGATATATATATATATAGTAATTAGTAATATATATATATATATATATTGAAGATAATTTGAAGAAATGAAGTAGATGATGAATTTCTCTTTATTAATTCAATTCAACTCAGAGCTTACACAATGAGATAGTTTTGCTTTTATAAACAGATTACAACGGATATATTAGACGGATAAGATGGCAATGAAGCTCCTCCAGTTGTCTAGTTTATGATTCACAAACAGATGAGAGAGGATCAAATCTGTTGGCTATAGCAATCCTGGAATCCGTACGATGCAATGCCAGCTTTCCTTCTTTGACTGTGTTGTCTTTTGTTGCAGAGAGACGTTGTTCTTGCGCGGGAGTTCCAGTTGGGCCATACTTCATTTGTTGAGTGGGCTTTGTTTCTTTGTCTTGGCCCATCTTCTTATGTTCCAAAGTGATGTCGTATTCTTTGTTGCTGAAGCTGTGTTTGTTTTGTTTCGTGCACTGGAAGACTCTGTCTGCCCAAGAGGCTTTCCATTGATATATATAATGCTAACTCGAAAATTTCTTAGAGATGGACATACTGATCTTTAGACTATAAAATTTATTACTACTGATCAAAAAAAATTTTAGTTTCGACAACTAAAATAAAGCAAAATCTATGATGCATAAATTCGCAAAAGTAAAAAATGTCATATTGCTAAAATCTGTGGACTAAGTTTAATTCGATGCGTTACATGCAAGTATAGACATAATTTTTTTAATATATTATAATAAGATTTTGCAAATCAGCCAATAAAAATTGTCGGTGCAATGGATTTTGTCTATAAATTAGTGGGTTCGAAGACTACTAGATTTTATTAAAATTAAATAAGTTATATATATATAAATAAATAACTTTTATAGTAGATAAATTATAATTTTATTATGACGCATAAATCCACAAAAGTAAAGATGTCATACAGGTAAAAATCTATAGACTAAGTTCAATTCGATGCGTTTCATGCATGTATAGACAAAAAAAATTAAATATGTTAAAAAGTGATTTTGCGAATCAGCCAATAAAAATTGTCGGTATAACGAATTTTGTCCATAAATTAACGGTTTCGAAAATTACTAGATTTTAATAAAATTAAATAAGTTATAGATATAAATAAATAATTTTTTATAATAGATAAATTATAATTGTATCATGATGCATATATCCGCAAAAGTAAAAATGTCAGACGGGCTAAAATGTATGGAGTAAGTTCAATCCGATGCGTTACATGCATATATAGACATAAAATTTTAATATATTAAAAAGTGACTTTGCGAATCAGCCAATAAAAATTGTTGGTATTATGGAATTTTTCCATAATTTGATTGTTTCGAAGACTACTAGATTTTAATAAAATTAAATAAGTTATATATAAAAATAAATAATTTTAATAGTAGATAAATTATAATTTATAAAATATGTGATAATATAAAAATTATAATGTATAAAACTCGTAATATTTACAAAAATTAAAACTATTAAAAGTTATTCTCATGAAAGATTCTAGTTTTACCACAAGGACCAGACGACCGTATTTTGGACAAACAACTATGATTCAGCTAAATATTGAATTTGAATACATGGAAAAATAAATTTTACCCTATAGTTGACTCTTTTGTTCTGTGTTGCCTTCTTTGAGAAAAGGTAACATTTTGATATAAATATCCTTTTACTCCTCAATTATTAATATGGATAAGACATATCGTTTTATATTTATTCTACGTCTAATATTTCAAAATTTTGGTGTGTGTATTCTAAATATTCCGTGTCCCATTCCATACGACAAAATCGTCCCCTTTCTTTTAAATCTTTTGATGAAGTGGTTGAAAAATTGACGTATGATTTAATGTATTTGAATTATTTTTTTTTATTTTAAAAACTCCGGTAGATACTATATACATCCAAACATACCATTCGTAAGGCATCAGCGTAATTTGTTGGCCAAACAATTATATTTAAATATTTGACAGATTCCGCCAATTGCTTGTGCATTTATTAACTTTTTACAGAAAAAACTATTAACAAATATATGTATATATATTAGATGATTAATATGAATTTCATCCCAAAAATATTTGTTGTCGCCGGAGTCTAGAATATGAAAATACACCGGATGACGAATGATAAAACTAAATAATAATAATCGATGTATGCATTTCAAATACCAAATCTAAAACTTTTGTTCATTTTCAACAAAAAAGTGACGAATTGGCATGAAATTGTTCTTTCTACCTAGGCATGAGCAAAAGACCCAAATCCGAAATACCAAACCAAACCCGACCCAAAAAAGAATCGAATCCGAATCCGAACCAACAAAATATCCGAACGGGTTTTAAATTTCTATATCCGAAAATCCAAATTCGAATCCGAACCGAATCAAAAACTGAACGGGTATTCGAAATATCCGAAATACCATTATATACCCAAAAAATATTAATTATTTTAAATTTGATATAACCTAATTACCCAAAATTATAGTTATCACTAAAAAATATCAATTATATTAAGACTAAAATACAAAAAATACTAAAAATAACCGAATATCTCTAAATTCTTAGTTATATTTGTGAAAAATTAACCAATTTTTATTTAAATTTAACTAATTTTTATTTTTTTCTTCAATATTTCGGATATCCGAACCCGATCCGAAGCCAGATGGAACCGAACCGAATCCGAACCGAAAATTATAAATATCCGAACGGGTATTAAATCTCTAAACCCAAAAAATCCGAACCGATATCCGAACGCCCAAGCCTATTTCTACCGATAAATTTTTCTTCACAATCTTTGAGTAGTTCTAATAAATAAACAATTAAATATAATATTTAACTAAAACAATTTGTGATTAAAAATACATAAGTAAAGATAATAAAATTAAAATGTGTTTACAAATTTATTTATTTATCCTGTAAATCTTACATAAGGTTGACCAAAATAGTCAAATCTTACAGCTTTTTGACTATTTACTTGCTCTATTAATTTCAAAGTCGATAATAATATAATACTAATCATGCATTCAATAAATTCTAGATTCTGTAATTACCAAAAGATTAATAATAGTATTAATACCAAAGCTTTTTACTTATGTTTTCCCAAGAGAGAGAGAGACGAGACCCACCAGTCCTATTTTCCGTGTTCAGAGAGCGAAGTGGAAGGTGGCTCACGTTTTGCTTCTTCTTCTTCTTCTTCTTCTTCCTCCAACTAACACTGAGATTCATCAACCATTAGGTTTCTGGGTTTTTTGATCTGATTAAGTTTCTTAATCGGTCTCCAAGTTTGTAAATTTCTCGATCTGTTATGAACTTCAATTAATTTTGAAGATGGATCTATCTTCTCAACGACAATCTCCAAATAGTTCAAGGGGGATTCGTCTTCAAGCTCCATTGGTAAAGTTCTTACCTTTTCCATTTCTCGATTCCATGGTAGAGCTTTCGCTAGAATCGAAGATAACAAAACAAAAAACAAAAATCCCCTTTTTTCAAACTAATCCGTCACGAGTTTTCTGGGAAATGTTTAGACTTTGATACGTTTTGTGGTTTAAATTACATTCAATTTTAGTTTCCATTTTCAGAAACCCTAGCTATTTCTCCAAATTTGGGTAGTATTTACTTGTAGTACGGAACTGTTGTTTTATATCTACTTTTCTCTGAATTTACCAGTTTCCTTTTTGTTTAATTTATTACTGTTTTAAAATGTTTGCAAAATTGTGGACTTTTTGATTTCTGAGATTGGATAATTATTGCAGGTGGATTCAGTATCTTGCTATTGTAGAGTAGATTCAGGACTTAAGACAGTTGTAGAAGCAAGAAAGTTTGTTCCTGGATCAAAGCTTTGTATTCAACCTGATATTAATCCAAATGCACATAGGCGTAAGAACTCTAAGAGGGAGAGAACAAGAATTCAACCTCCGCTTCTCCCTGGTCTCCCGGACGATCTAGCTGTCGCTTGCCTTATCCGTGTTCCGCGTGCTGAACATAGAAAACTCCGTCTTGTGTGTAAGAGATGGTATAGGCTTGCTTCTGGAAACTTTTTTTACTCTCAAAGGAAGTTACTTGGGATGGCAGAAGAATGGGTTTATGTTTTTAAAAGAGATCGCGATGGGAAGATCTCGTGGAATACGTTTGATCCCATCTCTCAGCTTTGGCAGCCGCTTCCTCCTGTTCCGAGGGAGTATTCAGAGGCTGTTGGGTTTGGTTGCGCTGTTTTAAGCGGTTGTCATCTTTATTTATTTGGAGGTAAGGATCCTTTAAGAGGGTCAATGAGAAGAGTCATTTTTTACAATGCTAGGACGAATAAGTGGCATAGGGCTCCCGATATGCTTAGGAAGCGACATTTCTTTGGTTGTTGTGTTATAAACAACTGTTTATATGTAGCGGGTGGGGAGTGTGAAGGGATTCAAAGGACGCTCCGCTCAGCTGAGGTTTATGATCCAAACAAGAACAGGTGGAGTTTTATTGCTGATATGAGCACGGCAATGGTGTCTCTTATTGGTGTGGTTTATGAAAAAAGGTGGTTTCTCAAGGGTCGTGGATCTCACCAACTAGTTATGAGTGAGGCTTATGACCCAGAATCAAATTCATGGAGCCCGGTGAGTGACGGGATGGTTGCTGGTTGGCGAAATCCATGTACTTCTCTAAACGGTCGCCTTTACGGATTGGATTGTAGAGATGGGTGCAAACTCAGGGTATTTGATGAATCTGCGGATTCATGGAACAAATTCATGGACAGTAAAGTTCATTTGGGAAACTCTAAGTCGCTTGAAGCTGCGGCTCTTGTTCCGCTGAACCGTAAGCTTTGTATAATCCGGAATAACATGAGCATGAGTCTGGTTGATGTCTCGAATCCTGACAAGAACAACCCTCGACTGTGGGAAAACATTGCGGTAAAAGGACAGTCCAAGAGCATTCTCAGTAATATATGGTCGAGTATCGCCGGGAGAGCTGTGAAAAGTCATATTGTGCATTGCCAAGTGCTTCAAGCTTGACATAAGAAATCTAAAACTCAACAATGGAGCAAAATTGTTCAGAAGAAACCAACCACCTTGACCTTTGACTGTCCTTGAGCTTACAAGAAGAGGAGACGAAGCATAGCAACTCTGTTTTACTAGATCAAGAACAGAGAATGGTGGTGACGACCATTATTAACCGAATGATTCTACGGAGGAGAAGAACTCATGTCTGGTCTTAGCGGTAATATGAGAGAAGAAGAGAGTAAGAGGAGAACATGGTCATATCTTCAGGTCTTTAATGGTTTTGGCAATTGTTATAGTTTTTTTTTTTTTGACATTTTGTTTTATGTGATTTGTAAATCTCAGTCTTTCGTCTCAAAGTAGTCCGTAATAACCCGGTTTGAAAAGATCCAGATAAACTCAAGTTTTGGCTAACCAAGAGTCATCACCCCCACCCATTCCAATTTATATTTTCCCTTCTCGACAACGGTTTAGCCAAACCTCGTCGATGGGATAGCCGATGGATTCTCAAAGATGAAGAAGAATAATTGGTGGAATAGATGATTAATCCTTTTTTTTTTATGAAATCAATGAGAAATCCGATAAAGAAATGGAAGAGAATGAAGATGAAATGAAGAATCGACGGAAAAAGCGAGAAATCTAAAAGATTTAGTGATGCAAACAAGAGAGGAGCTTTGATACTCAATGAAAAAAAGTTTGTTGTATTCCGTTAAACTTTTTATAAGACTCCGACTTAGTATATAGGTATTTACAACCGGTTTACACTCAACCAAACCATAGTTACCGGTTTACATCACTACTCTACTAATATCCACGTTTTTTTAGATCATTAAGAAAATGTCCCACCTCATCCTTTATGGCCTCAATTCGAATTATGAAACATACAATGAACATCGATCCATAGTATATCACACCGTTGCGTCTGATGTCTCTGGTCTTCATTATAACAAAATTTAGTAAATTCCGAGGTGAGTTTTCGGATAAAATTACGTGTCCGAAAACTCGCACCTCGAAACAATAATTTTTAAAAACTAATCATAAGCTCGCAAACAAAGCATAAATATGTATAAAGTCTTAAGAATTTATTTTTTAAACATATTGTAGAAGTACTTTTTCTACTTACAATAACATATCTTATGGTAGAATTTCAAGTTCCAAACTAGAGAAAAAAAAACATATATTAACGATATAAAATTCTGCTGCAAGTAGCAACCACAAAAAAATACAGTAATAATAATAACGAAACCTTTGATACTCATCATTTAGAGTTCTGAAAAGTTGTAACACAAAACCAGACATAAAGGAGGAAGCTAGTTGCAGATTAATTAAGAAGCTTCAAGGTTTGAGTTTTTCGAGCAAGACCGAACATCCTTGGATAAATCTCCGATAGGACGCCGAGGGTGAACACAAATCCTACCGGAGCTTGGATCCGAATCAATGGCGGTTACTGGAAACCAAAAGAATTGGACGATCGAGATTTCGAGAAGAGATGAGATCGAGGCCGTTGGACTGTGATGAGATTGGACTGAGTAGATTTAGGGAGAGAGATAAAAGAGAGAGGAAGAGACGGTAGAGTGTACGCCAAGTCATTTTGTTGAATGTATGTGACTGTTGAGGGTAAATTGGGAATTATCAAAGTTTGTAACGTTTTGGTACAAAATTTCGAAATTAATAACTCTTCAACTAACCAACCACATATCCGACATGTGCCACCTGTACAACATTTACTATATCGTAATTATTTTCTTACACACAACTAATTACGTGTCCACCATCTGCCACCTGTACAACATTCACTATTTCGTAATTAATTTTCTTCAACTAACTCATGGAGTCATGGGTGTGAATTTGGGCCTATCATTGTTGGTCCATTTAGGACGACCCATAGACTGTATTTGTTTCACATGTTGCAAAAAAAAAAAAAAACAAAAGATTTGGATTACGATTCAAGAAATTTGATATCATCCATCTGATAGTTCTCAAAACATTTTTCTCCTGAAATATTAAATGAAGATAGTTTGCAGCTTAAGTCAGGCGGATTTAAGAGGCTTGATGAAGATTTAGTCTTCTCGAGCAAGATGGAATATTCTCAAACATTGACGCCGGTAAAGTCTTGGATACAAATCCGACGGAGAACACAATCGTACCGGAGCTTGGATCCGATTTCATGGCGATTATTGCTATCCACAAGAAGGTCTCTTGAGCTTTGATTCCTCGGACGTCTTTGACAGATCCGTAACTGAGTTTCCCGAAGATTCTTTTCTCGTAGTAAACGGTTTGATCGGGGAAAGTGACGTAGCAACTGGAAGCTAGTTCAACGGTGAAATCACCGTCGCCGGAGAGAGTATACGATTTGACGTTATTTGGGAGAAGACCTTTCGGGAATCCGTAGCGTTTGAGAACATCGCGGATGTCATCGGCGGCGTTAGATGGACGGTCGAGATTTAGAGAAGACAAAGTGGTGTATGAGAAGGAGAGATGATCTAGGCCGTTGGATTGAGACGAGATTGGACGCCGTAGATTTAGGGAGAAAGATGGGGAGGAGGATAAAGATAAGAGAGATAGGAAGAGACAGAAGAGTCTAAGCGAACCCATTCGTGACTGAAACGAAACAGAGAAAGGGAGGTAATATAACAGCAACGTTGAGGGTATAATGGGAATTGCAAGATTCTGTAGTTTTGCTTGCTACATATTACAACATTCACTGTTTCGTATTTTTCTTCATCACTCACTTGTAATTTACACACTCTAATATATTGAGCTTCGACCCAAATAGATATAGATATTGGGCCTATTGTGGATATCAATTGGTCCAATTAGAACGACCCATAAGTTACCCAATACTGTATTTGTATCCAAATTTAAATTTAAGACACTTCATTCATACTACAAAATACAAATAAAGAATTCATACTAAAATTATTTTGTAAATACTACTAGGGTGAATACTACTTTGGTGAATTTACCAAATACTACTTTGATATACTTAAACTATCATTATTTTTGGTTGTGGATTTTGGTTTCACACGTTTTTTGTTTACATGGTTATGGTTTAATTTTGTTAACGGTATATGATTTCTTGGCTTTTTGCTCAAATAATGATTTTACTAATAGAAAATTTGTTCTCAAAGCGAATCTAGTAACCACCATTAAGTATGAAAAATGTTGAGAGTTCGGATATATTAAAATGACTCTAAACGTTATATAAAAATAAAAATAAATAAATAATTGGTATACATGGCTTACAACCTTCTTTGTGTGAGTTAATCCAAAGCAAGATTGTTCTTGTTCAAATGAGCTTAATTAGGTAGAAATTAAAACTGAAATTGAAATACCTCATTGAGCTTTATTGTGCAATGAAAATAAAAAGAAAAAATTAAGTTTGATGTCACCAAGAATAAAAGATTTGCATTTGATTCATAAGAGATTTGAAAGAAGAGTTGTCAACAACTCTTTAGGTTCCAAGACAATGTTCTCATATCAAGCTATATATATGAAACTATTGGTTCAAACTCTAAAACACACATGAGCTTGCGGGTTTACATTGGTCGAGCTTTAGGGGTGGTCTAATACTTCGCATTCCTATCAAAATAGTAGCTTCTAAATAATCTTAATACTGAAAATTAAGGATGATATATAGAGTTGTTTTTTTTTTCAAGGTTAATATTAAATACTGAAAATTAAAGCTGGATAGAGGGATATTGTTTATACATTACAACATTTAAACATTAAGTAGATTTAACAGAAATTAGGAGAATATAACTATAGAAAAAGTGGATGTTTTGATTGAACTTGTATATTTAGTCGATGTGATCAGCAAAATTGTTGGGTGGCCATATAGTTGAAACTAGAATAGATCAGGAGTGAGCCTGATCAGCTGATTAATAGGCATGCGTGATGCCAAGTATCTTAGCTTTCATAACCCGATTGAAGAACAATGTTATGTTAAAAATTAAGACATGGCAAATAAAAGTTAAAACTAGGTACACAAACGAAAAATATTATTTTTCATCATTCGTATAATAAATTTATTAGTTGATAAATTTTAACAACAAAGGTAGTATGTAGATAATCCATAAAACGCCAGCGTACAAGAGCAGGTAGGTAGCAACAAGAACGATTAAAATCTAGGCCTCGTAAATAAAAATTTCCATGTGCATGTCTACATTTTAAAATGATATTGATGTGATATAGAGCAAAGGAACATTAAATAAAGGATGGTGTAAGTGAAAAGATAACTAAACGAACATGAAAGAAAGAGCAAATATTAAAAGCTCAACAGCCAACAAACTATTCTTCGTCCCTCCATTACTCTTCGTTGTTTCAGCTTTTCCTCCCCCTGCCCCATCTATATATATCATACAAAGAAATTACAAGGGTATATTCAATAATAAAGTAATTTTGATTTAGTTATGTATGATCATGGACGTAGATTAATGGTGTGATCAAATAGTAAAATTGAGAAAATTCGATTAACAGGTGTGGAATAATTAATTAAGCAAATTAAATTAAGTTAGTTTACCTTTACCATTTTGTGAAGGAGCTGTGGCGTTGGTGTTTCCTTCAATCTTTCCTAACCTCTCAAACTCTTGGGCCAGTGTTGAGTTCGGAGGTATTTGCAGAAGCGCTTTTCCATAGATCAAACGCAAAAACAAAAAATCAACTAAATTAATTTAATTTATCAAAAAAAAAAACTTAATTAATTTAAAAGCTTCACAATAACTTTAAATAAAAATCTTTGTTGGTAAAAAAAAAAATTATGTCATTAATTTATTAAATCATTTTTTTTGTTGTAAAAGCTACTGTTTCCATATGGATCGTACAACAACTAAAATTATAAATACTTTATAATCTATATCATACATGATAAAACTGTTCATTAATTGTACTATGGATTACCTAGTATATGGTCTCCAAAATATGATTAAAAACACTAAAAACTGAAAACAGAAGAGAAATATAATATTTTAAGTATATGTATATATAGTTCTCTATGCTTATAGTTCCATAAAACTTTGAAACTATCAAATAAAACTTCAAGAAGGAGATGCTATATATATATATATATATATATTGAGAGAGAGAGAAACTTACAAATACACTTGGAGATGTTAGGAGCTGTTATTTTACAAATCGTGGGGAGATGGGCGGCTAGGGTTGCGTTAAACTTGATACCAAGGTCAGGTTCATCTTTGTCTTTGATCAATACGCAAATACACTTCTCACTCTTGACTATAACTTGACCAAACCCTTTACAACATTCTTTTGTTGGAGCCTTGGAGTCTCCTCCCACGTACGGAAGACATGTGGAGAGTGTTAAGAGCTGGTTCGCACACTCATCTCTGTCCTTAGTCAGGTCTGAGCTTCCGAACCCAATCAAGGTTATCACAATGGTTATAAGTAGGGTTCTTGTTGTGTGCTCCATGGTTCGATGTGTTGTGTTCGCTCTCTAGTCACTCTTTAGCTAGATAGAAATGTGTGTTTAGTCTCTTTGTCTGATTGTGTATATATAGGACTACGTGAGTGTCGATGTATTGGTTGGATGATGGGATCATTTATTACGGTTCAACATTTAAAGTTGTATGTGTACTCGAAGATAATATTTTTAAATTTTATCTATTGGAGTGTTAGTAATGGCTTTCAAATTTTCAAAGGAATCAGCGAATTCATTGGTGATAAAACGAAAGAAAAAGGGTAGCACATCAATTAGACTTAATTTAATTAGCTGTTCTAGAGGTGTTTGGGTTTAATTAAAGTCTACAATCTTTTAATTGTTAGTGACTTAAATGGCAAATATTGTTTATATATATATGGCAGATATTGTTTTCAGCCCAGCAAATTTTTTTGTCCATATTGTGACTTTTTTGCCAAATAGTTTTTGACCGATTATAGTTTAGATTTATGAAATATTTGTGAGTTTCTAAAGTTGTCGATCTACAGTACATGTGTTTATATATATATATCTATATATACCATTTATACAACATTTGGATATTACACGAATTGAATTAACAATTATTTGATACTTTTTCAAATTACCAAATCTAAAATTTAGAGGTAAGAAAATTGAAATACAAAAGTATGTAGCTTCTTGATGACAAAAAAAAAAAGATATGTAGCTTCTTGACGACAAAAAAAAAATGGTATGTAGCTTCTCTATATTCATTGAATAATGATTTTGGATCCTCGACAGTTGGATAGAGACTGAAGGTGTTGTCGCATCGAAATGTTTATATTATCATTATTCAATAATTTGAATCATATATTCGATTTTGAACCATACGTCAATACATATGCAATCCTAATTTTTAAAGGTTGTAGATGGCTAATGATATGGCCTAAAATTTATGAGAGCAATTAATGGTGGTCCGTGGTCGAACCCAAGGAATTAACTCTGCAATTTGCATGAATGTGATTGTGATTTGTTTAGTTCAAACTTCATGCATGTGGAATTAACTCTGCAATTTGCATGAATTTGATTGTGATTTGTTTAGTTCAAACCATCATGCATGTGGAATTAACTTTGCAATTTGCATGAATGTGATTGTGATTTGTTTAGTTCAAGCCATCATGCATGTGGAATTAACTTTGCAATTTGCATGAATGTGATTGTGATTTGTTTAGTTCAAGCCATCATGCATGTGGAATTAACTCTGCAATTTGCATGCAACTATCCAAGTGATTGTGATTTTTTTTTAGTTCAAACCACTCGAATTATTGTCCCTTTTCTGCTTCTATTTTTATTTAGTATATCTGGAAATTGCGGAAATTTAGTCTATTTTTTAATTGGATCAATCATTGATAATATGCATGGTAAATCTAAAAGTTTAAATAAAAATTTTCCAAGCTTGGTGATATTCTTCTATGCAAATTTTATAAAACAAAAAAAAAATTATGTCGACTGAACTAAGAGCATCCCTCCCCATTATTAGTAAGAGATTAAAAAAGAATATTATCAATATCATATAAATATTGTTTTAAAATAAAATTTGGAATATTAATATTTTTAATATAGTTTAACTGTATAATTAAATTTTAAACTATAAAACAAATTTAGTCATTCATATGTTTCAAACAAATTTCAAAGATTCTCAAATAAGAAACCATCTTACTCTCTTTCCTTATTAAAAAAAATAGTAAGATGCCCATTAAAAAAAATATTTGATGGATGGAGATGCTATAAAACTACATTATTTTTTAAGGATCTAAAATCCTAGCTCAGTTTCTAATTTGGCCAACAGGTAACTTTCCTATATTAAGTCTACATAACAAATGATGAAGACGATAGGTACCTTACCTATTTCCATATATGAATATAAGATAAAGAGCTTGAAATTTTGGTTGAGATCTAACAAATAGGCATTTAGCTCTACTTTTTTGGGTACCATACGTAAGTAGTACATATGAAGAGAAATTCAAAGATGAAGATTAAATATTAGTTTTTTCCATCTGCTAATTCAAGAAATTTATTAGGACAATTCCACGAACCTAACTTCTCTTAATGGTTAACTTCACCTTCAGTATACGAGACATTGGTTACTTTGATAAACCAAACATGCGAGAATCTCCGAGTAAATATTTTACACCAACTGATATTTGATACTCATATTATATAGTATGCTGTATGTTTAATTATGTCTCTAAATGAACTACCCATTTAGATTATTCAGGGTAAAAGTCGCATAATTTTTGGTATAAGAACTGCAAGATATACTATATTTTTCTAAATTTCCAATGAAGGTTTATCTATATAATTTTTAGTACCAAGGGATGTTGTATCATAAAGAAAATTTAGTACCATGCCTGTTACAAAATTTTGTGTTTTCCCTTTTATTTTATTTTTTGTTTGTTTCTCCTTTGTTTAATTTATATGTACGTAAGCTTCGAGGTTTGACGATATTTGATACGTATGGGAGTTTGGGAGTCATGGGAGTAATAGCAACGAAACCAACTATATGTAATTAACTCTTTTCTTTTTTCTTTTTTTTGTCGTGTTCTCATCAGATTCCTCACGAGATGCATAAAAACAAGTTTACTTTTGAGCTAATTTTAAATAGATATCGGCGCGCATAAAAGTCCATTGCCACCAATATTAAAATAGCAATCACGAACAAATAGATATTTATTTTAAAATTAGCTCATTTAAACAAATATCTACTTGTTTTACCTCATCAAATAGATAAGAGAATTAACTATTTACTACGTTAAGCATATAAGCTATAAGCTGCCTAGCCTGCCTAACACAACTATTTGGTCGACGTTGAAGCCAAATATTCCATGCGTTTATCAAAAAAAAAAAATATATATATATATATATATCTATCTATATATATATATATATTCCATCTGTTTTCTTAAAAATAATAATAGATGTTTTAGAAAAAAAATTATTTCACAGAAATAGATTTGTATTGTCAATGCAAAAGTTATACAATATTTATTGTTTTGCCTCTATTAATTAGAGTTAAAGTAAAAAAATAACTAATATTTATAAAAAAAATAAAGGTATTTTAGGTTATGTAAATTTTTTTCTATGTGTTGGAAAACTTACAAATTTATCTTGGTGGGACAGAGAGTGTGATGTTTGTTTCATTGTTTGAATGTGTTTGGTTTGTTTAGAACATTTACTTTAGTGTGTTATGTATTGACACATGATTATAGTTTGCATCGTGTGACAATGTGGTGACTTATATCACATTACTACATAAAGTGTTTCCACAGCCACAGTACTAACTAAAACAGTAACAGAATCATATCAACATTAGTCAAAAGGGTACTTAAAGTAATGATTATCGGAGATAAGAGGTTAAATCATCTTCATGTGCAGTTAAAGCCTTAAATGTCCCAAGTTCATTAGGTATCTGTCTGTCTATAAAACAGTATCCTACCTGACAATAGATTAGCTCAGAAACTTCAATTAACTAATCCCATCCTATTATATTCATTTCTAGAAAACTTTCATTAAAGTTCAGCAACCACTAATCAAATTCTTCAGATTTTTGGGAAAATGAATAAACAAAACATATACAACACACTCACGAGTCACCACCTACTGATGGGAAACTGTCACTTTTACCTTTTTCCCCACATGCTACAAAAACTCTTTAAATTTATATTATAGTAGTATCTTTTATGAACATATATATAGAGTTTTATTTTTCTAATTAAAAAAATTAAAGTAACAAAGATAAGCTTACATCTGATAAAAAAAAATGTACACTGAAATATCTAAAATTGACATTTTTGAGTAACCAAAATTTAAGTACTAAAACGAGATTTTATCAAACGGTGAGAGTGTTGTGATGTCTCTCCGGTCCATTTAGCCGGTCCCAATGTCATAAAAACGAAGGCATAAATGAAGGCAACACTAATGTCAAATACCTAAAAACCTACACATCTTCTCCATAAAGATATCACCTAATTTCTCATCAATCGCTTAGCTGGATAAACCAGAGAGATTCGGTGTTACAAATCCTAACTAACTAATCTTACAATGTTATTGAAGAGTGGGCATGAAGATGACATTGTGGACCTTAAATGTCTTATGTACTTTAACACCATCTGTCTCTCTGTGTATTATTACATTTTGACAACTCGGACATCGCTCTGCCCAAAGGCGGTGCCGCAGCCTGGACATTTCCGGTGTCGGATCTCTAAGCTTCGTTGGATGCATTGCTTACAGAAGAGATGATAACATTTCACAATTACCACCTGCAAATATTGTTTAAAGAATAAAATGGTTGTTGATTATGCGCTGAAAATGATTTTTGATGATGATTGTAAAAGTGATTAGAGAGGATTATTAAATCCTTGTCTGCCTTGATGGTGAGATATATAGGATTATTATTACCTCTTTAGGCCGATCAAAACAAACGCCACATTTCAGGATGTTTTTGCAATTCTTAACCTCTTCCTGAAGTCTTACTATTGCAGCTTCTACACTCTCAGAACTCAACTCTTCAAGCTCCTTGTTCAACTCCATCAGTTCCTCCTCAAGCTTTTTCTTCTCACTCCTGTTCAGTAGATAAAATTTATATAAATCTGTCATTGTGTATGTACATATAGTTATTGAGTTCAAACAAGAGATCTGTTTCCAGGTCCACCTTTCATCTTCCAATTCCAGTTTGATGTCGTTTGTCCTCCTGCTGATCTGTTCATACTCCTTCTCGGATGAAGAAACAGCCGATTTGAGCCACCTGAATTCTTTTTCGGCATCAGCTAATTCCCACTTGGTGATTTCGAGGCTGATCGCAAGATGACGATCTTCTTGAATAAATTTATAAGCCTCAGAAAAACATCCTTTCATCTGCAAATGTAAAGCCCATTAGTAAAAAGATAAACAGATGAGAGTAGTTTTAGAGAGTTACAACAACTACACAAGAGAAATCTTCTAACCTGTTCCTCACTATGTGAAATCCTTGCTTTTAGAGTTTCTACGGATGCATTCACTTGTTGGAGCTGTTTTTCCATTACTTGCTTCTCAGATAAGTGAGTGTTGAAAGCATTCTTTGCCTTGAGACTCTCGGAAACAAGCTGGCATCATAGGTCAAATAAGTAATATTACAAATGATAAAAGAGTAAAAGACAGGAAACCCGAATCACAATATCAAAATGTTCTATTAACAATAGAACCTACCTTGATATTATAATCATCACGCTCAGCCACTTGCTGCAACAAATTTTGGTTCTGTGTCTGCATATCTTCATAGGCTTGACCAACAGTCTAGAGAAACAAAGTATTGATGAGACACAATGGTATTTCCGCCTTTTAATTCAATAAGAACATCAAAAAGAGAAAGAATGAGCAGAAGGATGATTGCGGGGTACCTCCATTTCAGCAATGGATGCCTCTGCCTCCTGCTCTTTAACTTTTATGCCCTCCTTAAGTTCCAAAACCTCCCTGCAAATGAGAAAACAATATAATACCGATTAATGGCCTTATAAACAGTGACAAGGATAAAATGAATGACCTTGGATGTTGTAACATGAGAGAGTATACCTCTCAGAAATATCTAACTGAGTCCTCAATTCAGCAATTTCAGCCTTTGCAGTAGCAAGCCTTTCTTGGCAAGCAGTTTCAGTCTCATTAGCCGCTTTAACTCGCAATTCAAGAAAGTGTTCATCTAAAACATTTTTCAGCTCTTCAGCCTGAGCATGAGCTTTCCGTTGTGATTCCTTGATTTCTGCCAATCCTCTGAAATTGGAAAGCTCAAATCTCATATTTTCAGCAAAAAACGGAGAGCTCACTGAATAACAATCCTCAAATGGTCACATACCTTTCATCATTACACTCCCGAGTCCAGATGCTTGCTAGATTTTGCAGCTCTAATTTTTCTTTCAGCAGTTTCTCAATCTGCATTGTTACAATTGACCATTTAGACTCTCACAGCTAAATTGTCTGAAGTTTCACTATCAATGAATTCCTAAAAGATGGCTGAATAAAAAATAACTAAGCCTGCTGATAAGTTAAGTGCCTCAGGAATGGTTGGAGACAGGATATTTTCTTGATCGAGTTAACAACGTGGATTCCAAAGAAGAACTTGTTAGCCATGATAGGCATGTAAATAGAGCAAAAAAAACATGGTAATTACCAACTCCTACTAACGAATAAAAAATAAAATAAAATAAAACTGGAGTAGATGACTTTAGGGCGATGAAGAAAACTTACTAGAGCCTTGAGCGATTTGATTTCCTTCATCTGTTCAGCAGATTTATCCTCTAAACCCTTATGTTCGTCTGCCTTTGTTAGCATGAGAAAGTCAATATTTCAGGGAGCAGTCAACTAAACTAGTCCAATAAAAAGGAAACATCCAGTAGAAGCAAAGCATTTATACATACAAATGAAAGAGACATTTGTATTTCAATGTTATACAGGTTGATGTTGCATATAAAGGTTGTAAATTAGTCAAAGCCTCTGCATTGACCAGAAAAGCACAACATTCAAATGGAACAGCTGAAACTCATAGACAACAAAATCTTAACACTTCTCCTCATCTTACTAGCATTTAAATCCTAGAAAAGAACAGCCTATGTCACATTATTAATAGAGTAGCCTATTCCTTCCTAGTAATTCATGCAGTGATCAAATAGTCCACGCAAACAAATAAGACAAAAGTTGACGGCATTTAAGAAAAACAGAGAAATATTATACCGAATATGATCTATATAGTTGTGGTTGCGTTCAAACCTTGTTACTTAAGGAAACTCTCAGCGACTGAGCTTGTTCATGCAGGTAAAGAGCATCATGTGCAGTGTCCTTCCACCGTTTTAACTGTGCTTCCATCATTTCCATCTCTTTAGATAATGTTGATGCCATTGCAATAAACTCCCTTTTAATATCTTGCCGCTCTGAAACATGGAAAATATTTCTTAAGAGCAGAAATTTAAAGCACCACATAGGCAATGAGTACTGAAATGGAGAAAACATTACCAGAATCTTGAATAGCTTCTTCCGTTTCAAGCTCTAATCCATTCTTTTCAATTATACAACGCTGCAGCTTCTGTTCCAGCTCCTCAATTCTAGAACCAACAGTGGTAGTCTTATGGTTAGCTGCATCCAGCGATTCTGCCCATACATTTAGTTCCTTCTCCCGTCTCATTACGAAGGGCCTTTCAGCCTGAAGCAGGGGTTAGACAAAAGATTCACTCACATTACAAGGGAGAGAAACACTAGAAAATTGAATAAGAAGCTGACCTGAATGGCCTCAGTCAGAATTTTGTACCGGTCCAGTTCAGCATTCCAGTGATGAAGTTGATCATTGATCAAGTTATACAGTCTAGACGAGTATATATACTGGTCATCCTTCAGTTCATTCTGCATCCATTAAGCAAAACATATCATTGTCAACTGCAACTATTGCTCTTAAAATATCTTCTTCCTAAAATTCTATAAATATACCTCAATATCTTGACATTGTCTTGACAGGGAAAGATTATACTCTTGTGCAGCTTGAAGCTCAGACAGACGACCTTCTGCCATTATCTAGAGTAAATATTCAAAACACGTACTAAGCTTACACGTGAGGAACAAAAAACAGATATGTAAACATGAACCACTCTGTCAACAAGCTAGTTACCTTTATTTCATCAATTGAGTCCTTCAATTCACGCAACTTTGTTTTATCTACAGGCTTTTCAGGAGAAAGGCTTCCATTGGCTATTGCTGGTGATGTTACATGACCTTCGCATGCAGCATCCTTCTGCATTTTCAGATTTATCAATTTTCTTCTATTTTCTTCAAGCTCAGCCTTTATCTCTTCTAATTCACCTATAATAATCAAAGATATTCCATACTCAGAGAGGAATTATGAAATGTCACCATGCTCATCAACATAAATTCTTACATCCCAGTTCCAGAGTGCAAAAAGGAAAAGATGTCACGTTTATACAAACAAACAGCTAATCTTCTCATGTTGTCTAGAACCATGAAACGTAACCTTTGAGATTTTTAAGCTCGGATTGATCTGTTGAATGGCTGCTTATGTACTCCTGAATCTGCTCAGTATGTTCTTTATGCCTCACATGTAAAGCATCAATCATCTCATGCAAGTTTTTCGCCTCCTCTTTCATCAAATCGTTAATGTTAGACAACAGGATGGTAGCATCTGGAAAAAAAAAGTCTGTAAATTGTCTATAGCCGTTAAAATAAAATGAATCAATAATGGGCACACCAACCAACCTTCTGCCGACATCACAGCATGTAAATTTTGTGAAATGCTTTCAGCTTTCGCCCTCTGTGTAGCAATGGTATTTTCAAAGACTCCCATCAACTCCATGGTAGAGGAATGACGCAAAGCAAGAGCATCTTCAATCTTTCGTACTACCTCATCACTATTTCTAGTCTCTATTGAATCTACTTGCAGAAGTCTACACAGGAACATTTCATCAGCCGCACATGGCGGAACTGAACCTAGATAACATTAAGACAGATATTTGAACTGTTACGCAAATCTATCAGCTATTATACTTAAAAAACGAGAGAGAGCTCCTATCAATACCTCGCTTTTCCTCTACAATGGCCAAGTATTTTAGAGCCTCTTGATTAGCCCCAGCACGAACTCCAAGTAAGACCAGATCATCTACCAACTAAACCGTCAAAATGCACAAACAAAAAGAAAGACCTTCTGAGTGAAAAAATTATAAACGACTCATCTACAAAGACGGAAAGGAACATTACCACCTGAAAAAAATAGACACCAAGTAATTGCTGACCTGGTTCCAAAGCCGGTTAACTGAGATAAGTTGATCATCATATGATGATTGATTGATTTGCAACTCTTCGATCTTGTTTTCAAAATCGAAAAGCTGTCTCTTTTGCAGGTCTAATTGCTGAACCAGTTTCTGATTCTGGAACTGTAGAACTGTGGCATCAACCTGGAAAAAAAAGAACTCAAAAGTAAACAACATGCACCAAGAAACTCACTCTTGCATAGTCCTTTACTGCATCATTCTGAATCAGAGACTGCAACTATAACGCACCACACTGATTTCAAGTAACAATCTGGAGACAGCTCATTCAAAAATTCCCAGAATCGATTTCATTAAAGAATAGTCATATCAAACTATTCAATTAAACAGATAAGCGAGGTTTCTGAGTGGAAAAAACTTACACTTTTAGCGAGGGGATGAGAAGGTGAAGAATTACGGGCCATGGCAGTCGGAGAAACGCAGTCCAAAAGATGAGGCTTTTTCTGCATCGGTTCGTCCGATTCCTGATTCTCCATAACACTCGAAAGTAACAGAAAACCCTAAATCAAGCTGATCGTTCGTTTAGGTAGGGACTCTAAAGTCTAAAACTTTAAACACAATCTGTGTTTTGTTGACAGAGAATCGCAAAATTGAATTATACGGGCGTCCAGAGGCGGGGGAGGTATCGCCGGAGAATCTTCCGAGAACTTTGTGGTCGACGGATTTTCATTTTTTATGTAACAGAGAGAAACACTAAAACGGCGTCGTTAAGTTTAAATTGGCGCTTTAAGCCCAAAGGCTTATTGGGCCGGAGCTAAGTGAAATACGTAATGGATATAAATAGAATAACTTATTTCAAATCATTATTTGTGTTCGGTAGTTCTTCCTTTTATGCAATATTTCATTTATTTAACCTAACTTAATAATTATGTAGAAGACAAGTTATCTAAATTTGTGTTTATGCCTAGTTAGTGTTCGATATAATGTCTGTGAGATCGTCACTTTTGGAGTCGTCGGTGGATGTGATCTGAGCAGCTTGGGAAAACAGGTCCGAATGTGATCGGATCGAAATAACTATAATCTGTGGTAGAATTTTCGATTTTGCTATTCAAAGAAAGGATCTAGTGTATTTTCTTAAGAGAGAATTTGGATTTCTTGCTTTGTGATTCTTCATCTTTGTGGCTGAAACTTTAAAATTTGTAAATTTTGCAGTCACTCACGACTATGATTATTGTTTCTGTGAGAATGGTCTTGTTGCCCATAGAGATGGGAAATCCATTGGAATTCAAGTAAAACCATAGAGAAGGCTAAAGCAGCAACAGGTAAAACCAATGCTTTGTTTTTGGCTTGCCAGTATCAGTGTTGAGGGCAAATAAACAACTTGAGCTCATTATCAAAACGTTTTATTTCTGAATAGTTCTCTCAAAGGCTGTGAAAAGAGGCAAGGAGGAAGGTTATGATGTTGTACTGACACATCTGGACGTAAGCATATCAGAGTTTGGTAGCTGACTGTAAAACATGCTTATGTACTGTTTTGACAGATCTGAGGAACATTACACCTCTTTATATAATGTCTCCATACTAACTACAGTTTGATGGAGGAGTTCGATTGCGCGCAAAAAAAGCAGTGGGCAAGATCGTCTCTGGTGCACCCAATGAGAGTGAGGCTTTCTACTTATCCCATTTTGTTATCTTGCTTATATTATTACATTCTGCTAGCCTCCAATTTTGATCGTGTGTTAGCTAAAATAATTTTCACGGAATTGTTGTCAGATAAGAGTTCATTATTATTTATTGTTTCTCTTGTTTTTTCTTTCTCTACGTATTTATATTCTAAATGTAGGAGGCTTGGTGATATATCCCATGGAAGCTCTTCTCTTTAATTCATCAAAGACATGAAATCGTCAGGTATCTTTTCATGTAGCATGAGATTATTAACGAACAATGGATGAATTTCCATGCTCTATAATGACTAAGATCTTAGGAAATTCTCTGTTATGCCTCCGTCTTTGTGCAGCGGATGTTCTTTACTAATTTTCTTCTTGAATAGTAGAATTCAACATTCTACTTC
Source organism: Cardamine occulta (assembly GCA_028015245.1). Lineage (NCBI taxonomy): Eukaryota > Viridiplantae > Streptophyta > Magnoliopsida > Brassicales > Brassicaceae > Cardamine > Cardamine occulta. The sequence goes on from CM051365.1 coordinate 1,144,612, forward strand.
TTTTGTCTTAGGTGACTGCCTCCGTTGAGAATATGAACTTGTTTTCAGTTGATAAAAAAGATCATGAATTCTTTTGGGATGAACTGACGTTAATTTCTAATGGTCCTCACTCTGATTTGGTGCATTTTCAACTTCCCAGGTCCTATGCACTGTTTGCAATCATGTTTCTGACCACTATGAAAATATGATGGATTTAACTGTTGAGATTCATGGATAAACACCAACTTGGTGGACCTGAACAAGCCTTCTTCCAAGAACATTCATTATCTGAAACGAATAAACACCAACTTTACATCTCTTTAAAATCCAACCTTGTCACAAATCTTAAACAGATGCACTACATTTGAAACTGATGCACTAATCATTTGAAAATAGAAGCAAAAACACCAAAATCTAATCCCTAATACTCACCGGAACCTGGGTTTGTAGCTTAGCTTGCTGAACGAGCCTTCTTCCAAGAACATTTATCATCTAAAACGAGTAAACACCGACTTTACATCTCTTAAAAATCTAACCTTGTCACAAAATCTTAAACCATTGAAATACAAACAAAAACACCAAAATCTAATCCCTAATACTCACCGGAACCACTAGCGGCGGCGATGAGAAAAAGCTTGTCTCTTCTCTCTTTTTCTCTTCTCTCTTTTTCTCTTCTCTCTCTCTCACTCTCACCCTCTGATCTTTCTTACTTTATCCCTCTTCGTTAACGTTAAGCATTATGTATAGGTGGAGAAATCAGACAACTAATTTTTTTTATAATAAACACTCACAACTACATATGAATTGTAAAAAAACCCTCAATTACACATTTAATAAAAAACTCCTAAACTTTTAATTCGTTATTGAAAAAATTCCTCCCTCTACATTGTCATTAAATTTAAAACGCATCATTTTCTAAAATAAAATAAAAATGATGGATTTTTAGTAATAAAATATTATACAAGTAGATTAAAACTCCAACCTTGTCACAAATCTTAAATAGATGCACTAATCATTTGAAACTGATGCACTGATCATTTGAAAATAGAAGCAAAAACACCAAAATATAATCCCTAATATTCATCGGAACATTGGTTTGCAGCTTAGCTAGCTGAACAATCCTTCTTCCAAGAACATTCATCATCTGAAACGAATAAACACCAATTTTGCATCTCTTAAAAATCCAACATTGTCACAAATCTTAAACAGATGCACTAATCATTTGAAACTGATGCACTAATCATTTGAAAATAGAAGCAAAAACACCAAAATCTACCCCTAATACTCACCGGAACCTAGGTTTGCAGCTTAGCTAGCTGAACAAGCCTTCTTCCAAGAACATTCATCATCTCAAACGAATAAACACCAACTTTACATCTCTTAAAAATCCAACCTTGTCACAAATCTTAAACAGATGCACTAATCATTTGAAAATAGAAGCAAAAACACCAAAATCTAATTCCTAGTACTCACCGGAACCTGGGTTTGCAGCTTAGCTAGCTGAACAAGCCTTCTTCCAAGAACATTCATCATCTGAAACGAAGAAACACCAACTTTACATCTCTTAAAAATCTAACCTTGTCACAAATCTTAAACAGATGCACTAATCATTTGAAACTGATGCACTAATCATTTGACAATAGAAGCAAAAACACCAAATCTAATCCCTAATACTCACCGGAACCTGGATTTGCAGCTTAGCTAGCTGAACAAGCCTTCTTCCAAGAACATTCATCATCTGAAATGAATAAACACCAACTTTACATCTCTTAAAAATCCAACCGTTTCACAAATCTTAAACAGATACACTAATAATTTAAAACTGATGCATTAGTCATTTGAAAATAGAAGCAAAAACACCAAAATCTAATCCCTAATACTCACCGGAACCTGGGTTTGCAGCTTAGCTTATGATATTGTCCCTCAATGCCCATGTGGTCAGCAGAATGAAGATGGAAAAGGAAAAGTTGTTGAGCAAAGGCAAAAGCTACAGCGAGTATGGTCAGTCCCTGCGAAACAGTTGATCTAGGCCTTATTTGATCAAGGACTACTGCGAAAACGGTGTAGACTAAGAAGGACATGGAGATAGAGGAGTGCTCAAAGTTATGGAGGTGGTTTGAAGGAATGGTGTCATCAGAGTTAAAGGGTTGATGTTTCTTGGGTCCATTAAAGAGTTCCATAGTTATGGACGCTGATGAAGAAATCATGATTAAGTAGCATTCTTTATGTTGTTAAATAAGTGCCATAGACCAAGTGTAATGAAGGCAAAACCTTGTGCAACATGTCCTACAAGTGTTCCCATGTTGTAGCTTTATGTCTTAATCTTTAGATTTATATTTATGAAGAGTGTGAGAGGGGTTTTAAGGATTTGATTAGTGCTTTCTTATGGGTTTAATTATAAGAGTGAAGAATTGACTTTGATGTAGTAAGGAGTGACGACGCGAGAGTTCTGGATTTTTGTTCATCTCTCTCGGTACTAGTCTTTCCATTCTAAATGTGGATTGAACCGGAGACATAAAAAAAATCAATCCTCTTGTACTACCACTAGGCTGCCACAACTTTGGTGCATAAAATCCAACTTCTAAACCCAAAAGTTTAACGAGCCTGAAAATATTAAAAACGTCACTACGTATTGTTTCCAAAAATAAACTGATTTTTCAAAAATATTTGTGTCGATATTTAAATAAAAGTTTATCATCAGATAAATCGTTGGACTGAACTTTGTGACCAGATAACCTAACATACAATTACGATATTTGCTCCTTCCATGATCGATAAGATTATAACATAATAACAGAAAAGATTATTGACTGTGATGTTAATTTATTTTAAAATATTTTAAGTCAAATGCAGCTGGAAAATTGGAATTTTCTTCAAAAATTTACATTCAATGATTTTAAATAATACAGAAGTAGTTTGAAACTTTCCCTCGTGCTATCTTAATATGAATATTTTATAGCTTTGGAATAATACACAGTTGCAGACATATTTCTGAGTGAATCGAAACTTTTGAACGTATCAACAAAATTCTTTGAAATAATTTTTCATTATTTAATCAAGGTTATGAGCTTGTCTTGTAGTTGTATGCACATCACGTACGCATATATCATACTTTTCTTATGCATATAACATGCATGTTATATCACAATTGATAATCTAATATTTAACGCAGGTACGAAGGTTTTAGGTTTCTTAACAACAAAAAACAAAATTGGTCCAATCGCGGTCTATTGATTGACACTTCGAAGACTAGTAAGAGTTGTTTTTATTTTTATATAACTAGGGAATGATCCGGACAATTAACACATAACTAATTTTTTCAGGATTGTAGGCGTCGAGTAATCTACTAATCGGATTTTTTAATAGACCTAAAACATATCACTACTTCGACTAGCCAAATGAGAGTGATTTAGATAATTCCACGTTTAGGTAGAATCGATCACTGATTTAGATCAATAGGACTTTTTTCTCAAATGGAAACCATTATACTTGTAAAAATGGTGAGAGACGAATTGTGGTGCTTAAGCTGATTAGCCGATTTCTGAATAGAGTGTAGTTAAATGATACTCTTAGACCATCTTTAGTGGTCATCTTTTTATAGAGGTCTTTAAAATAAATTAATAGTAAATTTTTAAGATATCGTGTCTAGAGTGTATGTGGCAAGACATCAATATACACTATTCAAAGTTACTTTCCTCTTTTTATTCAAATTCTATTAATTTTTAAATTAAAGACACCCTCATCATTTTAACGGATGAAGGTGCTCTTAGGTTTATCCGATTATAAATACTGTAAGTGTACATCAAATCGTAGTAGCATTAAACAAACATAATCCATAGAGGCCAAAAAGTCATATAGAAAACCTGCGAAAATAAAATAGAGCTAAGAACAAATATTATTTTGGGATTTTAAGTAACAAGCATGAATGGGGTATAAATATCAATTTAAAGGCATTGGGCAGTATAATATACACAGGGATCTATAAAAGCAAGCTAAGGCAGATCATTAGATAGGAGATGATTAAGCAATGTTCAAAGTACATCTACTCTATTTACCTATAGTGTGAAATGTTTGTGATTTTCCGAAATAAGCTACAACGTCTACACCTCTCAAGTCAATGTTTCTAGACTAATCTTTAAAAGTCAACATTTACCTTACACCAATTCCACCAGCTAGTTGAAAATATTTAGGTAACCTTAGTTGATTATTCATATATAATACACTTGAACTTACATATACATATCATGTCTTATAAAATGTATTATTTGCGTTTTAAACATTTGTTACTCATTAGCAATTAGAAATTTTGTGTAACTTTTGATACCAACCGTATAAATTGATGCTGTTATAATAAAGAAAACTTTAATAGAAACGGTAACTTATATACATATTTAAAAAAAAAATCAATTTAAAAATCAGATAAAAAAATCAATTTACAGTTACAGATGATAATAAGTATTGTCTCCAATACGTCGATCTCACGAAAAGAAACATTAAAGAAGAATTTTCGTCTCTTTAACACATTCCACAAGCTGCAAATTTAGCTATACCTTAAGTCCTTAATTTATCCACAAACGTGACAAAAATTATAGACTATCCACAGTTTTCAACCTTTGTGGACTTGGTATATATACACACAAAAAAGGATTGAAACTTATAAGTAAATAGTCTTTGTTCGAACGTATGGAATGGGGCCTTGATGGTCCACGACAAGGGGAAGTGGAAGACTCAGCCCACGCCCCTAAAGTCAAGAACATTATTAATATATATATATATATATATATGTGTGTGTGTGTGTGCATTTTTAATGATAAAATGGACGGTTTTAAATGGTGTACAATATGACGACAAAAAAACAAATGGTGTACAATATAAAATATTGTTTCAGCTCAATTGAATTGTAATAAAAAAAACTGCACAATAAATATCAACAATATTTTTGACACTATTTACACCAAACTGAATTTAAGTAAACATTTTTTTTACGACAAACAACATTTCATTAATAACAAATTAGGATTACAAAGTCAATATACAAAAACTTTCGAAAAATAAATTATTACATAAACAGATATATGCGCTATATATTAAAGATGATAACAATATGAAAAGTGAATTTGACGATGTTTTCTAAAGTAAAGACTTATTCGCTAACGATATATTACATCCATTATTTTCACTATTTGTATTCGATCTTCTTCTAATGCAAATTATGTGGTTGGCTAGCCACTCTTGGCTAAACTTCATAGTTACACACAACATTCTAAAACTCAATACTTTCGTATGAAGTTTTGTTTCTACAAATAGATACTAATACTTCTGTATCCAAGACCTTCTAACAGGGCTTGACTTTGACTTTGTCCTCTCGTCATATTCATTTCTGAGAAACCAGATCATAACCGCCGATTTGAGAATAAATCGGCTTGTGGTGCTCTGCAATCGTATCTCATCATCTTCTAATTTGATGTTTGACACACCTGGATCCTATATCCGGGATTGAAACTTCTTTCCAATTTGAGAAAAGTAATATCGGAATCAGAGATTCGATGGTGGTGAAAGGTCATAGTTTCAATCATGAAATTAGAGAAACCACCTAGATAAATCCTTGGCGGAACATCACCAACACTATTCCAAGATCCATGTTGGAAAGAAATTCTCACGGAAAAAGAGAAAAACGATAATACAATGGAAGATTAACACTAGACAACATGTCTTAAGAATCATTTACCAGTGTTAATTGAACCTAATTCTATGAATAAATATGATAATTAAAGAACAGAAAGGGGCCGACAGACGCCAGAAAAGCTGGCACCGGTCGGTAACAGTGAGATTAGAAAAGGAACCGCTTGAGAGTCGCCTTGAATATTACTTTTTCAGAGAAAGACAAAAATTTACATTTCAAATAATTTAGCTAAATTTAACAAATTTCTAACACTAAAAAAATTAGCATGTACATTTCAAATGAAAAATAGATGATATTTGGGATATCGAAATCTACATTTGAAATATATTTCACCTTTGTTATTTTCGTAAGGAAAAATATGGTTTTATTGTTCTCGTGTTCTCACTAAACAAATTTGTAGTTATTAAAGTACCATATTTGTAGCCTTTGTAGAGACTAGAGACTATATAGCACCTATGAATTAAGAAAAAAAAAAAAAAACTTCTACCGAGTACCGAGCACCAGTTGATAGGTTGGTAGGTGAACTACGCAAATTTTCATTAACTATCTTTATAAAATTTAGTTCTACTATATATTAGTATATTACCTTCGAAAATATTCAAATTATGCAGGAAATGGTTTATAGTTGGACCAACAAAGTTCTCAAGAATGAATTAAATTTTCGTTTTATACCGAAAAGAAATGGAATGAAAACTTTTCCGAAGAAAACAAGAGAAAGCGAATAAAGCAAAAGTCTGAAAAATACTTAAAGAAAACGACAGCCATAACCCCATGATGCTGACTAAAAAGAAGTAAAATATAGATTTTGTAATATAATGAATAATGGGTTAGTAGTACACCATAATGGTTCAAATTTTCGAAATGATTGTAAGAAAATATACTTAAATAGAAGAGTAATGGGCATAATCTCGAAACTTAATAAATCTTCAGAATGTTGGTACTGTAAAAACAGTGATTATAAATTTTCAGAATGTTGGTACTCGTAATGGATGACTCTTACTCTAAACAAATTTCAAATATAATGTCTACAAGATTCAACCATCGATCAATAAACTATGATACCTCCTTTTCTCAAGAAAACAAAAACTAGGAAACTACCAATTCGGTCTCCAAAACTATTCATCCGCAAAATGATTTTATATTTTCAGATTATATTTGTGACTTCACCGTAAATCATACGACTCGATGACGCAATGATTATGACTTATGAGAGTACTTCACACGCATCACACATGAATACACATCAACCATGAATAAAATACACATCAACCTTTCACACTTATTTAAATTTCGTAAATAAAAGTAAAAGAAAAAATGCTCTCGGATTCCCTAGTCAATATGTCTTTAAAGTCTTTAACGAATCCACAAATTAAATAATATAAAATGATGTTCTCTAGAAGCATGTCTAAACTCGACATATATATAAATAACATCACACACCTTCTTGTTCTATACACCATTTATATAAACAATCCATCCATAGTAACCAAAACCACAACAAACACATGGCTAAGCTTATTTTCTTCCTCGCCTTCCAAATCCTCCTCCTCGCCGTAGTTTCTTCCGCCGGAGACGGTGAAGACTTCGCTAAAACGATGGACCGGAAACTTCTTGGTCTCCATAAGAAGGAGAAACTAACCCATTTCAAAGTCTATTGGCACGACGTCTTAAGTGGTCCAAACCCAACCTCCATCATGATCCAGCCACCGGTTACGAACACTTCCTACTTCGGAGCAATCTCCATGATTGACAACGCTTTGACGGCGAAAGTTCCGATGAATTCCACGGTTTTGGGCCAGGCCCAAGGCTTTTACGCCGGAGCGGCCCAAAAGGAGTTGGGATTTTTGATGGCGATGAATTTTGCTTTCAAGACAGGGAAATACAACGGAAGCACGATCACGATTCTTGGTCGGAACACGGCGTTGTCGGAAGTCAGAGAAATGCCAATCGTCGGAGGAAGTGGACTTTTCCGATTTGCCAGAGGTTATGTTGAGGCTCGAACAAAGTGGATTAACCTCAAGAACGGAGATGCTACTGTTGAGTATAGTTGTTATGTCTTGCATTATTAATGTTTAAGATATTTTTATCATTTGATATATTTAATTTGACTACGTATAGTAGTATTTAATAAATAGATTCCAATCTATTATGTTTTCCTAGCTTTTTTTCTTTTGCATTTGGCTTTTATGCTGTGTGGTGGACGTTGTGGGAATTGTTTTGTCGGGTATTACATTTAAAACAATAAAACATACATAAATTAATAAATTATTCTGGTTTTAAAAATTTTGCTGGTTTTGAGTTGGATCAATGTAGTTAACATAGAAAATAATAATTATGATAAAATAATAAAATAATAATTATTTTGAAAATTCTATATAATTATATGGTCTCATAACAACATAAATTTATAACCTAATAAATTTAAAATTTTGTTAGAGGTTATTTTTTATTTATTTTTTTGTATTGCATCAAAAACTTTGGGTGTTGCCTTTTCGAATTACGTCACATTTTTTTAAAATGTTTTTATGCAGTAATTGTTTTTCTTAAATATATAACTGTTTCTAAAAGTATTACATTAGCGTCTTTAACTTCACTATCAACAATAAAAATAGTAGCCGTCATTTTTTATAAATTCCAAACTTTTGAACATGTATCTATTTACTTGGATAGTTCAACAGATTATCGACATCCATTTTGTTGCGACAGCGGAGATTATTAATCAAAACATCAAGTTCATGAATGTCAACTTTTATTAGTCCTAAGAGAACCTTTTTAAAAAGTAGAAAAATAAAAAATTATAAATTAATATTTCTATAAAGTAGTAAAATATTGCAGTCTCGATATTATAAATTTATATAAAGGTTTTACTGTATGATGTTTATGGTTTTGGACCCACATTCTGACGTATTTTGAATTCTAAGAACGCATTATATGACAAGTTTGCTGAAAGACTAATCTCCAAACACACAAGAGCAAGGACGATCGTTTGCATCGTCCCCAAAAATTATTCATTCGCAAATTAATTAATTTATATTTTTCAGATTCTGTGTTTGGAAAATTTGATAAAAACAAGCGGCAAGTATGACTTCACAGTAAATCATACGACTCGATGATGCAATGATTATGATAGTAGTTCAACAAAAAAATAAAAAATGATTATGAATACACATCATTTAACTTTAATTTCCCTTTCCCTTTCGTAAATAAAGTAAAAGTTAAAGCTCTCCCATTCGTCATTGTCATTTAAGTCTTTGACGAATCAACAAATTAAATAATATAAAATCATTTTCTCTAGAATGATGTCTAAAACTCGACATAATATAAATAACATCACACACTCTTCTTGTTCTATACACCATTTAATATATTAAACAAAACCACAAGAAACACATGGCTAAGCTTATTTTCTTCCTCGCCGTCCAAATCCTCCTCCTCGCCGTGGTTTCTTCCGCTGGAGACGACGTAAACTTCGCTAGAACCATGGACCGGAAACTTCTTGGTCTCCATAAGAAAGAGAAACTAACCCATTTCAAACTCTATTGGCACGACATCGTGAGTGGTCCGAACCCATCTTCTATCATGATCCAGCCACCGGTTACAAACACTTCCTCCTTCGGATCAGTCACCATGATGGACAACGCTTTGACGGCAAAGGTTCAGATGAACTCCACGGTGGTTGGCCAGGCCCAAGGAATTTACGCCGCAGCGGCCCAAAAGGAGTTGGGTTTTTTGATGGTGATGAATTTTGCTTTTAAGACAGGGAAATATAACGGAAGCACGATCACGATTCTTGGTCGGAACACGGTGTTTTCAGAAGTCAGAGAAATGCCGATCGTCGGAGGAAGTGGGCTTTTCCGATTTGCTAGAGGTTATGTTGAGGCTCGTACAAAGTGGTTTAACCTCAAGAACGGAGATGCTACTGTTGAGTATAGCTGTTATGTCTTGCATTATTGATGTTAAAGATATTTTTGTCGTTTGATATATTTAATTTGACTACGTAATAGTTAATAAAACAGATTCCAATCTATTATGTTTTTTTTTTTTTTTTTTAACATTTGGATTTTATGGTGTGTAGTGGTAGTTGTTTTGTCGCGTATTAATTATTAAATTTAATAATATTTTTTCTTACGAGTTTTTGGTAACAAATTAAGTGGTTTGAAATATTTAATAGTAGTAATATATTTTATTTTAGATATATGCTGTTTCTAGTTTTGAATTGACGTTCGGACGTGGTTTGAATTTAAAGGACACATTAATTTTGTATGAAAGTTTGCATCCTACTTACATGCTTAAAAACCTACAAAAGTTCTTCAACTTTATGATTTTTCTATCTCCAAATGAACATGAATTTGTTGGCTTAATCTTTTATGTTCTTGGCACGTATAAAAAAGACATGGTTGATTTCAAATTGATAAAGTTTCACATGTGAATAAGTTTGAAATATTTTCTAAGTAGAATCATCTGAAACTCTCAAGAGTATGTACGTATGACTTACCTATTTTGGATCATTGTTACGGTTCTGTCACGTGAATAATAAGTTTGTTGATTATTGGAAAGACTTAAACTCGATGAAGTAGCTTCGCCTTGCAAGAAAGTTAGAAACATCCATGTTTTCTTAACAAAAAGGAAACTTTATTTCTGATGTTAAGAAAAAAGCAAATTTATTTTTATAAATCATTCTAACACGCACCACTTTTATACTAAAAACAAGAGCAAAGACTTGTTTGTGTAATTGGAAAAACGTACACTCAATTTAAAAGTCTTTTAAATATCTACTCTTCTTCAGCTCTTTAAAATCCTTCATCTTCTTCACTGTGACTTGGCTAAAAAAATTCAGATGTCTCCGTGGACGGATATATTGACGACTGCTGCCATGTTTGTGATAATCCAAGCTCTGGCGTTTATAATAGTCTCCACTTCTTCTGACATATTCTCCTCCAAGATCAAGAAAAAGAGTTCTTTAAGCTTCAAACTCTCTACTTCCATTTCCCATTTACGAGCCGAAGAAGAAGAGGGTGTAGATGAAGAAGAAGAAGAAGCTTCTTCTCTCCTTTCAGCAAATCTCAGTTGATTTCTATTTTCACGAACATTGCTCTCTACTTTCAGAAATTTGACTTACCCACAGAAACAAAAGATCGAAAATTACTTCTCACAATGTATAAATCATCATGTCAATTTAAACAAGGGTCTGACGATCTATGACTCATATTGTTAAGATCGGATATTGCATGAAAACTATAATCTTGCCAGCAACCTTACACAGATCATTCAATTGCTGATAACAATGAATTGTATGTAATAACGCAAAAAAAAAAGACAACTCACAACTAAAAGAATTTAATCAGAGAGTTTGAGGATCTGCTCTAAATTCAGGAACTTTCGGATTCGATAAGAGATGAGTTTTGTTTTCTTTTCATGTCTTAATCCTCCCCGAAACTTGTTGTATGCTGAAATACTTCATAAAGGCATCGAAATACCTGCAATTTCAGACACAAAAAGGTGCAACTTTTAAATGCATTGAGCTAAGTAACAGGTTCATATAAAATATAGCTTTCATAAGATAAAATGATGCCCTGAGTCATAGACCAAGTACTAAGTATGATGAAAAAGCCAAAGTACTAAACAAAACCAGCTGGTGATCACTGATCATTAAAATAGAGCTGCTGATACATTTAAACCATAAGCAACATAGACAACAATTTCAATCACAAGTAACAAGCCAAAGTATTAAACGAAACTAGGTAGTGATCATGAAACTAGAGCTGCTGATGCATGTAAACCATAGGCAACAAAGACAACACTTCCAATCGCAAGTTTTTCATGACAAGTAAACAAGCAAAGAATGTAAAAGTAGGCAACAACTATCCTTGATAAAAGAGAACAGATGGATTGAGATCGCGTTCATCAGATTCACAAATCGAATGAAGCAAAGGTAACATAATCTATCAAGCTTTTGTTACTTGTGAGTTAATCAACTAAAAATATACTTTCCCTCTCAAGAACTGATAACCGCGGTTTCGAAATGGAAGTATGATGACAGTTATTGTCATATAACCTACCAAAGCAACATAAATTGCAACACAGAGAAACAAGAGAATGTGAATCTTCTTAATATACAAAATGTAACAAGTCCTCATTTTTCAATCCAAAAACAAAGATTGATATTAACTTGTTCTCTTAAATGCAATAGGAATATCAACAGAGAGATATAGGAAAAGACGGACCTTGAGGAACTAAACCCCAGCTCTTAGATTCAACAGACAAACTTGAAATCAATCTGGCAGATGCTATTGCACTGTGTAGCGGAAACATTGATAAACAGCTACTTAGCTCCACTGGCAATCTGGTTAAACAATTTCATCAAAATCAATTCAAAAATTTGCAAATTTTCAGTAATAAGATGAGTTCGCAGCTGATTTTGAGATTATGATTACCAAAACAATCAAACCAATGTTTATAATTCCAGAGTTTATCATATGATCACACCAATACGTAACCAATTAAAGCTAAATTCCTGGAAACACACTGACCTAAGAGATTGATTGATACGAGCAGTAGCTGGGGATGGAGATGAAGATTTAATGGGAGAGGGTAAAGACGAAACGTGAACATTCGTCTTTTTAAGCTTCTGGCTGAAAGAATGTATCTTGGATGATAATCTGCAGACTTTAGAAGACGCCATCGGAAGGAGTCAAAAGACATGAAGAAGAAGATAGATGAGACATTTTAGGGTTTAACTGTGTTTCTTGGGGACATTTACCGGGTCGGGTCTAATCGATGGCTGGATTATCCAAAAGGTTCGCTTAATATTGAAACGATGCCGTATCAATAATAATTTATAAACCTAGCAAAAGGTTTGTTTTTTCTTTTTTTGGTTGATAAAGGGTTCCACTCATTCACTGATTAATTAAATGGCTGATGAAGAAGCTTCGAAAGTTAAATAGAATTAAGGGATAAAGTTCGCTTCGAAAGTTAAATGTAGAACCTCGGTATAGTTTTTAAATTTTGTTACAACTATTGTGTTTATTTTAACTTTTTCATAATCACTTCTTAAAGGTGTATCCACATTTTAGAACCATAACTAGTTTTCTTATATCCGTAAAAAGGTTTTCTTTTAAATGTGTTGAATAGAAAATATTTTTAACGGTGAATATATTTAAACAAACGGCTATTTAGCAAAAGAAGGGTGCTGTTGAAAATTTGAAATTTATACATAAGACAAAACCAAGTTTCGAGACAACTAGACAATGAAACGCCTTGAATGGTGGTGAAACTTATATAGAACTTATCAAATTTTATCGCTAATATATTCTGAATTAAACATACACTATACCAATCACTCTGATTTCTTATAAATATATTATTATATATAGCTCTGTAATCCTTCAAAACTAAAATTTTGTCTTCTACTTGGAGATTTGGACTACAAATACGGGTCATTAGCACGAGACATTAGTTTAATTAATCGGTGAGTTTCTTGTCGTCGCGTACATTGATGATCGATGGCACGGCGCATCACATCTCCCAAGCGGACAGCCGCCGCTAAAACGTTGTCGCTGCTGCTCCATTAATTTTCTTTTCAGATTTTTTTCTACCTTTCTTATAAATTTGTTTAAAATATTATTTTCGTGATTAGCTTCTCAAGAAGTGTGACATGACAAGACTGATAACAGCCGTAACTATTTAACAATCGGAGGAGGCTGACTTGTCGGAGAAACGCAGCGTTTTATGGTCCTGTGTGATGGTGACATGTCCTAAACTCAATCAATGACACACACAAAACGAAATTCATCATAAATGATAAACTGAAGTATTTTTAAAGAAAAACCTGGATTGGGGCTAAAAGTGTCAATGATGATGATGCTGAACAACAAATAAACGATAATGGAAGTTTATTGTTATAAAAAAACAAACGTATATATATACTTTTAAATTATAAATATTTTTTTTAAGTGATGGTGAAATGTGTCTCCTACTTTATAATTTGATTACTTGTTTTTTTTTTACTATGTGAATATAATCGATCGAGAAATCTGAAAAACGATAGTTAATACAATCATTATCTTGGATTCAAAAACTCGTTATAATTATCTAGTTAGTTCGGTTTTTCTCCCTACCTGAATCCTTTGGAATCTATAGTATGAGCTTTCTAAAATTTGCATATCCTTCTTTTGAAACGAAATGATTTGTTTCAGCTTCAACGTAAAATGTATTGGTTCTCTTGTGTTCTGAATTTAAGAACGGTCCAATAAATTTGAAGGTTTTATACCAACAAAAAAAATTTAACTATTTTTCTTTACTATTTTTTTTTTAAAATTTGAATCTTAATTAAACTTTAAAAATGATCAAAAAAATTTTGGGCTCTGGCAAATACTCTACTTGCACTCCCCATCAATGGTTTCTGCTTGGATTCAATCCATTTTTGGGACGAAAATGTATTTTTTAAATAAGAATGGACTAAAGATTAGTTTTAGGTATCGAAAGAAACATTAGTAATTTCTGGGGTTTACAAAAAAAAACCTTCAATGGCGTAAAGTTGATTTAAGTAAGAAAACCACACTCACGTTTTACATGGCGGTTGCGTTTAGTTTAAACGGGCCGATGCAACGTTGTTTCAGCCAACAAACAGTCAGAAAAGCTACAGAATTTAAATTTCAAACTAAAGTAAAAAAAATAAACACTCAAGTTTTGCTTACACTAACATTAAACCATAAAGGACAAAAGGTTAAAAGAAATAAACTTTGGCAGAGATATTTAAAAGTTGATACCATCTAATCTACTTATTATTTTATTTTATTGGGTTTTATTAGTATTTGTTGCAGTCTGATATTATTATTTAAGGGATCCTTATTATTTAATAAAAAGAGGTTTAATCAGTTAATTATTATTTTAATATACAACTTCATGAAACAAAGGAACATTGGGAATGAAAATAAAATAAAATAACCTTTTGATTTAAAAAGACAAAATTTGTATTATTACATAACTCATTGGATCTTTCATGTTAACATAATAGTAAGAGAGAGAGAGAGTGATTTAAGGGTTTTGCGTTCAATGTCTTAACAAATCAAGAACCATAAAAAGCTGCTACCACATTTTCGCGCTTTCTTCTTGTTTCTATCTGAGCAGCATCATTTATGCTGTTTCATCTCTGGATTTTCAACACTGTCTTGTTTCTATCTCTCTATAAACGTGCTTTTCATGTAAAAAGCAGAAAACTTTCAAGTCAGACAAAACATAGCGATATCAATGCTTCAAAGTAAGATGATAATTAATTAACGTTGTGTCTTCTTCCTTATCTCTCGCTCGTTTTCATGGCGGTGAAATATATGAGTGCTTAGCTTGGTGATAGATTCCGCAACATAATTAAACATAAATGTCCTTGTGATGCAGGTTGTACAATATTGATAAAAATATCATATCTTGCAATTGCTATACTCTTATTCTGCAAAATGTAATATAAACTATAGTTATTTTGGCAGTTTCTTGAAATTTTTTCCGTTTCAAAATAACCATTTATTTCATTCTATTATTGTAGGTGTGATTTGGAAGATTGGCCTTTCTATTGTTGAAAAGGTTTAGATCCAAAAAAAAGCAAGAGACTTGTCATTTTCTGTTTCTGTTTCTTGAGAAACATTGACTCAGTGATTTGACAAAAAAGGGGATAGATTTGAGTGATTAGATAAGATGATAATCTAAAGTTTTAATTTTTTATCGGAAGGGTACAAGGATTTTTTCCACAAAAGCTGGTGAGGAATCTCAAAAGTGGGATTTTTTTGGTTGAGGGTTTTGTATTTTGTGTTTTGAAGTTTATATGATTCAGTGAGTGAGTTAGTGAGAGGTCTTGTCATGTCTATGAGTTTTGTATGCATCTGCAAACTAATCAGTGTGTGTGATTGGTCTGATTTTGTCTTGATTTCCAACTTGTCATAATAATGCAATCATATCTACTCAATCTATCTCTCCTGGAAGCAACAATATAGTCTCTAAGGATCATTAAGGAATCAAGAGGAATCTAGAGAATATGAGTAGAGAGAAAGTGGAGAAGAGACCAGATTCTAATGGGTCTGAGAAGGTTCTTGTTGCTGTTAAAGCATCTAGGGAGATTTCAAAGACAGCATTGGTTTGGGCTTTGACTCATATTGTTCATCCTGGAGATTGCATAACTCTGATTGTTGTTGTCACTTGTCAGAGTGCTGGTACTTTTCCTTCTTTGGTACTAAATCATGGAGATTAGTTTGGTCTGTTTGTATTCATTATCTTGTTTCTTTGAAATTGTTAGGTAGAAAGCTATGGACTTTCCCAAGGTTTGCTGGAGATTGTGCAAGTGGTCATCGTAAAATGCATTCTAATGCAATTCCTGAGATACAGAGTGATCTCACTGATACTTGTTCTCAAATGATTCTCCAGCTTCATGATGTCTATGATCCAAACAAGGTTTTTAATTAGGCCAATCATCAAAATAATGATATTCTCAAACATCAAATGTTATTCTCATGCCTGTATCTTTTTTGTCTTTCTTTAAAAGGTTAATGTCAGGATCAAGATTGTTTCTGGATCACCATGTGGAGCTGTTGCATCTGAAGCCAAGAAATCGCAAGTGAATTGGGTGGTTCTGGATAAGTAAGTAAATAATCTGAGTCCCTTCTTCAATTCTTTAGTTCATACTTTCTCTTTTGTGTGGTTGAAATGGTCCTTTTACAGGCACCTTAAGCACGAGGAGAAACGTTGTATGGATGAGCTACAATGTAACATTGTAGCGATGAAGCGTTCTCAAGCAAAAGTTCTGCGCTTGAACTTGGTCGGGTCACCAACAAAGGAACCAGAATTAGCTTCTGAAAAGAACAAAAACAAGCCGTTAGATTCCGTTAAAGCAGTAGTTACAACTCCTCCTATGAGTAGTCCTGAGGTTGAGACATCATTCACAGGAACAGAAGAAGCTTGGACTTCATCAGTCTCTAGCTCTGAGCTTGGAACATCATCGCCTCTTTCCACAGTTGAAGTGAACAAGGATGAAACTTTGGTCATTAAAGAGAATGACTCCGATTCTGATTCAGAGAGCGATAATCTATCACTACCTTCAACGAGTATAAGATTCAAACCATGTTTATCAGAATATCTCGGCGCTCATCGCCTCTCGTTGCAGGAATCTGAGGAAAGTCTGTGGAAAGCTGATGATAAGGCTGCTCAAGTATCTACTAAAAAGGCTTTTCTTGAGAAATGTTCTAAGCTTGATGATGGAGAAGAAGATGCATCTATGTCAAGTAAAAGGAGTGATGTGGAGGAGTTTAGTGGAAACTTAAGACAAGCGATTTCGCTATCACGAAATGCTCCTCCTGTTCCGCCTTCTCTCTGTTCGATCTGCCAGCACAAAACGCCTGTATTTGGAAAACCGCCGAGGTTTTTCTCCTATAAAGAGTTAGAGCTTGCAACAAATGGGTTTTCACGAGCTAATTTCCTGGCAGAAGGTGGATTTGGATCTGTTCATAGAGGTGTATTACCTGAAGGTCAGATTGTAGCGGTAAAGCAACACAAACTAGCTAGTACTCAAGGAGATGTAGAGTTTTGCTCTGAAGTAGAAGTTTTGAGCTGTGCTCAGCATAGAAATGTTGTTATGTTAATCGGTTTCTGCATTGAAGAAAGCAGAAGACTCTTGGTCTATGAATACATATGCAATGGATCATTAGATTCTCATCTATACGGTAAATAGAGTTCCAAGTTAGTTAAGATTTTGTTAATTTGACAAACTCTTTAACTAACTTTCATGAAATTTCCATTCAGGTCGCAATAAGGACACTTTGGGATGGCCTGCAAGGCAAAAAATAGCGGTTGGAGCGGCTAGAGGTCTTAGATATCTTCATGAAGAGTGTAGAGTTGGTTGCATTGTTCACAGAGACATGAGGCCTAACAATATACTAATCACACATGATTATGAAGCACTGGTATTTATATTTTTATGGCTACAACAAGAAAATTTAAACTTTTTGTCATATATTTGTTTGATTCTGTTTTTGTTTTTCTGTAAGGTTGGAGATTTTGGTTTAGCGCGGTGGCAGCCTGATGGAGAGCTCGGTGTAGACACTCGTGTGATAGGAACTTTTGGGTAACAAAATTTATAACTAAATCATCATTCTCCAACTCAAGAATTATACAACTTCTCAACTACTTACTGTGTTTGGTTTGTTTTAGCTATTTAGCTCCAGAGTATACTCAAAGTGGACAAATCACAGAGAAAGCAGATGTTTACTCGTTCGGGGTTGTATTAATCGAGCTAATCACGGGTCGTAAAGCCATGGATATCTTCAGACCGAAGGGACAACAATGTTTAACTGAATGGGTAAAATCAAAAAAGTTTATTAGTAAATGAAACATAAAAGTTTATTCTTTTAAGCTCATTTTGCTTTGTGAGCAGGCAAGGTCGTTATTAGAAGAATATGCTGTTGAAGAATTGGTTGATCCGAGGCTCGAGAAGCGATATTCAGAAACCGAAGTCATCTGTATGATTCATACAGCTTCATTGTGTATACGTAGAGATCCACATTTGCGTCCTCGTATGTCTCAGGTAAAGAACAATCACCATTCTTGAAAGTTGAAACATGTTCATGCTTCAAGTCAATAAACTCAAGTGTGTTTGGTCTTCTCTTTCAAAGGTGTTGCGTCTATTGGAAGGAGATATGGTAATGAATGAAGTTTCAGGGAGGTTTAGTGGAAGATTATCAATTGAGAGAGGTCAAAGATCATAATTAAAAAAGCTTAAGTAACAAATGCAGAGAATGGGAGAAAGCTAAGAGAAGAGTTAGTTTTGTCTCTGTTTTTTTGCTTCTTAGGAAATGAATTTGATCACTTTTGTATAGTGCGTAGGATCAACAGAAGAATTTTGTATAATCAAACAATTATGGTTTTTTCTTCCTTTTGAAATGTGACAAAATTAACCAATTAAACATAAGAGAAACAAAATGAACAAAGTAGAAACATTTTTCAAGCTTCGCAATCATCATCACATAGTAACATTCAAAAAAAAGAAATTGAATTATGACGAAGGGTATGACATCAGCCCTGAAGATTCAGTAACCGCCGCAGCTTCCTCATCAAGAAACAAATTATCAGTTCTTCTAACCACCGCATGGATCAGAACCAAAACGGCAGCGGTTAACAACGATCCGAGAATATTCGACGTCGCGTGAGTCAACAAAAGCAAAACAACGGTCAAAACCGATAAACCAATCAGAACCGTCCGATCGTCGATCTGATAACCGAAAACCTTAAGAGGCTCGTCACGGAGGAAATAGAGAAAGATCCAGAAGACGACCAAGACGGCCAAGACGATTAACGACGTTGGATGATAGAGAAGGCTTAAGAAGAGGATGAAGAGGACACCGATTGCGTAATTAGCTCGGAAATAGCCGAGATTCGTCTTGATTCTCGAGATCGTATCGAAGAAGCCGTGAGGGAGAGTCATTGATTCGAAATCGAACATTACTTTCCAAGGGCGGCGCGTGGCCAGACCGGATTTTATACGGTGTTTGGCTCGTGAGATGTACTCGAGATCCACTGCCGGTGATGGATGAGACGACGTCGGAATTGAGCCGTAGTTCGCCATTTTTTGTTTTCACGCGTCTCGGCGTCTGTGATTGAAGAGAGAAAGAGACTGAAGAAGATAAAAAATTTTATATATTGGTTTCAGTCCCTATGGATTAGGTGATGGTGCTGTTATAAATGTCACATATAGATATAAATATAAAGTCAAACCTCTATAAATTAATAATATCAAAATTAGAATATTTTATTAATTTTTTTTAAAAAATTTTAATTAAAAAAATATTTAAAATAAGAAATAGAAGACAATATTGTAATACCTTTAGACATCATTACATGTTAAGAAACAATCATCACATCTAAAATATTTCATAATTTTTTTGGTGCAATATGAAAAAATAATATAAGCAGTTTTTTATGCGCTAAAAAAATATTAGATAAATTTCAACAAAAAAAAAAATCAAATTTATGAATAAACAAACAATTTTAGAGTCAAACTATATAAATTATTTTTTATAAATTTATATGATTATAAATTTATGATATTGAAGAGACCTTATATTTATATAGAATTTTTTAAAAAATTATTATCTTATTATTTTATCGAATTATGTTAATTATTACACCGACCTAATTCGAAACTGAAAATTTTTGTTAATTTATAAAGTTTATTAATTCATCGAGTATTAATTTATAAATATTTTACTGTAGTTGCATAACCAACAAATACATCATTTCTATATATTTTAATAATTCCATACTATTATATTTTCCAAGTATTGTGGAAATATTGATTTTTCAAGATAAATAAATAAATGTTTACCTCTTGTAAACAAAATGTCAAAAAAAATATTATCGGTGTGTTGTTTACAGTCAGCATTAGCATCATAGAGACATTTCCTTAAAACATCCACAACATATATTCCATGTCAAATCATAGTCTAATTAATCGGATTAATTCCTTTAGAAAAGCACAATTTTATTAATTAGAACGATTGTTTTTGTCTTTTTGACAGAACATAATTCATTAGTTGTTGAAGGAAAAAAAAAAACAAGAGACACTTTAGCAAAAAAATAGAACATAGAAATTCATTAGTCATTACTCATTATCAATATACAGAGCTTTCAATTCAATTCTTAGTGTTTGTTTTGACATAAATTAAAAAAGATTGTGACCTTGTCTTATAATCAGCCACCGAGTCCGCATTTCCCTTTTTTTTTTTAAAAACAAGTGGTTTCTCTGGCATCGCTTTATTGCTGCACGTGTCTTATCCTACAAGTATTTACAAAAACCGCCCTATAATTTCATACTTTCTTTATTTTAGTCCTAAAATTTTGTTTAATACACTGTACTACATTGCTTTTTAAAATTCCTAGTGTTAAAACCAAATTCGAATGCTTGATTTGTATTCAAAGACACTTCACCTTCATCTTCTTTCATCTATATGTTTGAATGTTTTCTTTAAGATTGTCCATGGAGAATCCCACAAGTTTTACCAAAAACATATACAAATATGTATATGGACACAACATTGTTCATAATGTAATTGACCAGCTTCAAACACGTATTGGAGATTCACAGAAAATTATCTCTCATTCTCTTAACTCTTAAGATCCAATTTGAATAAAGAGAAGATGGAGCTTGAAGAACAGAAGAAGTTTTTTCATGGAACACTCGAGATTACAATCTTCGATGCAACACCTTTTTCTCCTTCATTTCCTTTCAATGTAAGCCTATATCATATGATGATTGGTGATGTTATTATTGTGTTCATTCTCATGAAATATTGTTTTCTTTCTCCACAGTGCATATTTACAAAGCCAAAATCAGCTTTCTTGACCATAAAGATAAACAAGAAGAAAGTAGCTAAAACAAGCTCAGAATACGACCGTGTCTGGAACCAGACTTTTCAGATCCTCTGCGCACACCCGGTCGCTGACACGACGGTCACCATCACGCTCAAGACTCGATGTTCTGTTCTCGGAAGATTTCGGATATCTGCAGAACAAATCTTGACTTCTGATTCATCAGTTCTCAATGGGGTTTTCCCTCTGGTTGCAGACAATGGATCAACGAAACCCAACTTGAAACTTAAGTTTATGATGTGGTTCAGACCGGCTTATCTCGAACCGGGATGGTGCAAAACTCTTCAAGGACAGTCTTATCAAGGTATAAGGAACGCAAGCTTCCCTCAGAGATCGAATTGCAGAGTCGTATTGTATCAAGATGCGCACCACATGGCCACGTTTGATCCTAGGGTTCATGATGTTTCTTGTAACGCAAGAAATCTGTGGGAAGATATTTACAAAGCGATTGAATGCGCTAGACACTTGGTTTACATCGCAGGTTGGGCATTAAACCCTAATCTTGTTCTCGTACGTGACAATGAAACTGAGATACCGCATGCGGTTGGAGTAACGATTGGTGAGCTTCTGAAACGGAAAGCAGAGGAAGGAGTAGCCGTGAGAGTAATGCTGTGGAACGATGAGACATCCTTACCGATGATTAAGAACAAAGGTATAATGCGAACAAACGTTGAAACAGCTCTTGCTTACTTCAAAAACACAAATGTCGTTTGTAAATTGTGTCCAAGATTGCACAAGAAGCTTCCTACAGCGTTTGCACACCACCAAAAGACAATCACATTGGATACTCGTGTTACAAACTCGAGCTCTAAGGAGCGAGAGATCATGAGCTTCCTTGGCGGATTTGATCTTTGCGATGGCCGGTATGACACGGAGGACCATTCACTGTTTCGTACACTCGGGAAGACGGATGATTTTTATCAGACAAGTGTCGCTGGAGCTAAGCTAAGTAGAGGCGGACCGAGAGAGCCGTGGCACGATTGTCATGTGTCCGTTGTTGGAGGAGCGGCTTGGGATATTTTGAACAACTTTGAACAGAGATGGACGAAACAGAGTAACCCTTCAGTGTTGGTTAACACTTCAGGTATCAGAAACTTAGTAAACCTAACGGGACCTAAGGAGGAACATGACAGGAGATGGAATGTTCAAGTTCTGAGATCAATAGATCACGTGTCAGCAACGGAGATGCCAAGAGGCTTGCCGGTAGAGAAGAGTGTACACGACGGCTACGTTGCAGCAATTCGAAAGGCTGAGAGGTTTATATACATTGAGAATCAATACTTCATGGGAAGCTGTGATAATTGGGAGAGCAAGAACGATAAGTACGAAAGTCAAAACTTTTTTAACAATCCATTGCGGGATTCTGATCTGATTTAGAATTTTTATTTGTTTGATATATAGAATCTGCAGCGGATGCACCAACTTGATACCTGTCGAAATAGCATTAAAGATCGCTGCTAAGATACGCGCAAGGGAGAGATTTGCAGTGTATATAGTGATACCGATGTGGCCGGAAGGGCCACCAGAGAGTGAATCGGTTGAAGAGATGCTTCATTGGACAAGAGAGACCATGTCCATGATGTATCGGATCATTGGAAAGGCGATATGGGAAATCGGAGACGGATTACATCCAAGGGATTATCTAAACTTCTTCTGTCTTGCAAACAGAGAAGAGAAGAGAGACGGAGAGTTTGAAGCGGTTTCATCGCCCCATCAGAACACACATTATTGGAACGCACAGAGGCGTCGTAGATTCATGGTCTACGTCCACTCCAAGCTCATGATAGGTAACAAACAATCCCCAATTTGCAATCTAACATGAAAAATGTTGAAGATTCGTTAAAACTTCCATAAATTATAAGCAATTGAGATTTAAATCAAAGAGATTGTTGTATGCTTGTAGTGGACGACACATACATTTTGATAGGAACGGCCAATATAAACCAGAGATCAATGGACGGTTGTCGGGACACCGAGATTGCAATAGGTTGTTACCAAACCGATACAAACAACACCAACGAAATCCAAGCTTACCGGATATCGCTCTGGTATGAGCATACCGGTGGCCAGATTACTGGGGATGAATTATCATCATCAGAGCCAGAAAGTCTTGAATGCGTCCGAGGATTACGGACAGTAGGAGAGCAAATGTGGGAGATTTACAGCGGAGACAAGGTCGTGGACATGCTCGGTATCCATTTGGTCGCGTACCCGATCAGTGTGACAAGAAATGGTGTGATTGAGGAAGTTGGAGACGGTTTCTTTCCTGATACCAAGACGTTGGTGAAAGGGAAAAGGTCCAAGATGTTGCCTCCTATTCTAACCACCTGAAAGAAAATGTCCAAATCAGAATCATTCTTAGATCAAAACTTGCAATATATATGAATAAATAACATTCAACTAGTTGATTAAAACACTTACTGGTTTCGGTTATAAATTCTGGTTCCTTTGTCGGTTCCGACTTGTAGATGAATGGTCTTGGGTTTTGTCATTCTCAAGCTTTGTCACCTGCAACAAGGAGAAGAACAATCAAAACCTGTATAGACCAAGAAACGAGCAGCTTTTAATAGCTAACATTTATGTAAAGTATACAATGCTACATGACACGGTAGATGGGATCTCTACAGGTAAACTGGTATGGAGCTTGAAGGATAATCTTGTCCTATTCGTGTCCAAGCTCATCTAATGGCTGAACAAATCTCCCTTTTGTTGCACCGTGTAACGTTCCAAGAAGATTCACACTACTGGAAGCTTAAATCTCTGAAAGCGCTGTCCCAAGTCTTTTGCAGATCTAGAGTAACAACTCTGTTCTTCCTCTAGATTCTGCTGATCTTCAGAGTTTACAGTTCCAATACTGTTCCATCTGTCCTTGATAAGAACACACGAGGGCGAACTTTTATGAAGATGCAAGTCGTTCCTAACTCACTCTTCAGCTGGAAAGTTCTTAAAGTCTTCGGAAAAGCAAGAGGGAAGTCAACTAAGTACCTCTAGATTTATATCGGTTACAACCTTTCATCCTCGTCAAACCTACACCGATCTAATTTCAGATCACTCTAGAGCCTCAAAGCTTAAATCTACATCAGTAGCAGTCAACTCCAGGATTAAGTGAGACAATCCTATGTCTTTCTCTTCCATAAAAACTTTGCCTTTTATTCTTTATCTATAGATCTCTTGCAGTTGCAGCCTCCAGAAAGTTAACATGGTTAAGATAATCCTTTCCAGTCAATTCAAAATAACTTTGCTTCCATGCTACACCAGACACCAATGTAGTGAACCATCTTCAAGAACAGCTACTTTTCCATCAGCCCAGCAATTCATTTTATATTCATTATCATATTTCTATAGATACTAATGTGAAATCAGACAAGTCTCACAGATCTTCTAGAAAACAAAATGGCTGTTTCAACCACTACTGCTGCAAGCTCTGCATAGAATCCAAGATCTAAGTGGCAAAACTAGTGATGCAGACATAGACTAGAAACAAGAAGAAACTGTGTATGAAAAAAAATCTATATGCCAAAAGAAATCGATAGCTAACCTATAGAAGGTATAACAAGATATAAATTCAAAACTTTCTCATACGGAAAGTTTTGTTAGAAAGATCATATACCTGTTTCCAGACTTGGTAGGAAGATCCTTTCCAGTAAGGCACATCAACATCCTTTGGAAATTGCATACCGAAAAAACTGATTTAGCATCAACATAATCGACGAGGCATTGGCGATCTCTTGATATTTATATGGAAAGTTTTCTTCATCTGCAGGCAAAATACCTCAAAGGAGATAGAGAAGGCTCTCTGAAACTCTAGCTTTCTTCTTAAGAAAGTTGCTGCAGAGTGCTTCCTTGCTGACAAATTCCACTTACGAATGCAGCTTGAGTCCCCTCAAAGAAAGAATTGTTCATCTCATCAAGTAAGTACTAGGAACCCAAAACAGTAGACATTCCGAGGATCACCACCGTCAAATCCTATTTTATTTGCGATACTGCACCTGAAAGAAGATTTTATGTCCTGCTCATCGTGAAAGCTCCAAACCGAAGATATAAACTTCTCCATCAGAATGTTTACTCAGGGCGTTTCAGCCTTATATTGAGCACTTCTGCACACTCCATCAATGATATCCTAATAGAATAGTTATACGCTGTCTGCCAACCATCAATATTTCAAGTAAGCGAAGAATTATAACAGTGCAGTGACCCCAGCCCAGATCTAGGTAGATAATTTCCTCTCTCTCTGTAACCTGTTGGCCCACCCATAAAAAAATGCAGCAGTCCCAAAAGCTGATGAAAAAATCAGATGACTTCGTAGACTGATTACCATGTCTCTGATGAAGCAACTCCATGAAAAGTCGCTTTGATTTGTCATCTGTCTTCACCTGGCCTCTTAGCTTCTGACCTCATTTTATGTTGTTCAGAATTGATATTCAATCTACGAAATTGAGATTCAGCCAGGTCGCCTGCCATCTGTGCATCAGCTCCCGACCAGCATCCTTCCATTGGATTCAGATGGTGGAAACCAGGAGTAAACTTTCCAAATGATCAGATGCTTGCACACGGAGAGAAGGGACCTGCAATTCCAGAACCTGACTAAGTCCAAAACCACTCACAGATAAGGATGCTGATCGCTCAAACCCTGCTCGAACAATCCTTGTCGAAGGTTTTCTGAAATGAAATATCCCGCTCATATTGATCCAGATGACCCTCAAATACTGCTCAAACCCTGCTCGACCAGCATCCTTCCATTGGAAGTCTCTTGCCCTGATCCCAGAAGGGCGTCATTGGTCAGATGGCCATAGAAGACTGATATGTCTCTGTTCCTCCAATAGTGTATTGTGCCTCCCATTATCCAATGACTCAGTATTGACATTATAAACCTGAGCTTGAATACACAAGCTCAAGACACTCCAATGAGAAAACACTGCATCCTGACATAATCCAGAAATTGAATTCCTTCCAGTGTTTCCACTTCGTCTTAACTAAGCTTCTCCTATAGCCATTAAATCTAGTTAAATCATACATAAATACCGCTACAAAAAACACAATGGTCTGTGGTAATGCTATCTCTTGTTGCTTCCAGCATAAAGCAATTGCAACTTGACAGTTTCTCCAAAAAATGTGGCCACAGTCAATAACTTTCACTCGAATCTCTCTTTAGACCAACTTTCTAAAGCCTATAACCCCTTTGAAAGGTGTTAGGATTCAAATACCTGATAAGGAAGGAGTCTGGGTTTGAAGGAAAAGGAGGGGATACGCAATAGAATCCCCTCTTTTTGTTAGTACCAGTATGATTTCTCAAACTTACTGAGACTCCTCTGGGCTTTCTATCAGAGCCCAGAGGGATTTATCTTTTACAAATAATCAAAACCAAAGTGTAAAGAATACGAACAGAAGAATAAGATGGATAGTAGGACACAACTAATAGCAAACAGGAAGAACCAAATTGTCAAATTATTGAAATATGTGAAACAGATTAGCCATCTAAGTTCGGCTAAAAAAAGAAAAAAACATCTAAGTTACATAATCAATAACGCCTTTTTGAGAGAGCAGGGGAACTAATATTTAGATAAAGAGTAGGTGCATACCCACAAAAAACCAGAGGAATCTTGTGAGACGCCACCTCATTCTTTTCCCACAGATCATTTATAGATTTCAATGACGATCCAAGCGAGGTTTCTTCTGCGAGCCAGACCCATGGCTGTAATATTGACTCCTGTCCGAAGATCCCTAAGAAACAATAAAAAGAATACAGGCGTGTCAAAGTAAAAGTCTACAAGAATAGATCAACTTACACAAGGATGTAAGCAAGGATACCAAAAAACTATCGTTTTCGCCATAAGAACCACGGAAAGCGCCATCCATGTTGTTGTAATTCATCCCATAAGATCCCCCTGGACACATAATATACCACAAGCAATCAGTTACCGACTTTATGAAAATACCAAATGTTTCCAAGATAGATCTAGTAGGATCATACCAAAACCCCACGGCCTACTATCAACAGTAGCAAGTTCTGCTCGTAGCTTTTCAACTTCACGCGCCATAGAAACCATGTTCTTTTCCATTGTCTGCCGCTGCTCCATAAGCTCAAATTTTTCCTTCTTCTCATATTCAATTGCATCTCTGAAAAAAAAAACTCCTTAGCATTTAAAAGTTTACAAACAAAACTAAATGTTTAGGCATTAAAGCATCAACTACAGAAACTAATAGAATGATTGTTACAAGGTTCAATCCTATACCTAGCGTGCAAAAGCTCCTTCTGAAGGTCTTTAACCTCAGCTCTCAAACCTGGAATCTGCTTATTATCTGATTGTAACTTAGCCATATCTTTCCTAAGAATCTGAACATCTCCACTTAGTTCACGTTTAATGTCATTTAGCTTCTGAACTTCACCACGCAACTGTGACGCCTCTTTCTTATAAGACTCCATAGCACGAACATCCCCCTCAAGTTTATGCCTTTTCTCACTAAACTCCCTCAATTGCAAATCTTGTTCAGCACGAAGATCAGAAACCATAAGATTCATTCGGTGAAGCTCTTCCTTAGCAGCATTGAGTTCTCGCTCCAGAACCATTCGGTCGTCAGCTAATCTATGATTATCATTCAAAAGCCTTCGAATTTCAACATCTTGCATTTGAAGATCTTCT
Source organism: Cardamine occulta (assembly GCA_028015245.1). Taxonomy (NCBI): domain Eukaryota; kingdom Viridiplantae; phylum Streptophyta; class Magnoliopsida; order Brassicales; family Brassicaceae; genus Cardamine; species Cardamine occulta. Next base: position 1,172,317 of record CM051365.1, read on the forward strand.
AACAAAGATGGTGGTGGAGGTTGTAACAATGGAGGGCCTCGGAGAAAAGGTCTCTCCGGAGGCAAATCACGCCGATCATGATAACTGTCACGGATCTCTCGGTGAATTCGGTTCCTTCCAGACATTCAGAATTACCTTATCAAACAAACAAACAAATACAGCAAAATTCACAAATTTGAATGCAATAAATTTCGTTTAAAAATTATCAATATCACTTTCTAGAAAAGATTGATCACAGTTGGATTGAATCAATTAAAGCAAAATCAAGCTAACCTAAAACGTAGATAGATCAATTTATTCGAGTTTCAACATATCGACAATTGAACATAATATATTGTTTCGTATTTATATTCAGCAAAATTGAATTTTGGGAAATGAAAATTGAAACGGGATAAGAAAAGAGAATTAGAATTGTGAAATAACTAAGGAGACAGAAGAAAAAGAGTCAAAACCTTTTCCGCTGCAGAGCTGATATCGTCTTCTACCTCTGTTTCTTCAACTTGCCTTAGAACGAGGTTAACTTTAAACTTGTCTACGTGAAAACGACGTCGTCTTTCATTCTTGTCCTTTACTGGGCTTTAAATGGGCTTTTATTACACTTGGGTCTAATTAGTCGCGCGGTAGAAATTAATTGGTTGGTTAAATGTGAAAGTTATTTATTTCCTAATGCACTGTACTTTTTACTTTTCTCTCCGGTTAGATTCTCAGGTGAAATGAAGATGGTGATGGCTGGGAAATGCCGATGAGTGTGTCTGAAATGTCTTAACAAAAGCTTGTCGTTTGAAGACTGCAAAAATCGTGGCCAAAACAGAAGAAGAACTTGAGATGATGATGATGATGATGATGATGATGGTGATGATGAACTGAGAGGTGTTACCTTTTTTTCTCCCAGCTTCAGCAACATGCTAAGGCCAATTAGGTATTTTTGAATAATATTGAATTCAGTAGATATATGTTTTTTTAAATAGCTAAGAATAGGATTTGGAGTTGGACTTTTGCATTATTTCAAATCTTGTAGTTTCATTTTGAGCTGTTAATTATTATAAGAGTTGTGAATGTGAATTATTATTATGTAAGTATATCAAAGAAATTTTAAAAAAAACATATTAACAGCAAAACAAATTTACTAAACTGGAGAAACTTCAAAAGAAGATACCTTATATATATACTAGATTAGAACCCGCGGTGTACATCGCAGGTAAATTGTTTTAAAACAAATTTATAGTTTTTTTTCCTATAAATATTTATATTTTATTCGTGTTATTTTAAGTTGCTATTTATTTTATTTGTTTACTGTTTATAATTTTTTTATTGTTTAATATATGTTTGAAATTTTTTTTGTTTTTTTACAATTACTCCGTTTATAATATATTTAATGTAGTTTTAGGATCGAATTATAAAAATTGTAATCATGAAAGTTAGATTATAACATCGAAAAAGACTTGAGAGTACTTATTAGATTACATGAATTTGGTTTTGTTTGATAGTATTTTTTCAAATACATCCTCTCCAATCACATATACGGTAACACAAATATACCTCTCATCTTCTAATAATTCTTCATAACATACATTGATCATACTATTCTTGTCAATGTTCTAAAATCAAATACACTTTATAATAATAGTTTATTTATTAATAATAGTTTAAACTTTTTTATAATTTATATTTTTAAATTTTTGTAAAGTTTGAAACTTACAAATTTAAGTATATCTATTTTAGAATAGAAAATCTGTTCCATGTCATAACTGTCGAGAATTTTCAATCTCATAAATATTTTTTTTTAATAATTATCTGTTTGAGAATTTTTATTTTAGTCTAACAAATAAGAATTAGGTAAGAAATTATTGGATGATGTTGCCAGAGCGTCCGAATCTACTCAGCTGACTCATTCGCCTCAAGGCCCTCCCATGATTAACTTGAATATTGACCCTTTGGAAGAAGACAAAGGGATTCGATCTGTATCTACTCCAAAGTTTAGTGAAACCTTTGTGTGACCTTAAATTTTAGAAATTTCTATTTTCTTGTTTAACTTAAATAATGTGCATGTGTGTATGCATGCAAATAATCTTCCTTGTTTACATTTTTTTGGTTTCTTTCTTTAAATTACTTTTATGTGTTAAAAATAAATGATAAAGACATTTTTTTAACGTCTTTTATTGATTATAAAAAGTTTACATAATAGTCAAATACATAAAACAACTCTTTAAATATACATAAGAGGATAATTATAATTACAACAAAGTTGCTGATGAATCGTTGTCAAATTCATCGACAACATGTTTCTTCTCAAGATAAAGACATTATTTTTATAAAAACAAAGATAGAGGAGATTGTTTTTTTTAACACAATTATTGAAAAATAATTGTACACTTATAACTTAAATTATATATATATATATGTAATTGGTTTATTAAATTTTATAAATGTATAAATTTTTTTTAAAAATGAAATAGTTTTTGCTTCTTGGTATTCAGTAAGTTAAATAGAATAGTTAATAATAATTAATACACCGCCAAATAGTATTAAAAAGATAATTAATTTTATGCCAATAGTTAATAATATCCCGCCAAATTATATTTAAAATTTCAATGATCATACCACTCATGCATGTCATGGATGTAAGCTACGTACCGAAAACATACTAACAAATTAGAAAATATTTTTGGATCTCGAGTTTCAATAAATTAGATGAAATAGTTCATAGTACGCCGCCAAATCATATTAAAGGGGTAATTAGGTTTATGATAATAGTTAATAATACACATCAAATCATATTAAATATTTTAATGATTATACCACACATCAGGTAATATAAGAGATGAATCATCAGGTAATGCCATCAGGTAAGAGATTAATTATTTCCAGTGGCCTTTCTGGATTTCCTCATCCTCTTCTTTTCCTCATACGTATCTGAATCATCAGCAAGCTTTCTGCTCGCAGGTGGAGGCTTCATCCACTTCCAACGACCCTTAATTTCCTGATCAAAGAAATGTATTATATATTAAGAAACTGATCTAGGTCTTTCTTACATAAGCTATGCATTACTATGTTACTTTCCTACCAGTCTTAGCGCTATTCTTAGAGCTAGTCTCTTTCTCATTATAAACAGTCTCAGTCTCACTATCAACAACAAGATGCTTCTTCAAAACACTGAGATCCAACGGTTTTAGTTAGGATTTACCGGGATCTTTTGTGTCTTGGTGGAACATCTTGTTGGTTATAGTGAGAAAGAAAGTTGAAGTTCACTGACCATTTTTAAAGATTAGAAAGGACTGAAAGATAGAAATAGAGATACACTGGTTTTTGTTTTTGATATGTAGAAAGAAGAATGATGATTCCAATATTTATAGGGAGAGTAAGATTTTGGGAAATAAGAAGAGGATGGCTAATAGTGCAGAGGTAAATTTTAAAAATTTTGGGAGAACCAATACGTTTAATGTTTTCAGATAAAATAAGAAAAAAATTTAAACCTAAAAAATAAAAATAAATCACAAAATCTCCCTATAAGATAAGATAGGTATAAGTGGTCAACTATTTATTTTCTTTTGATATTTTTCTTTTGTTTGTATTATATTTTTTCCTTAAATTGGGGATTTGAATACATCCCAGATTCTTAAGAAATGATGTGAATACATATTATGATATCCATTAGAATTATTTTCTATATTTTAATATTTTTGAAAATATTTCCTTATAATGTTACTTTTAAAATTTTTTAATTATTTTTATTGCCTAAATGGAAAGATATACATTTTAATTTTTTACATGGTCAATATTAACTTTTAAAGTATTTTTTTTTCTTTCAAGTTTGGTTGGTCAATATTTTATTATTTCCTTCCATATTTTTGGTAGATTTTAAACAAAATATAAATGATAAAGACACTACTCTCATAATCTCATCCAGTTAGAAAAATGAGTAATCCTAAGGAAGAAATAGTTGAAAATTCCGATGACAGTGATTACCATTGGAGCGATGAAACAATTAGAAAAACAAAAAGAAAACACGAAGGTTTTGATTATACTATACATGATTATCAGTGATAGGCTTGTGTTTTCTATACATTTTCAATAAGACACAAGGTCTCCAAAAGCCTATACTCAAGCTATTTATTGTTTGAGACCTCACACGCAAAACTTCCACATTTTCAATTCCTTCGATGTTCAAAACTCGAAGAACTTAGCAGGAAGAGATAAGCCTCTCTAGACCCGCATCACTCGAAAATCAAACCATCTCTAAATGCATTGTTTTGAGACGAGGTAGAGAGACTAATTCCGAACTATGCATGTTTACATTGTCAAGCTTCAAGTACTAATGTCTCACACATACAAATGCTTTCCGGTAGCTTTATAGACCAAGAATTATGCTCTTTAAAAGCATGAGACACAAGATGGAGAAATATCAAAACAAGATACCTTATATAATCAAATTAATAAGGTTACTGATGCATAAAAATAAGGACCAAAACAAAAGGTCATGATACGCTCCACAAATGTTTGCGTACAGAATATTACAACCAGAAAAGAGTTCTTTAAGCTGAGAGTTTGTTATACTAAAGACTTTTGTTACTTGATTGCATAAAATGCCTTTCAATTTACTCACTCACAGTGGCTGCTGCTTTGTGTGTCACTGTCCAGTTTCATCCTTTTACTTGGTGGTTCTTCAGCTTCAGAGACGTCAATGTCAAATTCCTCTTCATCTTCATCTTCATATTCTTCTTCTTCTTCATCTTCTTCATCTTCAGAGTCTGTGTATCCTCCAGATTTGGCCTCTGTTGTCTTCTCAGAGTTTTCGTCACCTTCTTTGTTTGATGCATCATCTACTACATGCGTTTCTTCCTCTTTCTTTGTCAGCTTCTCAATCACATCCATCATTTCTCTATTCACCTGTTCATCAAACATTTTATTGTGAGCCCAGTAATTACACTAGGATTTCAAACAAAATTGGTAAACAGAATGTGTTCAAATATTTCTTTCTACAGTTTCTATCTTTTCATGACATTGAAAGTTCCAATTCACAAACAAATCAACTCATATATATATATATATATTTTGGTCAAACCTTAATCAACTCGTATTTATTAATTTGTATATTTGTATTTATATACACATGGTAAGGGGCGGACCCACATATATTGGAGTGGGGTTAGCTGACACCCCATATATTAAAAAAAAAAAAATTCTGTGTATATATAAATTTTTTTTGGGTTAGAAAATCAACTTTGAACCCATGAAACTTTAGGTTTCTCTAGTCCATTTATTTTTTGAATTCATTAACTTATTTTTTAAAAAATTTCAGCAATTGCAAGACCCAAAACCCACTTTGTTTTTGATATTTAATAAAAATAAGAAGAAAAAAAAATGTTTATTAGTGGACGAATTTTTTTAGTTATGTTTTGAACCCGGTAAAAAATTTTTTGGGTCCGCCACTGCACATGGTCACAATACAATATTATGCATGAGCATTTGATGATATACTGACACCTTATTAAATGCTGTTAAGTCAACCAATTTACTAACTTCATCTAGTTCTAGCAACCAAAACAATAGTAATGAAAATAATTGAATTTCGATATATAAGAAGCATGCTTAAGTCACATAACCAATGTACGAAGAAGAGAAATTTTTTTGTTTACGTGTGGGTTCTGGAGAAAGTCAGCAATGTCCATTGGACAAGGACAGATCATGATGTTCTTCTTTGCACGTAGTGTGCGTCCACCTCTGCTTCTTTCTCTTACATGAGCTATCCCAGCAAATTTAGCTTCCAAGCATGCCTTGCAGAAGTTATGACCACAAGGCGTTGTCACTGGAAGACTCATCACTTTCTGACAGATTTGGCAACTAAATTCTGTGTCAACCAAAAAACAAAAAAAAAAGAGTTTGTTAATTTAAGTTTGCAAGCCACATTTGTGGAACAGTTTATTTATTTTATAAAAATAAAACTATAACGAAAGATGCATATATAGAAAAGGAGGCACATACGTTTCAGAAGTTTTTCCTTAATAGTATTATTTCCACTGGTCTTTCTAGATTTCCTCATCCTCTTCTTCTCCTCAGTATCCGAATCATAAGCTAACTTTTTGCTAGCAGGTGGAGGCTTCATCCACTTCCAACGACCCTCACTTTCCTGTTCAAAGAAATGTATCATTAAGAAACTGATCTAGGAAGTTTGTATATTATGTTACTTTCTTACGTACGTGTCAAGTAATAGATCATGCCATGAGAAAAAAGAGAATTAAGTTGTACTAATATCATAATCCCAAGATGGACTTTCCTATTTTACAAACAGGTCAGTGGCCTTTTTAAGCTCTGGTATATTAGGCAAATCTCTTGGACGATCGCCATGCTGATTACTACAAGATTATTCAAATCTCATTAAGCATTCATAGCAAATACATACAAAAAAAGGCACCTGAGAAAAATAAATCAAACCTGGTCCATGGAGCTGCCTCATTGTCACATCTAACAAATAGGTAACGACAGACCATGAAAGTACCCTATGGAAAACATAAGAGTGTATAAGTGAAAAGAAAAAAATCCAGCTCTGCATGAAATAATATATAGTTGAAAAAATAATTAGGAACGTTAGCTATATATCCGAACCTGTATCCCAATTTTTCGCCAGCACTTTTCAATCCTATAAACCCCATCATATCTCAATCCTTCCACAGGGGCATATGTATAGGTGTCAAAATGGACGGACCACGGGTATATGCATGCAAATATTCCTCCTTTTTACATCATTTTCGGTTTTGTTTCTTCAAATTATCTTTATGTGTTAAAAATATATAAATAAATTATTGAAAAATAATTGTATACTAACTTAAATTAGATATATATATATATATAATTGGTTTGTTAAAATTTATAAATGTATATATTAAAAATGAAATTTTGTGTTTCTCGCGATTCAATAAATTAAATTACATAGTTAGTAATACGCCGGTTTAAATCATATTAAAAGGATAATTAGTTTTATGGCAATGGTTGATAATACGCCGCCAAATTATATTAAAACTTTCAATGATTATACTACACGTGCCGTACCGAAAAAATATTAATAAATTAGGAAATACTTTTGCTTCTCGAGTTTTAATAAATTAGAAGAAATAAGGGGCAATGAAATATCTAGCCATAGATAGGTGAGTAATTAGTTTTAACGTAATGATAACTTAAAAATTAATTCTCTCTCATCCAAAAAAAAATGATAACTCAGTCCCTAAGACCACTTCCAACCATGAGTTCTAAACATAAGTTCTTACACTATTTATAAATTAAAATATTAATAAATAATGAAAAAATTCTTAACAATTCATGAAATTTGGTTCTAAAAACTCTTTAAGAGAAACCTCTTGTAAGAGGTTCTTACACTATTCAAGAATCTATACAATTGTTTATTAATAATTTAATTTTTAAAACTCCATGTTAAGAACCATTGTTAGAGATGCTCTAAGTCTAACTAGAAGCATTAAGTTTTTCCTACTACACGTGCCATAAGTTTAGGATATAGCTTACGTTTTTTAATACTCAGCATTAAATAAATAATGTATTTGAATACAAAAATTTGTATTCTAAAGATTTTGCACCGAATACCAATGTAATTATCATTTTAGCGCGATAATGAATACTAAAGAATTTGGTATATCAGGTAAACAAACATGTAGATTATGTTAGGGTAATTTTGTTATCAGTATGTTTATTAGAGTAATAAAATAGTTATCAATGAAATGATATATGTTATTGAAGGAAAAAAACCATGGTTACATAAATGACATATGTAGGTAATTGAAATGGATAGATATATTAGTTACATATATAACCATAATGTCAAGGTAATTCTCGTCTTAACGCAATAACGAATACTAGAGAACTTGGTATTTTAGGTAAAGAAACATATAAATTATGATAGATAATTTAGTTATCGGTAATTATATTTTTATTTGATAACATTTGTATTACACTAGTAACTATTTCAACAATCGAACAATATGTCAATTCTAAATTTTTAAATTTTGACTTATTATTATGGTATAGATAGTATTATCAAATAAGTATTAGGAGAGATGAATCATTAGACTGCTAATAGTTTAATTAGCATGCAATATAATTATTGTATTAAGAGAAAGTAAGCGCTTGAATCAATAAGAAAACCAAAATAATTCTTTTTTTAGCGCGATAACGAATATTAGTTATGGATGTACCAGAATACCAAAGTAAATTTTTTCTTAGCGTTATAACTATTACGAATACTAGAAAACCTGACATGTTAGGTAAACAAACATATAAATTATGATGGGGTAATTTAGTTATTGATATATTTAGCAGAGTAATAAAATAGTTATGGAAATTAGTTTTAAATATGCTAGTAAAAGCAAAAAACTTAGTGGAAAGTAAGTAACTGAGATGAATATATTGTAGATAAGCAAACAAGTAAATTATGGCAGGGTAATTGATTTATCGGTAATTATACATTTATTTGATAACATGTGTATTATATTAGTAACTATTCTGATACAATCTATGATCTAAATAAATTAGCTTTCTACATAACTTATAATAGAGTCAGACATACGAAGAGTAGTGTCAGATCAAGATTTATAGAGTATATAGAGTTGAGTGTAAAATCCAGCTGCATATATATTAGATAAGATGAATATATATTAGATAAGCAAACAAGTAAATTATGACAGGGTATTTGATTTATGGGTAATCATACATTTATTTGATAACATGTGTATTATATTAGTAACTATTTATAGAGTAGTGTTAGAACAAGATTTATAGAATATATGAAGTTGAATGTAAAATTTAACTGCCACACTGTTGGAGAAATAATGTTATAAGAGATAACTAAAATTTTCATTATCTATTACCATCCCTTAACATAACCCAAGAAATAATTCATAGTCCGCCGCCAAATCATATTACAAAGGGTAATTACTTTTATTACAAAAGTTAATAACACGCTGTCAAATCATATTCCCTTTGTTTCAATATATAAAGATGTTTTGGTTAAATACATAATTTTTAAAAAAATTATTTTTTCATCTTAAAATAATAAAAAAGTTTAAAAGTATCAATTTTTATTTAAAATATTGTCTTGTAATTGACAAAAGTTCTTTAAAATATGTGTTTTACAATTAAATAAAATAAAAGTTATATTAAAATTTGAAAAAATCTTATATTTTAAAACATAAAATTTTCTCTAAAACATCTTATATATTGAAACATAGGGAATATTATGTTTTAAAATATAAGATGTTTTAAAATATAAAATATTTTTCAAATTTCAACTTGATATATCCATAATAATAGTTACGGATCCACACTAACCAAAATGTAATAATTGTAATTCGTATGCTAAAATTTATAAATGTATACACTTAAAAATGATTCTGTTTTTGCTTTGAGGTTCAATAAATTAGATAGAATAGTTAATAATACACCGTCAAATCATATTAGAAAAGGTAATTGGTTTTGTGCATTGTTTTGAAAAGACCGGTTCAACCAAGAATCGGCCATGTAGCCGAGTCCGGTTTGAAGCAAAATGCGGATTTGAATAAAATCGGTAAAACCGACCAAAAATTGGTAAAACTGGTGAGCCTGTTCAATACTAAAACCCGGTTCACAAAAATTAAAAATTAAATCATAATTTTAGTTAATTAGATATTTTGAGTTAAAATTTAAACCATAATTTATAGTCATTTTTTACTTTTCAATTTTAATTCTATTTTATAATTTTAATTTAAAATAATATTTTATTTTAATTTAAATTAATTATAAGTTTTGGTGTTTACGATTTTTATCGTGTTTTCGTATATAAATTATTATTTTATATTAAATTTTAGAGAAAAATATATGTTTGATTTCTTGTTGTTTATTTTGTATAAGTTTAAATGATCAATCTATTGTTCTATTATTTTTATTTTATTGAGAAAATATAATAATAATTGTTTTTCAATTATATTTCAGGTTTATTTAAGTTTAATGTTAGTATATATAAATATATAATTAAAATATAAAAATTCAAAACCCCAGTTTGACTAGCCATCATGTTTGACCAGTGTGATAATTGCATATCCAGTCCGGTTTTCAAAACATTGGTTGCGGCAATAGTTAGACACACATAGTAAGAGATGCCAACATGTTTGGTTTTTCTCACAATTGCAAAAACTAAGATTCCAACGTATACTGGTTTCGACAACTGAAACAAAAAAAAAGGTTTCAAATGCAAAACATCTGATATCCACAAGAATAAGAATTGAAACCAAACTGAAATCAATAGAAGCTGCACTTTAATCAGAGAGTAGGAATGGTTTTGGATCTTATGAACTGTTTCAGAATAGCTTTTTCTTCTTCAATCCGTTTCTTCTCTTCAGCGCTTTTCGGGTTTACTTTCCTTTTCTCCTCCAACATCCATTTGAAGAGCTCACTTTGTTGCTTCTCCGGTATTGGCTCACGTGGCTTGACCACCACTTGCTCTACAACCAATGTGGATAACACAGGCTTTTCCACTGTAACAGGAGCAGCGACTGAACCCGATTTAGCAGCCATCTCTTCATCCACAGGATCTATGACCTTTTTCTTAGTTCTAAAGAAAAGATAACCTGCAAAACGAATAAGGCCACACCACAAGGATTTTTATCATAAAATGCAAAGATTGTAACTTTAACATTTAGGTAAAATCCTGGTCCTAGGGTATATATATGTATCAACAGCTTAATACAGCCCACAAGGTAAGAGTTAACGAAACTTAAATTTCCAAGATCAAGAAACTATCCAAGGAAGATTCTTAATGTAACTATGTTACTTGACTACATCATATAATACTGCTGAAAAAGATACTAACTAGTAAACAACTAATTAGATGTGGGAAGAAAGAACAAAGATTAGCAAAAAGATAAGCAAAATCCTGCAGTCAAAGTGTGTGTATCAATAGGCAAAATAGAATCTAAAAATCACAAAAGATGTATCAAGCAAACTCATACATTCACAAACACTCATAGCAAAATCTAATGATTCTATCTAATTAAGCCGATGCGAAACTCTCGAAACTAGCAAAATCTTTCCCCAAATCTTTACCCTAATTTGGACTAGGCACACAAAATTGAGAATCACTAAGACGATTGATTACCTCCGACGGCGAGATTGACGGTAAGGAGAAGAGGCCAGACATATTTGTACCTCCGAGCGAATGATTCCTTGGGAGGTGGTGGTGGAGGAGGAGCAGAACCACCCATATATGAAGCCGCTGCTGCTGCAGCTGGAGACGGTGCTGATGATGGAGGAACGGTGGAATTGAAATTGGCTTCGACGTGCTTCAGCTGAGCAATAATGGCTGGACACAGATCACAATCGAAGATGAGATCACAAAGTCAATTATGAAAGATTCGTTGAGTGAGCTGGGAAAAGCGACTGCTTCTGTTTTTTTATCGGAGAAAAAAACAAAAAACGTAATTTAAACTTGTTACCCTTCTTCTTGGGTTTGTTGGTGAAAAGCTTCGGAGTTTCTTCACTCATGGCGATTCGATCAGAAGAGTTTCTTACTTGTTCGCAAATGTCACGTTTCTTCTTCCTCTCTTGCCCTTCAAGTTTAATTTCGGAATTAGGGATTTACTTGTAGTTTAGAGGAATATTTTTCAATGCAAATTTTGATTTTTTCACCCGATTAGTTTTATAAAGTCTTACATGTAATAATCCTTTATGAATAATTCTTTCAATGTGCCCACCAAATCATTTTTACTAAACTATCCCATATCTAGCAAATTTATTAAAAATTATCTATAAATAATAGTCTCATTCCTAAATTACATTTTGCTAAATCAATCACTAGTTAGAAATTTTAATTACGACACTTTGTTTTTCCTGAATATTTTGGATTATCTTACCCCAATTCGAATGATCAGATCAAATATTGTTTATCTTACATTTTTAATATTTTGCAGTAAATGTCAACTGTTTGAGAGGAATAAAAAAAAAAAGAGATGCAAATAAATAGAGTAAATACAGAAATAAAATCACTGAGCCCTAAAGCCATAAAAACATACAAAAATCAGTTATCAGCTCCAGCCTCTTCTACTCCCACGGTCTCTAAATCCTCCAAGCCCTGTTTTCACAACATGAACCAAATTCTTGAAAATCTACCTTGACGAAATTTTGACATAACCAAGCACTTGAATTCTTCTGACACAGATCTTTGGTTATGTTAACTGACCTGAAGGAGGAGCGGTACTGCGACCCATTGAAGCCAAGTCGGGGCTCACTTTCTGTCCAGCTTCTTCCAGTATGTTGATAAGTTCTTTGGCGAATCTCGCATTTGTAACTGTGAAGAAAGTGTACGCTGTTCCTTTGGCCCCGGCTCTACCTGTTCGTCCAATCCTGTGAACATAATCCTCCAACGATCCAGGGAAGTCATAGTTTATCACATACTTCACATCTTTCACGTCTGTTCAAAACAAAAGATGTTTTTAGTTTGTCGCATGGCTAAAGGGAGTTGATGTTGCACGCAGAGGAGAAAAAGATTGAGTACCTAATCCACGAGCTGCGACGTCTGTAGCAGTCATTATAGGGCTTTTGCCTGATCTAAACTCTGAGAGAACCCAATCTCTCTCAGCTTGACTTTTATCTCCATGTATTGACAAAGCAGGCCAACCATCCATGCGAAGCTGACGAGTGATTTGGTCGCAGCCCTTTTTTGTATCGAGGAAGACAAGAATTCTGCTTCCATCCATTATGTCTTCAAGCAACTTCACCAACCTGAAAAATCGCCACAAATAGTTTGGCTTCACCACAATTTCCATGACAAGTGAAATGAGAGAGAGGCAGGGAGAGCATTGGTAAGGAGGCATACTTGTTATACTTTTGGCTTTCGGATATGACATCAACGATTTGACGGATTGCACGATTAGCTTTTAAATCAGAAGATCCTATTATAACCTGCAGTTATGACCAAAGAAGCCTGCTAAGTTTTTGTTGATAGCTAAAAGTCTAAAACCATTATGAGAAACGTAAGAGACATCTATCTTACTTTGTATGGGTTATAAAGAAACTTCTTAGATAGTTGCTCCACCTCTTTAGGCCAAGTAGCACTCCAGTATAAAGTTTGGCGGTCTGACCGAATCTGCACAGGTTTAAAAAGATTTAAGAGACAAAGCAACTAGGATACAGATATATGAGACTGAAACAGATGTAAGAAAACGAACATGTGAAACAATTTTCCGGATCTGAGGGTCAAACCCCATATCCAGCATTCGATCAGCTTCATCCAAAACAAGATAAGTAACCCTTCGCAAGTTTGTGTTGTTTGACTCCATCATGTCTATTAACCTCCCAGGAGTAGCTATAACGATTTCCACACCTAAATCCATAATAATAGCTGTCAGAATAAATAAGAAAACTAATAGTTTGAGAAATGACACGAAAAGCACTTCACCTTTCTGGAGATCACGCACTTGAGGCCCTTTTGGAACTCCACCATAAATGCAAGTACTCTTAATCTTTGACGATGAACCAAATTTAGACGCCTCTTGCTGTATCTGCACAGCCAGTTCACGTGTAGGAGCAAGAACCAAGACGATTGGACCATCTCCAGGAGCTACGAAAAGTTATTTGAATCAGTACACCCTTTACAACTTAACATCAAACAAGAACAAAAAAAAGAACTCCACAAGCAGAAATCAAACATTACCTAAAATCGGTTGGGCATTCACATGGACTATAGCAGGTAGTAAATAGGAAAGAGTCTTTCCAGATCCAGTTTCAGCAATGCCAATAAGATCACGTCCCTTCATTGCCATTGGCCACCCCTGAGATTGTATAGGTGTAGGTTCTGTAAAACCAGCCTTCTTAATCTCTTCCAAAACATAATCTGGACCAATCAAGAAACTCTTATCACAATCCAAATTCAATAGCGGGAAAACAAATGAAATAGAATTCAAAGCTAGTAGTTCTCAGGAATGCTATCAAGTTACCAGGAAAGCCAACATCACGAAAACTTTTAACGGGTTTGGGAATATCTTTGCCTTCAACAGTAATTTCTCTAAGCTTTCGATATTCCTCAACTTGTGCATCTGTCATAGCTGCCACAGCGGGAGATTCAACATAGAAATTCTTCTCAAAGGGAGTTAAACCATCCAAATCAAGCTTCCGTGGAGATTCATTTCCATCATTATCTTTTTTGGTTGATGTATGACTAGCTGAGCTTCCATATGCTGAAGCTCCACCAAACCCTGAGTCACTAAGACAAACCAAATTTGAAATTGAAGCAAACTCTTCTTCTTCTTCTTCTTCTTCTCCAACATTAAAATTAAGAGTGACACTAGAAACTAAGTCGGAGCTAATTTCTTAGGTATCTATTTTCATCGTTTCCAATACGAAAGCAAACAAACAAAACTTACCTTCGACGGTCACGGTATGAGGTGGAATCGCCGGTCCGGCTATCGTAGCGACTCATGATGTTCTTTGAGTCAGTTTCTCCGATTAAGAAATTTGATCGGAAAAGCTGAGAAAAAGGAGTTTACGGAAACTGAAATCTAGTCGTTAGGGTTTTACAAATTGGGACGAAAGGTGAGAGAGAGAGAGAGCCAGAAGAGAGAGACAAGGCTCGTAGCGCTAAAGCTACATAGGCCTGTATTTATCTTTGTAAAACAGACAAATAAGAGTACGCCACGTGGATAAATGAAACGCCTCATCATTATTATTACCGTCTCATAACAAAACAAAAACAAAAAGCTGAAATAAAAATAAAAATGGCGATTCTATCAGCAAGCTCTACTATCGTGAGAGCTGCTTTAGATACGCAGCCAAGACTTAATACGCCGCGAAATGTCAAGAAAAATCCTAATTTGAGCTCTGTTGTTCCACCGTCGTCTCCGTCTTCATCTTCGCCGGCGAAAACCTTAACCACAGGAACTAGCGTCCCCGTTTCTGATTTACTCAAACGTCCCGCAAGCAAAGGTAACGAATTGGTTTATTTTTATTTTTCCGGAATTCGATGAAGAACTGTTTAGTACTATCCTTTTTATGTCCAATTCATGTTTTAAACTAAATTTTTGCTTTTTATGTAGACATTGGTGATGGAGTTGATGATAGTTGTATTGGATATGAGAAATGGTTTCCAAGTCCACCAAAAGTGGAGAAACCAAGATCTGTCTTCAATGCTGCTTCATTAGCTTATATAGGCGACTCAATCTACGAGGTTAGTCTTCACTCTTCCGTTGTCAAGACAGTCACCAAGATTTTAAAAGCAGTTTTGGTGCTTAATTCTTGTTGTTTAGTAGGCAAGAATATCAAATGATGATTATGTTACTGTTTATAGCATTAAGATTTTCACTATGAGCTTGTGGTTAGTGGTTTTAAACAAGGATGCAAGAATGTCAAAATTGTAGTGTTAATGAAACTAAGACAGTCACTCTGCTGATATTCCTTGGAATTTTCTATCTTTAACCATTTTTTCTCTTGGCTTTGTAGATATATGCTCGTCGGCATTTTCTGGTCCCTCCACTTAGTATTGAAGAGTACAATGACCGTGTTAGAGCAGTGGTGCGATGTGAAGCTCAAGTATGTTTTCTTATCTTCTAGCCTTTTGTTTACGCTATGATGTTCTCTGTTTATTTCAAATTCACATATTCGCTTTGCAATTTCATTCCATCTGCCAAGTTGTTATTATTAACTTTAGCCTGAAATATAGATCAGGATAGCTCTTTTTCCAGTTCATTAGCTTATATATACTTTAACATATATGATCAGGAGTGTTCTTGTTATCATTGTTCTTGTTTGAGCTAACTATTCTCTGTGTCTTTCTTCTTCAGTATGCTTTGCTGCAGAAGCTTGTTGATGATGATTTCTTAACGAAAGAAGAAAGGTCAGTTATGAAAACCAGTTTATCAAACAAGTAAACTCATACATATTTTACCATCAAGATCTTTGTCTTCTACCATCTCTCCATTATCTGAAAGATGCATGAAGATATTATGACTGTTTGAATCACATGCTACACAAGGTTCAAGCTTTTTGTTCGAGAAAGCAAATATTGATCGATCTGAAAACTCTGTTGGTCCAGAGATGTACTTAGGTGGGGAAAAAACGTAGGCTCGGTTAAAACAAGATCAACTAGGCGTGCTGGTGTTGCAGTTTATAACAAGGCCTCATCATTGGAAACACTAGTAAGTTGCTCAAATCTGAAATATAAGTGTAATACAAAAGTTTTGCTTCTACCTTATGTAAAACCCGTTTTCCGTATGTTCAATTTTCTCAGATTGGGTATTTGTATCTAACAAACGGGAAAAGATTGGAAGAAATGATGCAGAAGCTGGGATTCTCAAGTGGTTCTTCAACAGAGAGAATGATTAAGGAGGGCAAGTATAAACTATCATCCTTAAAATAAACTCTACTATATTATAGTTACATGCATACCTCTGTATCATTGAAAATGTTTTGAATATATATGATCCATTATTCATAACAGTACAAAGATTTGGTATATTTTTTTGTTTCAACTACGACTAAACCATCCAATAAAACCTCGAGGCATCCAAAGTTATGCCACTTTATCTAATCAGTCGATCTTTTCTGAAGAATAGATCTTCCTAACAAACCATAAACATGCGTAGAAACCGATTGACCCGGTTAGCACGAAAAATGAGTAAGAGATGATGATCCTGTACCCGAAGTAGAGCATCCCTGAAACCAGTTTAGAGATCTCAAGCTTTGTGAAGAAGTAGAAGATGGAGTAGAGGAAGAGGTAGAGTGAGGATGAGCCTGCTGTGAGATAAGCTCTCCACCACCAATTGTAGTCTTCACTGCAGAGTTGAAAGTAGCAGAGGACGATTGTGATCTCTGCGCAGGTCACGATCAAGATCAAGAACACAATGAAGAGGAATCCAAAGATGTAGTAGAACTGGTTGAGCTAGATCGATGAGAGAATGAAGAGGAGCTCAATGAAGACTGCCCCAAATGGAAGGATTCCTCCAATTAGAATGGAAAAACCGGGTTTCATGTACCAAGGTTGCTCTGGTACTTGTCTCGGGATCTTGTTTGTTTTGACTGGGTCTTCGATTGCTGGTTTTTTGAAACCGAGATAGCTACCTATGAAGACTAGTGGGACAGAGATTCCAAACCAGAGGCAGACCAGGGCAAACATTGTACCAAAGGGAATGGCTCCGGATGATCGCTCTCCCCATATGAGTGTGTTGAGAACGAAGAAGATTGCAAAGAGGATACAGGGAAACATGAATGCAGTCTTTAAGGTGATTCTTTTCCACTCGTTCCCTTTGAACATTTTGTGAAGCCGAGAAGAGGAGTAACCAGCGAATATGCCCATGAATACCCATAAGAGAACCATAGCAGTCATGAGCCCTCCTCTGTTGGATGGAGACAAGAAACCCAACAATGCAAACATCATTGTCACAAGGGTCATACCGAAAATCTGAACACCCGTGCCAATGTAAACACACAGAAATCCAGAATTCACAGGCGTCCTAAAGACATCTCCATGTACAAGTTTCCATCCAGTTTCTTCCTGAGCCTCATCTTGGGTCTCGAGCTGATTGTAGTTTGAAATATCCTTGTATAAAGTTCTCACCATGATCATAGCTACCATTCCAGAGAGGAAAAGAACAATAATAAGAGAGTTTATGATTGAAAACCAGTGGATTTGATCATCGTTCATAAGCAAGTAGGTGTCCCACCGTGAAGCCCATTTGATTTCACTCTCCTGCATATTGGAAACGTCATAATATGTTTACAGAGCCCAAGTAATAAACACTCAAAAGTAAATTAGTTACCTTAAAGGCGACATCATATGTAAACACAATTTCTTTTCCTTCCTCAACCTCTTGAGGTACAGTGTTACTTTGGATCAGACTCTTTGTGTCTTTGTTGCATGTTGTTAACTGAGGATTCTTTTTATCCCACTCTTTGTATTCATGCAATACACTATACAAAGAGAGAAGAAACAAAAGATGGTAGCTTATAAGAACCGAGACAAGGTCAGAAACTTCAATAACATTGATAATAACCAGTAGACAATACCTATTGGGCGTGACCTAACCAACAATGCGAGAAGAATCAGACTCTTCGTCTCTATGGTACATGACTCGGAACTCAAGTGGTTATGGATAAAGTACTTCTTCTCTTTACTCTACAAAAGCAATGCAAACTATTCCTGACTGGTACAAGAAAATGCTCAAAAGGTAAGATTGTAGGCATAGGTGTAAGAGACGTATTACCACTTCGTAACTCCCTTTGACGCCAACATGGAAACCATGTTCATAAGTGATAGACTGAATTCCATCTTTTCTTTGTCTAAGAACAGCTACAGGAAGATTATCAAGAATCCTGCAGTCGTGAATTCAAATCATAAATAAAAATATAACATACGAATCAAGAGAAAGCATATATATGTATATATATATATAAACTTACATATTAGCCCGATATTCATCATCAATCTTTTCCCTGAAATTTTTAGCAGAGTCAGCATCAACTTTAATACGGCAACCTACTCTACAGGGCTGATCCTCCAACATTTCAAACTGAAACAGAATCCAAAGTCTCAACAACAAATCCAAACATGAGAAGCAAAAGAAGAGGAATCATATAAGAATTATTTTGCTTACAGTATAAACCGAATTCTCAATGCGATCTCCTCTGAGAACCTCGCCCAAGTTCTCGCCAGTATTCAAGATCTTAGGAGGCTTACAGTAATTCAGGTAGTAGAAATCATAAGGAAGTTGAGTCTTTGTAGATGATAATTTGTTCACTTTCACATAAAGAGGATCACCCTGTTCAACATAAATTTGCAAATCATGAGCTTGAAACCTTCAATTAGAATCACTTTTAAGCTGATTATAACATTCTCTGATCACAGATCTCTACATTCTCATTTTGGCAAATACTCTTCCTATACACTGAAAACGCTCGAAGATCCTTCGACATTATTAAACGCAATAGTTTCCCACAGATCTGGATTGAATTAAACGCCGAAGCAATCGCAAATCATCGGAAACCCTAGATCGATATCTTCATTGAATGTGAGATCGGAATAACCAAAAAAGAGAGTACCTTCTGAAAATCGCGAGGAGCAACACCGGGAAGATAAAAGGCGCGAACAGTGGAGAACAAGAAGAAAGAGAGTAAGAAAGTTCCATAGATTCGAATCCTAATCGCCATCTTCGTCTTCTTGCACCCCTGTGAAGAAAGGCGTCGATTCCAATACATTTCCCTGTGAAACCAAAACATTGTAAGTACATTATGCCATAAATCCCAACAAACCTTCAAACCTAGATTCAATTTAAATCTAGATTTTACCTGATGAAGAAGAGATGGAACCCAAGCTTCATCTTCCCAACCACGATGTAGTCTTATATTTAACCAATCAACCTCTGATTCTGGACGATTTTCGCCATTAAAATCTACAATATACTTTGAATCTTCGAGAACCTTCGTCACGTAGCCTCTAACCCAACAACATTCGTTGTCTCTTAAGACATCAACCTCATCGCCAGATTTGAACCGTGTGTTGAGATCTCGCGGCGGAGATGGACGGAGACGATTGGGATTCACATACTCCTTCATACGTACATAACCTCCAACGATTAGAGGTTTATGCTCTTCCCAAACGAGTTTCTTTCTCACGGAAGGTGCGGTAACCACATACTGTGGTCTACAGTCGCTGGGAAGCAGACTAGCTCCGGAAACGCGGTCACCGCCGCGCCAGAATTGATCTCTTATCATCTAAAGCGTGGCCGGAGATGAATAGTGAGAGAGAGAGAGAGATGAGAATGGCAACAGCAAACGCCCTTAGAGAGAGACGGTCAAAGAGTGGTCAAGCCAAAAACAAAAAAGGAAAACACCAAAACATCACCGCGTTTGAAGTTTATGTTATACAACTTCCTGCTGTTTTAGATTAGTTTGAAGTTTGTGTTTTAATATGTCTAAAAGTTTAATATTAGATTTTAAACGTTTTATAACGTTTAAATATTTGTATTGTTTAAATATCTTGTAAAATATTTATAATATTTTAACTTCATATAAATGTAAACTACAATAATTCGATACCTTATTATTTTTAAACTACAATAATTTGTTTGAAAAATATTATAAAAATGTGATAAAAATATTTTTGTGAATTTCTACTTTGAATGAAAACTCAAAAAAAATTGTAATTAGCACATGGTTTTCCAGATTTTAAGTAAACATTATTTAAAAAGTATAATGCCAACACATGAAAAAGGGCACAAATAAAACAAAACTGATGTGCTAATCACATAGTTTTTTGAGTTGTCATTCCACATTATTTGTTAAAAATAGTCAAAATTTTAATTTTTAAATTTAAAATGAGCATGGGCTCTAATCCTTTGTCATGTTTATAAAATTTTACAAATTTTGAAAACAATATATTATATTATAAACGTTTTATAAAGTTTAATATTTTTAGTTGACAAAAAGTGTAATATTATATTTTAAATTTTTTATAAAGTTAAAATATTTGTAAAGTTTAAATTTCTTGTACAATATTTATAATGTGTATACTTCATATTTTAAAAAAATAAACTTAATTTGTAATAAACAAATAATTTTTTATTCTTTTTATAAATTTTAAATTCCTTAAAATAAATATTAGTTTACATTTTTAAAAACTTAAACTAATATGGAAAATAATATAGATGATAGTTTTGGAAAGAGTATAGGGGGAAAAAATAATTTTATATTTTAAACGTTTTATTAAATTTTAATAATATGTGTAATGTTAAAATTTCTGGTTAAAATTTATAGTATTCAAACGTCATATAATGTTTTGTAAAAGAGTTTGCAAAGAGCATGAGGGAAAAAAAAAAAAAAAAAAAATAAGAGGAAATAGGAGTGTTTGGCAATAAAGTGATAAGGGGTGCAAAAATAGTAGTATAGATTATGTGGTGTTTGACCACATGTGCAAGGGATAAAAATAATAATAAATTAGTGGGTGTTTGCCTGTTTGGCAATACGTGAAACAAAAAAAGGAATATTGGGTGTTTTTTACGAATAATTGTGTAGGTTAACTATGCTTTTTGCTTTTGATTCTCTCTTACCAATTGGGAATTTTTTAAGGGAAAAGATTTAGAGTTGATGGTTTGATGATTCATGCTCATATTATTTGGTCGTCTCTTGATTTGAATCAATTAAACAATAACAATAACATTCCAACAAAAGTTTCCTTTTGGACAATTTTTCTTGTTTATTATTGTATTTTATACGTTTTTTTCGTTGGTGTTGGTACAGAACAGACCACAACCAAGAAAAATGAAATAGTGCTTGTGCCTTCATTAAAATCTGTACTTAAAATTACACTATATAATAATATATTTTTACCTGTTTTCTGGGACTCCTCTCTTTTCCTATTTTCTCTTTTTGTAATATCAATTTCTATATATTTTGTTTATTAATTTGATTGATATATCCTTACAGTGGACAGTGGTTCCATAGAGAAGACTACAAAAAAGTAAGGATATTTGCTTATTATCTCATGGTGTTTGGGGTTATTTCTACTCTTTGTCGGAATATTTGACCAAGAGTAGTAGTAATTTTTTTTTTTGGGTCAAAAAGAGTAGTAGTTTCAATAAAAATAAATAAAGAAAAAAGTAGTAGTTGCAATGTACTTAAACTATACTTGTCCAATGAAAAGAACACGAGAATCATAACATTTTTTTGGCTCGGTGTCGTAACTTTAGTTTTGAAAATATTTCAATTCATAATAAAAATTGAAACTTTTACTAAACATATATCCAGTATAGATCTGGTTCTATATTTCTATGTAATATTTAGGTTCATATACGCTTTATACCTACGAAACTTTAAAGAGACAAATATGAGTAAAAGATACTCTCCAACTCAAGAACTGATAGCAATTATATTAGATTGTTCCAAGATAAATGTATGCAAATAAATTCAGTTAAAGGTAAATTAATTTTTCCCATCGATCTCTGCTAAACTGAGAAAAAGTAAAAAAAAAATCATCCAACTCCCAGACAATAATGAAAAGGAAGTAACAAATGATTCTTGATGTATGAATCAATCCAACACAATGAAGTTATCCGCTGCATCCATCTCAACATCATCTTCCTCTTCTTCCTCCATAATGCTTCGAAACACCATGAACCAACTCGCTACTCCTGGATGTCGGTTCTCAACACCATGATATGTTCCGGCGCTTAAGCTCCAGCTTATTTCCTCACTGATAGGTTTCAGAGGCCTAAAGCTCCCCCCTAGCAAAAGAGGGAACATACACCCTTCAACTCACTTCACCACCGCCGCACCCCCATCGCCTTAACCACCTCCGAAGACCCACCTAACCTTCAATCTGGTACCGGGGCGAAATCTAAGTCGGCAGCCGAGAACCGCCGTGATCGCCATAGACCTGGAGCGAAACCAACCAATCCGAGATGTAGAAAATGTCGACAGGAAGAGAGAGAATGGAGCTAATCTCGGCCGCATCCGTCATCGATATCTTCCCGGCGAGCCACCAGACCCGCTACATAGCTCCCGTAATGCTCAACTCTCCGCTGATGGCAAAACATCACCTGCTCACTCCTGGATCTCCTTTGCTAATCTACGATCTGAGATTAAGTTCAATTAGCAAAAGAAAAAAAAAAGAAAAAAAAACTTCATCAGCCACTTATAAGATTAGTAAATAATATGAAAAAAAAAGTAAAATGAGATTCAATTACTTCTCCTGCTCAAGGAAGACAGAAGACTGTGATTGGAGACCACCAGAACCGAAGGAGGCGACGACTCCGTCATAAACCTCCCTCCGCCGCCACTACGACCACTTACTCCTCCTCCACTAACCGACGATATCATCATCATCTTGAAGACAACCGTCACAAGGATAAGAGCAAATCTGGCAGAGATCAGAAGATGATGGATTAAAAAAAAAAAACGAATGGAATAAAGAGAGAAGCGAGAGAGAACAATTTTGTTGAGAAAAATAGGGTTACAGCTAAAAGTGATCTGATCTGGAATAAAAAGCACAACTGCAACAAATACAAAAAAAAAAAAAAAACAAAAGAAATCCCTAGATCGAAAGAAGATGGCGGAGACTCTGCGGCGGATGTTGGATAGCGGAAAGCTAACGGACGAACAGTGCCTCTCTATTTTGAGGGGATTAGATTTCGATAAAGAAGTGGGTGGATGCACATCTGAGGTATTAATTTTGGCCATGGCGATTGTAATTTGTATTTTTGATCCTATTGGGTTTAGGTTATTAGATTTCATTCTTATCCCCCAAACCAACTTTCTCACTCTCCTCCTTGTTGTATCAATCATCAGATCACCACCCCTGTCCATAGTAGGAAAAGGAAAAAGAAAGCGATTCAAGGAACAAATGAGGAAGAAGAAGCTGTTATAATTAGTGTCGACAACCGGAAATCTCTGCTCGAGTTGTTGGACATCCGGAAGCTATCTGTTGAAGATAGGTACCGTTTTTTTGGCCAATGTGATGAAGAATGGTATGAAGAAGGGGCGGTAGACTACCAAAAATTCGTTTGCCAAATCGAAGAGTACCTTCGGCAAATCGCAGATTCTCAGGTAACCCCTAATATTACTTTTTTTTTTTTTGGTTCCCCCCCATGGATTCATAGCGATATTGTTATTTGTATTTTTTTTGGTTTTAGGGTTTCGATTTGGAACCTGGCGTTCGTATCCCACGTCTTGAAGGAATCTCACCATTTTTTTTTGGCGGAAACGAACAACCACCTACCGAAATGGTTCTCTACGGCCGGTTGGGAGTTCATTGGTTCAACTTTCAGGAGAATAGGGACTTGAAGTTCATTCGCATACCAAAATTGAATACCGAACATCCCTTTACTGGGTCTTTCTATATTACTGTCGATGTTAAAGATGTTGATGCTGCTGATTCTCTCACTTTGCAAACTTTGGTCAGAAGACCTTTCTTTCCCGAGTTGAAATTCTACATTGAACGCTGCAGAATCAAACCCACAACAGGTTTTCTTTATATTTTTATTTAACCAATTGAACGAAAAAGAAAGAGATTTGTTTCTCTACTGACTTTTGTTTGTTTCTCTCTTTTGTAGTGGAAAGCGATACCGAGATTAACATCTTCCATGTTGACTGGGTAGATGAGTTTTACCGACGATGTATGCCTACCTTTTTGTCGGAACCACCAGAAGAAGCTGATGATGATGCTCTGAGATTCTACGAGGTTCAGGACAAGGACGTTGTTAAATATGATTGGCTTCGTCTGTATACCGAGTTTGCACTTTTCCAAGTTTGCGAGGCTGGATCTCATTCTTTCCTGCCAGAGGAGATGGAGATGAAGAAGATACTTGTGGAAACCTTAGAAACTCATACTGAGCCGTCTTTGAAGCTCAAGTCTATGAATGCTATCTTCCACATAACCTTCAGGGCCAACAGTTGCGACTACACATCTGTAGTAAGGAGAACTACAGATGGGATTTCAGGACATATGTTCCTCGAAGTGGATAGCCACCGCAAAGAAACCTGAGATTGCTTCTCTCGACAAGTTCCTTGTACTGGGGAGTAAAATTTTCAAGAATGTGTTAATATTATTTAATAATATGGTCTCTTGACTCTCTTCTTAGATCAAACGCAACAGCTAAGGAAATGGGGTGTTATTAGATCTAATAGGTAGGAAATTAACAAAGGCAAAATGACATGTCATCAGAAGAAGGCAAAAATTTTGCCTAACATGAAATTCTGACACAATGATAATGTGGCAAGTTATAATTGGTTACCTGTTTTTTCTTTTCTTTTTTTCTTTCTTTTTTTTCTTTTCTTTTTCCCATTTTTTTTAAATACTATTTTTATCCAATAATTGATCACAAAAAAAAAAAAAAAATTTACACAATTTTATTTTTATTTTTTAACATCGATAAATAGAGCTTATGTTTATAACATTTAAACACCCAAAAAAATTTTAACACTTTTTTTATTTTTTCTCCTACATTATCACTCTCTTTGATTTTTTTTCAATTTTCAACATCCTTATGGATCCATCTCGCAATTATAATTTTCTACCAAATTACGATTTTTCAAACCCTCAAAATCCAAACATACAACCATCAAATCCAAATACACAACTCCCAGAAAATCCAAATAATAACGAGTGTTGTTTATTTATTTAGAAAATAAGTATTTTATGAATCATTAAAATAATATATTTTTATATATTAATCAATTCTAATTAAAAAACAAATTTTATATTAGTTATTTTTTTTTACATTATAAAAATTATTTTGTGTGATTATAAATAAATTAATAGTAATAGTATTTATAAAATGTATAATATATATATATATAATAAATAAATATAAAATGAATTATATATGATGGAGTGATGTAGAAGGAGAATAAAGTGACGTGGAGGGAGAATAGGATGAGAAATTACTTTCCAACTGGAGATGGTCTTATTTATTTTTTTTTCCAATAAACGGTAAGATACTTTCCACTAAAAAAAGTCAAGACTGAATAAGTGAGTGTGAATCTTCACACTCAATAAATGGTGACATCGACTCGTCATTGATTTGAGCAGACTTCAAGCTCCAAGCACTTAGGCTCAAGACATCAACACTTTGAGTTCCTTTGTTGAAAGCAAAAAGTTTTGCATTTTCTCCAATTGCCAATGTTGGATACACTCTTGAGGTGATACATACTCTGCCTCCTCCACCATAACTCTCCACTATCGAGTGATCAATCTACAAAAAGAAAAAAAGAAAAAAAAACACTCATCAATACTGTCATATTTGCATCTATTGAAGTAGAAGAGAAGACTTGTATAAAGAAATATCTTTCATATACTTTAAACTTACCAAAGTCCTAAGAGAAAGTGTTTGGTGGGAAAGGTCTATCGCCACAAAAGCACCAAACGTTCTTTTATCATTTTCATCATTCAATGAAGATCTGTAGTTACCATTAGGGGGGGAAAAAATTCTCGTTAGCATTTTAGGTGAATACGAAAAGAATCTAAGTGTATCTTTTGATTGATATATATACCGGCTTTGGTCACTGCACATCAACACCAAGTACTTCGTATTCTTATTAGTATCGTTTGACTTGAAGATTCTGAAGTAAACCGATGTGTACTCTTCCATGCCACTGGATGCCAAAACCATCAAACCAAATGGTCCTAAACCAAACTTAACCGATAAATTGTCCTGACTACATATCTTTTCTGGGTCGGTCCAACTCGGTTCAATCACATCCGCCTTTTCCAATTCCTTCACCTTGAAGGATACCTCAACATCTGCCTGCTCAATACCAAAAGAAATAAAGAAAAACCATTATTTGATACTAAAAGAATAACTAAGTAGTTTTAGGCCAAGTTAAGGATCGAGTCTTACCTGTGCAGCAGTGACACCATGAACTTGGAGGGTAGTTCCTGCTTTAAGAACTTTGTTTTGCCAGTTGACTTGTGTCCCACGCAATGTCTCAATCTCTTCAATGGGCCATTGTACCAATTGCTTTCCAGATTCATCGAGCCATATTTTCCTCGGAAATGACTATCAAATCAAGATTTAAGAAAAAGACACCGGTTAATTTGATTACTCTCTAAAATATCTGAAAACATAAATAAAAAAAACTCGAACCGAATTAAACAAAGATACATGCCTAAATCTAAATGTAGGGCAAAATGAAATGTACCTGAAGACCAGACCAACCCTTCTTAATATCATCCTTAGCCGGAGACGATTCATTAACCCAACCCCACAAGATCCTTCGTTTCTTAACATCATCGTAAAACGTTTTCGATGCGTAATATTTGCCGTAATCTAACCTCGGAGCCGATTCGTCTTGCACAAACCCATGATCCGGTACATACACATCTTTCTCACGATCGTAACTCCCAATCGTGTAGTAATCATGTAATGTGTCAAACAAACTCACTTTAAGAACGTGCTTAATCTCATTCTCACCAAACGACGACGTATCTACACCGTTCGATCCGGTTATCGCAACCGGGAAAAAATCAGGACATTCCCACATTCCGGTTAAGTCTTCGTAGTGTAGAGGCTTCGTTGATTTCGTCCAATTGAAGAAATCTCTGCTTTTGTAAAGAACTGCTAATCCTCGACGATCGTCCGTCAAGCTTCCGATAATAACTCGCCATTCTCCGTCGCGTCCAAGCCACGCGGTGGTCGGATCTCGGAACCAGTCCGGGCTGATTCCGTTGACGCCATTAGGTGCCATCAGAGGATTTCGAGCCGATTTTGACCATTCTCGGAGATATGGATCGGAGATGTTGACCGGAACGGCTATGTTTTGGACTTGACTTTTGTTTTGGTCAATGCCTGTGTAGAGGATCACCGGTTTGCCGTTGTGTAGAATCGTTACGGAGCCTGACCAACAGCCGTTGATATCCGACGGCTGAGATGGACTGAAAGCTGGAGGTTGTGGGGTCCAGTTGACTAAGTCGACTGAGGTGGAGTGGCCCCACACGATTCTTACATCCCAAACGGCACCGTATGGGTTATATTGATAGAAAAGATGGTATATTCCTTTGTATATCATTGGTCCTACGTAAATAACAAATGCGTATTTTTGTATATGGATTTAAATATATTTTTTTTGTAAATATGAATAAAAATTTGATAAAGAGAACTAACCATTAGGATCTGGAAATATTTGTCGAATCGAATTTTATCGAACATAACGGAATCACCAAAGAATAAAAGGATGTTAATTAGAGGATCTAATACACATATCGATGGATTTTATATAAATTACAGAAATCAGATCAAAATCGGTACGGTACATACCGTTCATCCAATTGCTAGGAGGTTGGAAGTGATAACCGGTCCGGTACGATTGGTTGAGATCTTGATGTGATGCCTCAAGATCGATGATAAAGTTACAGAGCAACAACGAAAGTACCAGTGACAGACCAATGTTGGAACGATTTACTTTCGCCATTGTTGTTCTGTTTCGTTGCTCTCTCTCTCTCTCTCTCTCTCTCTCTCTCTCTCTCTCGTTGTTTGGTCTAGATGTTTAAGTACGAGGTGCTTACGGCTAAATGACTATTAGAAATGAGTTATTTAATCTAATTGCTGATTTTATTGGTTATCTGGAACTCTCATATTGTTCGCTTTTCACATGGTTCAAAGAGATTATTGTTCAAGTGGGCACGTAATCGCAGATATAAATCCATTAATCAAAGACCAAACGATTAATCAACCTTAATAAAATGACCACTCGAGTCAATCGGCCTGCATTTCTCTAAAAACGGTGCCGTTTCCTATTTCTCTAAAAACGATGCCGTTTCCTAAAACGGTGTCGTTTCCTAGAAACACTTATACAAAGGACTATGGTACCCTTCATTGTCTAGACCCATGAATTTTGAGTAGGAAGATTGAAGCCCAAAATATTTTGAGCACTTACTTATTACATATATGCCATTTTTTCTTTCCACTCATTTTGAGGAAAAAAATCAAAATATAAAGGAAATATTTCTCCGAAGATACAATATTTTAAAGGAAAATTGAGACTATAAATAGTAGTGTATCATATTTGAGGTAACACTATTCATAAAACTCATATTTCCCCTCAAAATGGTGTTCATCGGAAAAGATTTTCTCTATTTTTGAAGCTTTTCTTTTAAAAGTGGAATCACTATAAAATAAAATAGATTTTTAAAAATAAATAATAAGTAAAAAATAAAATATATTTGAAATATATATTTTTGAGAAAAATTATTGGATAAAAATTTAAACTTATTTAAAATTTACATTATTTAAAAGAAAAAAAAGGAAATAAATCATTAGAGATGCTCAAATAGCTTTGCTCTCCTATTATTACTCCATTATGAAATCAAACCGGATTGTTACTCCATATTTATCTCCGTTTCCGGCTTCCATTTTTTGATTCTACATATGTAGAAAGCTTGTAATTAATTTTCCGGTCACGCGAACCCGTCTTGTTCGTTTGATCATTGATGGGACCCAAAGCCACGACGTTTCAAGTAGACCAGAAACGGAAACATTGGGAACGGGTGTCCGAAACCGCCTGTTTCGCACATGAGTCAAAACCAATCATGAATCTTTGCTTAGGGTGCTATCCAATCAAACAATGCTACGTGTTTTCTGGTCTTCAACGGTTTTCATTGACCTCTCACTTTCACTAGTGTCTGTAGATGAGATTACTCTCCCAATTAAAGTTGCAGGAGTCAGTAGATAATACTCCATGATATACCATCACAACTATAAATCTTCTGTACATTTTTTTATAAAAATATTAGAGCTTGAATGCATTTATTTATTAACTAGTTAAGCTAGATAATAGACGATTTAAACTAATCTAATATATGCACCTTATTTTTCCATTTGTCTCAATCAATATTCAAACATAGGACTATTATAAGTCCATAATTACAGGCCGAAAACGACATTGGATAGAGGTTTAGTTAGGTGCTATGAAAATATATTAATTATTGATGTTTTAATGATTTACATTATTAACAAAAATTTTACATAAACGTGAATTATACAGCGACGCCCTACTTATATTTCAAATAAAATGATGGAGGTAAAACTAAAAAAAAAAAGGTTTCGGTTTGTCTAATTGTCAGACAATTTTCTTCTAATATATGTCGAGATATTATTATTGTAACGTTCGGAGCCACGCGTAGCTGATGTGGAGACGTGGACATGTAATTTTTTATTGACCTGTATATAGTTTTTGGATGATAGTTTTTAATTATCCCTAATATATTATAGGATTCTAGTGGTGCTACACAAACGGTGTAAACATTTTCTTTTTTTAACGAACACGCAGAAAAGTGTAATTCATGCAGAACAGATAAATCTGACCGAACAAACGGTATATATATAATGAGCAAAACAAAAGGTTAAATGGTAAATGTACTACGGTTTTAATAAAAAGAAATTCCATAAAAAACCTTTAAAGTGCTACATATTTCCACTTTAAACTTTGAAGTTATTTCACTTTCACTTTAAATTTTCAAAATAAAACTTTTTCCAATTTAAACTTCTAATGTGGCGTTCTGATCTCGGAACAGTAAATTACGGTAACGAAACAGTACATTCCGGTGATGGGACAGTAAATTCCGGTGACAAAACAGTAAAATTTTAAATTTTCTTAAATATTTAAATAAACTAAATAATATAATAACTTAAATAATTAAATACAATTAACTAAAATTAAATAATTAAAACTTAATTTGTACCTAACTTCAATTAATTAGATTAAATCTATTATTTTGTAATAACTTAGATAAACATAAATTTGTTTATTTATTTAATTTTAGTTAATTATATTTAATTTTTAAATTTATTACAAAATAATAGTTTTAATCTAATTAAGTTAAGTTAGGTAAAAATTAAGTTTTAATTATTTAAGTTATTACAAAATAATAGATTTAATCTAATTAATTTAAGTTAGGTAAAAAAAAGTTTTGATTATTTAATTTTAGTTAATTATATTTAATTATTTATGTTATTACATTATTTAATTTATTTAAATTATTTAAGAAATTTTTAAATTATACTGTTCCATCACCAGAATTTACTGTTCTATCACCGGAATGTACTGTTCGTTACCAGAATTTACTGTTCCGAGATCAAAAATTTAGTTGCGCAACAGAACGCCACATTGGAGATTTAAATTAGAAAAAGTTTCACTTTAAAATTTAAAATGGAAGTGAAATACCTTCAAAGTTTAAAGTGAAAGTGTGTGCCATTTTGGAGAGGTTTTATCAAATTTTCCTGTTTTAATAATTAAATTTTGATAATATTTTTCTAACACATTTAGAGTAATCGGGACAATATTTATAAATAGCTTGTTTCGGCTAGTCGTAAACATAATAACCATCGAAAAAAACAACTTTCTGAAGTCTTGAAATTTTATGTCCGGATTGTGGAGCAAATTAAGTATTGACCCCAATAATTGAATCGATTCTTCAAACCAATTCCTCACCAGTCGACGTTTGTTGCTTACATCATACTACGATTCCATGTCAAACTAGTAGGAAAAATATATGTAACCATTATCATCCTTACAATTTAGATAATAAATTAATCTCAAACCGTTATGTATAATTGCAACTTTTATAAATTGTATTTGATTTTTCTATTTTTACTTCACGTATGATATTATGATATACCATCCTATATATAAAGGATGATGAGACTCTCTCTATGATCGAGACATCAGCTGTTTCTTTTTCTAATCATGTCGCGACATGTCAGCATATTTAAATACACCTCATCATTTGTCAACATTAATTAATTCTACATAACAAATTAATTAATTTATTAAAATCTGTAAAACATAAACATTAAACTGAATTTTTTAAAATCATAAAATATAAACACTTTAATTTATCTTATATTTTTATTCATCTTTTTTTACACGTTTAGTCATATATATCACTATCATGTTTCAATTATATTTATATTTAAATAGTTATAATATTTATTATTTTATAAAATTAATAAATTTTTTATTAATTTTTATCTTCTATATAAAAAATAAAATCTACATACTAATTTATTTGTCTATTTTAAAATAAATTTATTGGTTTTTTAGAGATAAAAAATTCATCCCGAAATTTTAATATATTACAATAGAAAATTAGTCCAAATAACTATATCTCAAAATTATATATATTAAGTATAACATAAAAATAAAAATATATATGAGAAAGTAAAGGGACTCTCTTCCATTCTGAAATATTAGCATAACCAAAATTAATATCATAATTAATATATATTTTTCATATATATATATATATATATTATCATTGAATGATCCATTCGATGACTATGGTTTTATTTGCAATTTAAACTAAGTAATGAACAAGACTCCAAATTGACCGAAGCTATATTCGATCTTTATTCACACTTTCGTATCCGCAACCGAGAGACATAAAAATTGAATTGCATGATTGTAAATTCTTCATAAAATGTCAGAAAATGATATATAATCATTTTTCTATTGTTATATGACCAATTTTATTTTTAAAAACTCTATTGGTAAAAAAATTTAAATGCAAATTCTTAAATTTCATTTCATGTGTCTTTTCATATTTTTATTATTTTTAGTGCAATGCACAAGTAAATGTGAGTTTACTTATTTAAGCTTTGAAATTTATATAAAAAAAACTAAAACCAAGAAATTAGCCTACTTATGGAAAAAGAATAATTTTAAAGTATATGTATATTAGAATTCTAAAATTATAATTTTTACAAACTCTATAATTTTTATGGACCTATGAACTAAATATATAAATATAAAAATAATATATTATTGAAAAATAAGTAATATGTAGTCTATAAATTATCATGAATGCGCAACATATAAAACTCAAGATGATTGCTGAAAAAAAAAACTCAATGTAATTTTAAATAAATAAATATAAGCTACTTTAAAAATAATTAAAGCAAAATAATTTATAATAAAATCCGCATATATGCATGGGTATTAGCCTAACCATATATAAAAGATGGATTAAACTCTTAAAATGGGTTTTAACAACAAAAAAAAACTCTTACAATGGTTGACAAAGAAATTCGTAAAATGACATAATAACAGTATTAGTGATTATAAGTTATCAGTTTGGTCAGTATTTATTTTTAATTATAATGTCGATAAGATAAGGAGTTTAGTGGTGTCTAGTCTGCGACCTTGGACCGACCATGGTCTACGTGTGAAATATAGTTTTATCATTTTCTGAAAATTCAAAAATGTCAATGATTTTTGTACATAGCTCGATGTAGATTATAAAGTAGGTTAGGGCATGTGTCACTGAAAAAAAAATCAACATAATTAATCCATTTTATTTCATTGGTTCTTTTTTTCTTTTCTTTTGGCATGAAAACTGAAAAGCCTCAAATGAGCCCCAAGAAAAAAGAAACAGAAAGTGAACCTTTTTACCCTTTAATCAATGAATCAATCAAGTTTATAGTACTGTAAATTACGGTGTAAATAAGTAGTATAACTTTATAACTAAAAAACAAAATTTAGAATATTAAAAATGTCACATGTGACCAAGCTTTTCTATGCATTTTCCTACCCGTTTTCGTTTTAGTAAGATTCAGATTGACGTTACAATATTTAATTATGTTATGTAATTTGGAAACAGCGGGGATGTTTATTTAAAAAGTGCTGAATATGAATTGTTCAATAGATTCAAGATTTTAAAGCATAGTATTATGTTCGTGTTTTTTTTCCTACTAAAACTAACATATCATAATATTCTGTAAATTAAATTGAGATTTGACAATGTTGTCACAAAAGTAGAAACAAATAAATTACAGGTTCTGATCCATAAATTTGGTACAATAATGAAAGACTCTGAAATAGTCAATAAACTAATAATGAAATCCATAACTCCTAGGGAAAATATATGACATTATAATAATATTTCTGCATGCACTAAACTAATTCAAACATGACTTCTCACTATCTCGAGAAACGTACAAAATTATAAACTTATTTCAATCTCCTCTTTCTGCTTGCTTTTCAGTTTTCACACAACTGTGACAAAAGTATATTAATATTTGGCCCACCTTTCCTTTATGAAACCAAAAAAGAAAAATTATTAACATTTTCCATCGTATATGCAAAAACAAATAAAATGAAAAAACCAAATTTACAGGCTATAATAAATTTTAAAAAGGACAGATTGCTCTGAGTCTGAGCTTCTGTGTAAGTGTAAATAAAAATAAAAATAATAAAAGACCGAAAATGCCAACGCCAGAGGAGTTTATTTTTTTTTTTTGCTTGCTTTTTTCATTAGCGGTAGAGTTCACCATTTTTTTTTTAAGTTTTGGATTTATAAGTTTCAAATATCACACAAAGTGAGAAAGATAATAGAGTATCTCTCATCCACAATCTCTCTCTCCCTCTCTCCTTCTTCTAGCTAGGTATTTTGGATTTTCTTCCTTGTGTTCTTTGTAATTAATTTATTTCTTATCTTTGTTATTCATGTTTTGTTTAGTTCTTGTTGGAATCTTCTATATTTTATTCTTTTGGATTTTTGTTAGTTAAAAGCAAAGCTTTAAAGCTTCTTGCTCATGTCAAGAACAAAAAATTGTGATTTTTTTTTTATGTTCAGGTTTCAAACTCTCTTTCTCTCACACATACCAAAGATTGTCTCTTGCGTTGAAACCAAACAAGGAATTGCTATTAAATATTTATATGTTAACTAGAATCATGGGTTTCATTAATTTCTTGGATGTTTCTGCTTATGGTTTTTTCCCACTACTCTTTGTCTGTACATAGATCTAAAAAAGGTTTTTGTCTTTCTTTTTTAGTTTTTATATTTTTTCTCAAGGTTTGGTGAAGGATGATGATGAACAGAGATATGGTATATCATCATCAACAACAACATGTGATAGAGAACATGTCGAATCTAACATCAGCTTCAGGAGATCAAGCAAGTGTGTCTTCTGGAAACAGAACTGAAACTAGTGGCTCTAACATTCATCCAAATACTCAGCAACAAGAACAGTGTTTCGTTCAACAATCATCTCTAAAAAGAAAGAGAAATCAACCAGGAAATCCAGGTTTGTTTTTTATTATTGCAGAACAAAGAAAAATTCCAATTTTTCTTGGTTTTATTTTTGGACGTATTCATTCTAATAATTCGATATATACAGTCATCGATTATTGTCTTTTGAGAATTATGGGTCTTCGAATATTCCTTTTTTACCCTTGTAATTTTGTGCTCGTTCTCATCTCTATTATTAGAATGGCAAAAACCAAATAGAAAATCAAACTTTATTAGTTTTTCTTAGGAAATCCCTTACTATTTGGATATGGGTTTTGTCAGCAAATTTTTGTTACTATTGATGTTTTTTATGATTTTTTGGATTTTATATTGATGTTTTTTATGATTTTTTAATCAGACCCAGACGCAGAAGTGATGGCTTTATCACCAAAAACACTAATGGCAACAAACAGATTCATATGTGAAATCTGCAACAAAGGTTTTCAAAGAGACCAAAACTTGCAACTTCACAAGAGAGGACACAATCTACCATGGAAGCTTAAACAACGGTCGAGCAAAGATGTGATAAGGAAAAAAGTTTATATCTGTCCAGAGCCAGGCTGTGTCCATCACCATCCCTCAAGAGCTCTAGGTGACTTAACCGGAATCAAGAAACATTTCTTCAGAAAACATGGCGAGAAAAAATGGAAATGTGAAAAGTGTTCGAAGAAATATGCGGTGCAATCAGATTGGAAGGCTCATTCTAAAACCTGTGGTACTAAAGAATACAAATGTGACTGTGGTACTCTCTTTTCTAGGTAAAAACCCTTTCACACCATTTAATTTGATTTAGATATGCTTTTTAATATAGTAAAAATACATTTGATGAAACTTGTGCATTCATATTTAAGTTTAAAGGTTTATTTACAAGGAAGAAGACAAGAGTATGTGATGTTATAGATGGTGGTGTAATGTGAAAATGAGTGACACATATAATGCAATATAGTACCATCTGTTGGGATTATGAGTAGTTTCATTTAATTTTGAATAGGACGAGGGTAGTAATTAATTAAGTAGCTCAAAGAATCTACATTTAAATCAACTATTTAATATTGTGGTACTTTTTTTTTTCTTGTGTTTTTTTATTTTATTTTATTTCTTGAGGTTCTAGTAATATAGCATATCTTTTAAAACGGCCATATTTATTGCAAATTGGAAATATATCATCTTATTATTCACACGTGACACACCCCACAAATAATGCATGCTTTAGATGGACCTACAAACCTATAAAAAAAAGTCATCGTTTTGTTGATTATTTTTAAAAGTAAATTTTAATTATTGGTTTGATGATTTTGATTTGTGGAATATTGCAGGAGGGATAGTTTCATAACTCATAGAGCATTTTGTGATGCATTAGCAGAAGAGAGTGCAAGAGCCATACCAACCCCATTGATGATCCAATCTTCTTCTTCGTCTCCTTCTCATCAAACACAACAAAATATCAATTTCTCTTCTTCCTCCCAAAACGTATGCATCAGCAACAATAATCTCCATGGAGCTATGAAGCAAGAAGAATCACATCACTTCAAAAACATCCCTTCTTGGCTTGCCTCGTCAAACCCTAACCCTAATGGCAACAATGGTAATTTGTTCCCTCTTCCTTCTTCTGCTGCCACAGGAAGATCCAACTTTCACCACTCATCGCCGGCTATGTCAGCCACTGCTTTGCTCCAGAAAGCAGCTCAAATGGGTCCCAAAAAGTCAACAACTCAAGAGGAAGAAGAGAGGTCGTCTAGGTCAAGCTATAACCTGATCACGACTACAATGGCGTCTATGATGACTTCACCATCAGAACCTGGATTCGGATCATTTCAAGACTACTATATGATGAATCATCAACATCACGGCGTAGGAGAAGCTTTTAACGGTGCTTTTGTCGCCGGAGACGAGAAGGACGATGTAGTCGACGACAGTGGAGGAGAGACGAGAGACTTCTTGGGGCTAAGGTCGTTGATGTCTCATAATGAAATCCTAAGTTTCGCTAATAATCTTGGCAACTGTCTCAACACTTCTGCTTCAGAGCAACAACAACAACACAGCCACCAGGATTAATAATATTATATGTATAGAGACTTTTTCTATAAAGTTAGTTAATTAAAAATATATGTTGAATGTTCTCGAAATGAGGATTATCACGGTACAAGCAAGTTTATTTATACCCAAGAAAAAGGGAAAATTAATTTACATTTTTTTTATTACGATTTGTCTGTAAAACACAAGAGAGCTCTTTGCGTATTTATGATTAATGAATGGTCAAAGTGAAGTCAACATATTTGTTAGTCACTTTGATTTCGTTCTTCCTCCTCCGCACGTGCGAAAGAGACGCGTAGAAAAATTAGTCCTTGACCACACACAAATCGACATATAATTGTGGTGCAGTAAAATGATGGGAGGTTGGTAAAAAATTGCGGCGAAATAAAGATAAATATTGGGATATTAAGCTTATGCGTATCATTTTTTTAATACCACTATTTTTGTCCTCCTAAATATTTTATTGTTGTTTTCCTATATATATATATTTTTTAAAGCAACCATTTTTATTGTTGTTTTCCTATATTGTTATGTTTTGTATCGTTTAGCTGATTAATTATGTAAGACGATATATTTGTTACTATCATACCACTAATCAAATAAGAAATACAGTAGTGTGTAAAATATTGGAAGGTGATACCAAAGAATGGGGTAAAAAAATAAAGAGATAAAAAAAACCGACATTTGTACCATCTTTTATTTTGAGATTTTTTATTTTGGGATTATATTGAATTCTATAATTTTGAATAAAGTAGTGAATACAATCAATCATAAATTTAGACAAATGATATAAGCATTAACATCACATGATTTGAAAATTTATTGTTTGTTTCTTAAAATTCAACGTTATCGAACTAATGATTTGAAAGTGTTATTGAATTTTTTTGAGCTTTCATAAGAGTATTTTTTTTTTCAGTTAAAAATACAATGATCTAAAATCATATTATTTTAAACGAGATGACTGAAATCTTAATAATAAATTATAACAATTTCTCTAAAATTCATCCAAAACATTCTAAAAAATTATTAAAAAATCAAGTCCTTGAAACGTCTCCTTATGGTTGAATACATCTCATTTAGTCACACTTTGCAATTTGTTTCTAGTTTATCCAAGAATTAATCTTTGGCACAACAACAAATGTTGCCATGACCTCTAGGACTGGGTTGGCATAAGCCAATGGTCTCCGGTGGGAAGTTCGGCGGTCCACCTTGACTCTTACAATCTATGTGGCTATTACAAGACGCACAATCCAGAATGAATATCATCCTCTCTTACACCTATTAATTACCATGATTAAACAAAAACATATTACAATGATTAAAAATATATAGAATTGAGGGAAGTATGATTCTTTATTTTAGATGGGATTAGAAAAAGCTTATTACCGTTTGACCGAGAAGTAAGTAGGAGACTACATATGACGAGGATGACTATTAATCGAAGCTTTGACAATGCCATTTTGTTTGTATGATGTAAAATTCAATGATCAATTTATATTTTTTGTTGGGTGTGAAGATAGTAATTACCGTCCCTAACTCTATAGATCATTGCTTTGTCCCCTGTTTTTCTCAATGCCATCGTTTTCTTCCCACCGTTTCCACCGAGTTCTGTCTCAATGCAAAAATCAGAATAATTTAATGTATATAAAACACGGATATAGAAGAAACAAAGAAGAAGAAGAAGAAGAGAGGTTTTTATTATCTTCATCAAAGTGATAGCATTAGCACAGAAGAAATAAGATTCCAGGGGAAATAGAGACGCTTCTGTAAGTGTTGAGACCAACACCAGTGTTATCTCGGTCTAAGGCTCTGTTGCACCAACTAATCATTTTATCTCCCGCATCAATCTCATTACCAATGAAAAAAATATAAGGTGTTGATTTTGGCACAATCGCCTTCTTCTTGAAACAACCAAGACATATTGTATAAATAACAATAAAAATATATAATACAAACCAGAGATTATGAGGAACAAGACATCTTACGACACATACATAGATTCTTAGGAGATAAGAGTATACCATGCAAGAATATTTTAAGGCATAACGATTTAATTTAAGAGAAAATTATCAAAAATGGATCCTTTCACACTTCTATTGTTAAAAAGGGACTCCATATGTTCTAATTTTCACATCCTAGGGGTCCATCTTCAGATGTGAATCATAAGAAGAATGATATATTTTAACTCTATGTGAATTATATTTATGAACCATATCAACAACTCCTTGATATGTGATTACCCAATTACTATTCTCCTTAATGCTGCCTATCTCTTCCTCCATCTTCCAAAACTCTCAAATCTTCCCAACTAATATAATTCCTCAACTCATTTACCAACATAACCCCAAAACAGAGCAGTGAAACGGTAGGATTAAAGGCTTGGACTTTTATGGAGATCTTTTGTGGGTAAATTTTTCTGCGAAACTTAAAACCAGAAGAAAAGGTTAATATCGGTTTGTAGGTTTCTTCTCCCTCTTTTGTGGGAGTGAGCTAAAGAAAAAACTTAGCAACCTTTACGGATTTTTTTTTTAAATTTGGGTATCAAAGAGTTTTTGGAGAAAGATGAATTTAATAAATACAAGGAGCCTCTATGTTGTATTTGTACTCTTAAGACCTCAAAGATAAACCCTAATCTTAACTGTAAATGGTCTAATTATTATTTATTAATAGATGCTCCTCAACTCTGGTGTGATTTGTAACTTACTCCACAGTTAAGGTTTTACTTGGCTAGAAAAAACATCTGAACTTATATGTATTTCAATTTATGCCCTCCATTCAATTTCTACTTTGAGGAAGTCCTTGCAAGAAAAAGTGCAAGAGTTGTTAGCTCGCATGTTAAGGTCATTTGCTTTTGCTAACCTTATGGTATCTAACCATGAGAGTGGGACTAGATTGGTAAACAAAGAGTATCTAAATCTAAAAATATATTAAACAACATGATCGATTGGGAGACATAAACCAATAATTGCTTGGAGCAAATATCAAAATCAGATTACTAAAATTGAAAAGACAAAAGAGTTTTACTCGATAGAGAGAGATGTCGGTGATCAAAAATCAGATTACTTATATTGGAAAAACAATCCGTATTGTTATGGGTTGTTATCCAATAATAAGCTTAAAAGAATAAGGTAAAAAAAACCTTTAACATTTTTAATTTAAAAAATTTAAATATGCAATTCCTTTTAGATGTAGTTCTTTGTATAACCACCCCTACTTTTTTTCTATTGGTTTGCCACATTTTTTAAATCTTAAACCATGAAGAATATATAGTATATTCTTTAAGCTTCCAATTTGATTAATTTCTGAGCTAGATATTTTCCATGTTCCATGTTCCACATATTGGATGTTTATCAGAGATCGCCAAAACTGTAGAGACAGATTGTATAATTAGTGAGGTTAGGAAAACTTATAGATTTATAAGAAGAGAGGTTACAGTGGCATATGTTTGGTTTGCAGTAAAACAATAAATTTAAAATAGAAAATCAATGTACATGTCTAATATTTATGTATAGCAAAGGCTGCAGTAGGTAGCTATTCAAATTATGTATGTCTCACTATTGTCTTTTATCTTAAATATCAGTGTTAAATAGATCTATAGCACAATAATGAATAATGTTCATTTTCCATCTTTCAATATCAATGAGATCATAGGCTCACCTAGACGAGTAGTCACTTTGTGTAGTATAGAATAATTTTGTACCCTGTCAGCCAAAGTTACATTTAGTATTGATTTGATTTTATTCTCGGTTAAAATTCTCCAGAATAATTTTAATTTTTATATTCAACACCAAGTCTTATACTCCGCGCCAGGCGCGAGAACCTCACCTAGTATATATATAATAACAAACATGCCCAATTTGCTGTTATTATATGTTTCCTTGTGGTTAAAGCAAGAATTAACTTTTTTAAAGAAAGACAACAAGATCTCATAAAGAACTGGAGTTTATCGTCGAATCGATTCAGTCTGATACGATGAATCATAACAAATTATACAAATTTATAATGTACGAATTAGTAACCAAATGCATTAACAAGGCGCATTAACCAGGCGCATTGCCCTTGAATTATTTTGCTATATGTAATTTGAAAATCAATGTCAATGTTAAAGTGTAAATATCACTCTTTTAATTTCCAATTTTGGTAGAAACAGAGTGAGTTTAGGGATGATGTTCATCAGAGACCCGAGCTTGGATCTTCTGAGTTTGCTGCTACAACTCCAATTTCTTTCTCGGAGTTTGCTAGTTCTTGCGGGAAAGCAACTGAGTCGCCATTTAAACCGTCAACAATCTCGTCAATCTTCTTAAACTGGTATGGCCACCTGCTGTTGTACAGAAACTGCCTCAGATCGAATCTGTTGTCCTCTGGAGAGTAACTCTGCAATATATAAATCCAATGAGTATTTTTTGTTTCTTTCTCAAGACAGATTTAATAATGTTTAAGATCAGTAAGTACCTCAGCGTGATAAGACGGTGTGAGGACAGTCATTTTATGTCGATTAATCGAATAATATTTGAAGAAATATTTCACTTTCTCAGCTACTTCAGCTGGGCTTAGCTTTGTTCCCCACTTGTAACATAGATTCTGCAAAATCAACAGACCAGCTTAAGTTTCTGTGTACCATGATTTAGTAACATTTATGAATTATAGCTAGCTTTTAAAAAATCAAACCTTGAACATAGAAACTGGTCCACATCGGAATATTTTCCTCATCCTTCCGTAGACTGAAAGCTCTTCATATGTCATTCCCATATCGACTTCATCGAGCTGTTTTCAAAACTCAAGATGTCTGAATTGATGACTTCGTTGACTTTAGCTATAGACTCAAATGGTTTTGTTATTTACCTGAGTATAGTCAGAACGAATGGGCTCAAGCTCAGCTGTTGGTGGAGCAGCTTCTATCTCTGCCAAGGATGGATATCCGAGATTCGTAGCAGCCCATTTTAAGAACAATCTCAAATCCATTTTACTGATACTTCCTATGGGATTAATGTCTGCTGAGCTGCAATCATACTGTTTCAACCAAGAGAATGAAAATATTTATTAACAATCTATGGGATATGAGATGTAGCAGCAAAAAGAGATTAGTCCATTACCTTTGTCAGGTAACCACGAAGTCCTTCATCAACGTTGGAGCTACCTAGAACAAGGTAAAAGCCTGGTTTGCTATGAACCCAAGGTAAGAGAGACGCTAACATAAATGCTAACACCATTCTCATCCGGGCTTGAATGTTTTGCAATCCAAGGTTCTCAGCGTTTGATCCTCCATCAACCTAATATACAAAACCAACAACCATTTCCACAATTTGGTACTCTTCTTCTCTTTTCCAGATGATCATGTTTAGTTTGTTCCCATTTTACCTTATACCGAGGCCGCTTGCCTGTAACCGTTTGAAATAAAGATAGAACGGCAGAGACAACACCATCTATGCAGACATCAAGATGCCAAGCACCGATCTCGTCTGCCAGCTGCTTTGCACGCCTTTTTGTCTCCTCAGAACTGCAAAATTGAGGTTTCAATATAGGGAAAAAAGTTTCATGTTTGCTGCAAAAAATCACACAGCTATGACCAAAATTCATATTCTCTTTGGTCCTGTTAACTAATTTACCTGTTTTCAGAACCCATAAAGACAGTGTAAAATATTCGCTTGGCAAACTCTTTGCTATCAGTAGGAAACTGTCCATTAGCATAATTTCCAATTCGCTTTGCATCTGCTTTCACTTGCTCATCTCCTTTTGCAATCTCTATACAAGAAAGAAGATATCAACTGAGACAACTCAATACCATGGAAGTCCAACAAGACAAATACAGTTACAAAGAAAAAACGCTGGTGTACCTTTAACAACAAGTTGGCACATGCAGCCAACAATAGCTGCCACGGAGGAGCTGTCTGCTCCGCCAGAAAGAGGAAGCAAAAACCCTGAAGCGCCACTTCTTCTCAAATAGTCCCACATCCAGCAAGCGGGACCAAAGGCTATTTCTTCTTGTGGAGAGTGGTACTTGATCTACATTACTAATGTACATTAGAATTGAAAAATTTAATGTTAACTTATGATCAAATACTTGAGGATGGAGAACCTTCTTCGGACTGCTTAGCGTCATTTTCAGGTTGAAGGACTCTGTCAGCCTACATGGCACAGCTACTGAAGATACTTTGACCTTGCAGCTTGCTTGTTCCTGAAAACTACTTATAGATCCGCGAAGACTAGCAACCTTTCTCGAGCCAAATAAGCAAAATGGTCCTAAGAATTTTTCATTTATATGTAACAAACACAGAGAGAAAAGACAAAAGGTAGCTGTGGGATACCGCATCTAGATCCACTTGGGAAATGATGACTTCAACGTCCTTCAACGAGAATTGTGATCCTTGAGCGACAATATCCCCGTTTACAACAATGCATGCACATCCATCTACACTTGCGTAAAAAATGAACAAATCAAGATGATCACTCGAAATAACAATTTAAATCCTTCGAGGTTCGTTGAGTAGTATTTTGTACCATAATATAAGCGGCTACCATCGCATCCCTGTTGATTACTGTACATATACACCCCACCGCGAGCGTGAGTAGCCCCCATGAAAGCATTCAGACGAATATCTAGCTTTCTCAATTGGTGATGACTACCACTTGCATTCAGAAATACCTCAACTCCGTTCAATGCAAGCTCGGCATGAGGAGGAACTGGACTAAACAGTTCCTCACAAACTTCGGCTGCGACAGCTCTGATAAGGAAATGTAATTGATACAGTTTAGAACTGTGGACAAAATCATTTATACCGACGATTTTTGAAAGGAAGGATTATAACCAAACTCACGTGTCGATAAACTGGATAAAACCATAACCAAAAGGGACTGAATTCTGTGACAAAGCCTCTGAAATTTCGATAGGGAGCTGAAACTCCTCTAGCTGTTCTCTCTGCTTCCAAGCTGTGAACCATCGCAGCTCCCTATAGTTTCCATCATTTGCGAGCCACATTTTTGGTCGAATCATGATGATTCTTCTGTTCATACAGAGAACCTGACAATTATACCGCTCTGCTCCTTTAATCACAGGCATTCCTATGCTACACAATATTCCATCCGTCCAATCACCAAGCAACAATTCCTTCAAACACTCCCACCTGAAAAAACATATTCACAAGAACATTAGATAATGACCCAAGAACTACATTCAGATATTACATCATCTAAAGTGATAGTACCAAGTCATTCATGCGATTCGTTACCGAAATAGAAACTAAAAATAGAAGCATACGCATGAGTGACGGTGTCAAGCTCCAAGAAGTGATCCTCGCAGCCATAGCCAGTGACCTCGAGCTCAGGTCCAAGCCTGATGACAGCACCGTTGGCCTTTGCCTCAGCGATCGAAGCCTTGATATTCTTCATGTTGCACTCGAAATCCATGGCCCATTGGTTCAAGTTACACGTTGCAACCTTCAACAGCCTCATCGTCGTCGCTTAAAGAGAAGATGACAAGTAGTATACTCTACATCAAGTAGTGTAAATCTGACGTTACAGAGGGGGAAAAAAAAACAGCCAAAGAAGCATTATCGATTCACTTATTAAAAAAAAATTGTCCATGAGAATAGAATCTGGTTTGTTAGTTAAAGGAACGAACTTTATATTACTTTGCTAATACTATCAACACAAATTCTACAGAGACAACACACAATTTCTGTAATGATCAAAGTTGGAATTAATCTTTACTGGTAACAGTTTAAAAACAGAGCGGAACAACAAATTGAATCTCAGTTCATCAACACCATTCGATGTGCGAAACGTGAATTGTAAAATAAGAGGAGGAATTGGAGCTTACGTGCCCAGAAACCTGAATCCAGAAAATGAAAAGTCGTGAAGTTGGGAAAGGACCAAAAATCGTGGAAATTGAAAAGCTATGGAAGCTGTTTCGTTTCAGGTAAGATTCAAATACGTGAATAGAAAAAACTGGAGAGGAAGAAGAAGAGACTCACGAGCATGACGAAGAAGTAAGTCTGCTCTGATAAAAAGTCAGATTCTTCTAATCAATTGGACAAGACGAATCCAAACTGTGTCCATCAGTTGGAGAAGAAACAGCCAAAAATGGACCAATCGCGATAAACCCAAAACAAAAGCCCATCTTATTTATTCACAAAATAGGCCCAACCCAATACACAAGCACGTGAACTTCAAACGACGCCGTTTTCTATGAATAAAAATGTAAATACGACAACGCTTAATACGACGTCGTTTTATTCTTCCTTTTTCCTTTTTATAGACTA
Organism: Cardamine occulta; assembly: GCA_028015245.1. Classification (NCBI taxonomy): domain Eukaryota; kingdom Viridiplantae; phylum Streptophyta; class Magnoliopsida; order Brassicales; family Brassicaceae; genus Cardamine; species Cardamine occulta. The sequence goes on from CM051365.1 coordinate 1,217,128, forward strand.
AGACGACGACGAGAAGGCTATTGTGAGATCGGAATAGAAAGAATGGATCAGTTCCAAGGAGGCAATTGGTCGATGATCCCAAACGTACAATCGCAGGGTAACTTCGGTACACCAGCGAATCATGAACAACTATTCCTCCAGCAACAACAACAACAACTCCAACAACAACAATTTCATCAACAACAACAACAACAACAGCCACAGCAGCAGCAGCAACAACAACAATTCCAGCCACCACAACCAGAGGTTCAACAATTCCAGCAATTTCAAATGCAGCAACATTTCATTCAACAACAACAATACCAACAACAACGTTTGTTACAATCTCCTCCTTCTCAGCCTTCGTCATTGCAATCGCCTCCGACTGTGGTTCATACGCCTCAATCTATGATGCATACACCGCAACAACAACAAACATTGGTTCAAACTCCGGTTCAGACTCCGCAACAGCATCAGTCTTTAGCTTCTCATTTCCATCTCTTATCGGTATGAAATTAAAATTGGAATTTGATTCTTCCCTTGAAATTTGGGATTCTTTGTGGTTTAATTTCTCTTTTGATGACTGACGCAGTTGGTGGAGAAATTAAGCGATACGATTGAAAATGGAACACGAGATCAGAATTCTGATGCCCTGGTTTGTTTTTTTTTTTGTCTTTTGAAAAAAATCTAGTCTTTAGGAGTTTTTTGGGTTCTTGGGTGTTGAATTGTGTGTGTTGGTGGAATTGCAGGTGACTGAATTGAATAGTCATTTTGATAAATGTCAACAGTTGTTGAATTCCATTTCAGTATCCCTTGGATCTAAAACTATGGTAGGATTTATTTACATTTGGATTGTTTTGTTATGTTTAATCTGAGATTTTGATTTGATTAAGGAGATCTTTGTTGTGTTTATTAGACTGTTGATGGCCAAAAGCGAAATCTTGAAGAAAGTGAACTATTGCTTCAACTAAGAAGGTAAGCATAATTGTCATAACAGACTATTGCTTTTATTTGATCATCAGATCTTGCTCTTACTTTACTTTTGTGTTGTTTAACTCTTTGGGCAGGGACTTGATTGTGGAATATAGGAAATCTATCGAAGAGCTTGTGAAGAGCGAGCCTTAGTTCCATATTTTGCTTCCAAGATGTTTGGTTTCAGCAATTTAGCTTCTAAATACCAATAATTGTAGCTGTTTTCTTGCTTCCTTTTTAACAAACTATTCTTAAAATTTCTTTCATGAGATCACAACGCATCATCATCTTAAAGATTGATTTGCCATCTTTCTCTAGTCACCTTTCGTGTTATTGGAAACGGTTTCTATTGAAGATAAGCTTGATAATGATAAACCAACACTACTGCTTACTCTCTTGGTTGTAACCTTGGATTGAGCTTGAGTGTTACTATTTGCAGATGGAGCTTGTCCTTTCCCGCGAGTTTTCTAGGCATATTCATCACGATTTGTGTTTTTATCTTGTATGACAAACATTAAAATTGTGCTTCGAGGACTAAACAACCGCAATATCCCTAGTGATTCAAGATTTGGTTCTTATGGTTGACTAAAGCAGTTTCGAGTTTGTAATATGACGTTTTTGTATCTATAAGAGAACTCAATTTGTGTCCTAACTTTTTTTTTGGTGAGTCGTTTTGTTTGGTACCTGCAACAAAAATACAGTAGTGCTTCTAGAGATGTGTATGAATATACTTTTGAATCCCTCTGATGAACACCAAAAAGAGAGGTTAATGGAATTTAAAGATTGCTTCGCCATCTTTTTCTAGTCATCTTTCGTGTTGTAGGAAAGGGTTTCTATTGAAGAGAAGGCTTGATAATAATAAACCAACACTACTGCTTACTCTATTAGTTGTAACCTTGGATTGAGCTTGAGTATTACTATGAGACCGATTGGTTAGGACTGTTATTTTAAACTTTTATGTTAGGCTTTTCGCTGTAAGAACTTTGACTGTAGAGATTGTGAAAACTTTGGTTGTTATTTAAGTTTGATTGGTAACAAAAAACTGTTAAAACTGTGACTTTATATATATATATATATATATTTGAATTTTTCTCCATTGTTTTTGAATGATTCTTGATCGATTATTAAATGCTAACAATATTAATTTATTGATAATTAAGTGTTAGTTATTCATAATTTTATTGTTTATTTCGAATAATTAATAATAAAAATTTTGAATAATTTTTTTTTTATGTGTGATTTTTTTTTATTCTTTGTATGTGTGATTTTTCATTTATTCTTCAACATAAATTTATCAATTGGTTGTAATTTATTATTTATTTTAAATTATTCAATTAATTAACAAAACAAAAACCTTATTTGATATATTGTTATCTAACTATTAAATTTTCTACAATGTAAAAACTCTCATTTTTGATACTTTAAAAAATTAAAATAAGACTTTATATAATTTTAAAAGTTTAAACAAATTTGATAATATAAATGGATCTTAAAAAAACCAAAAAAATAAAACATCAATCAATTAAAATTATTTAAAAATAATATAAACCTAAGTTGAAAAGAGTTTTAAAATTCTTTGGGGAGAATAAATTTTTTTTTTTATCTTTCTTCTTGTTATACAATTTTTTAAAAAGTCACAAAATTGTGACTTTAAAAAAATAATGTGTGACTATAGAAAAAATGGGAGTTAGATTTTAAAAAGGCTGATTGGTTAAGACTGTTACTTTACACTTTTATTTTAGCCTTTTCACTGTAAGAACTTTGACTGTAGAGACTTTTATTGTAGAGATTATAAAAACTTTGGTTGTTATTTAAGTTTTATTGGTAACAAAAAGCTGTAGAAACTATGAATTTAAATATAGATATTTTTGAAAATTTTTCCATTATTTTTAAATAATTTTTGATCGATTATTAAATACTAATAATATTATTTATTGATAATTAAGTGTTAGTTAGTCATAATTTTAATGTTTATTTAGAATAATTAATAATAAAATTTTTGAATAATTTTTTTTTACGTGTGATTTTTTGTTTATTTTTTGTATATGTGATTTTTCGTTTATTTTTCAACATAAATTTATCAACTAACTGTAATTTATTATTTATTTTAAATGATTTAATTAATTAAAAAAACAAAAACATTATTTGATATATTGTTATCTAAATATTAAATTTTCTACAACATAAAAACTCTCATTTTTGATACTTTAAAAAATTAAAATAGGACTTTAGATAATTTCAAAAGTTTAAACAAATTTGATAATATAAATAGATCTTAATAAAAACCAAAAAAATAAAATAAGCATCAATCAATCAAAATTATTTAAAAATAATATAAGAGAAAGTTGAAAAAGAGTTTTAAAATTATTTGGGCAGAATAAAATAAAGAAAAAAAAAGAAATTTCTCTTTTTTCTTGTAAAATAAATTTTTTTAAAGTCACAAAATTGTGATTTTAGAAAAAACAACGTGTGACTGTAGAAAAAAATGAGAGTTAGATTTTAAAACCTTTTAAAACAGAAAAAGTCATAACAGTTTATTTGGTGAAAAAGACTGTAAAAACTTTTAAAAAAATTAAAGTCTTCAAAGTCATTTACCAATCAGCCCCAAAAACTTTTAAAACAAAAGAAGTCATAAGAGTCTGTTTGATAAAAAAAAGACTGTAAAAACTTAAAAAAAAATTAAAGTCTTCAAAGACTGTTTGGAGCTTATCCTTCTTCCGAGTTTTCTGGGCAGATTCATGACAGTTTGTGTTTATATCTTTTATGACAAACATTAAAGTTGTGCTCCACAAACTAAACAACCCTATCATAACATGTTAAAATGTACAAGGGAAAGCAAAGAGTGTTGAGGTTTCAGATCATAGATCACTCATTCTGATAAAAAAAAAACAAACAAACACATGCATAAGATTTGGTTCTCATGCTTGACAAAAGCAGTTTCGAGTTTGTAATATGACATTCTTGTATCTAGAATAACTCAATTGTATGTTCATAGCTTCAATTATTAAAAGCAGAGAGGAAAAAGTAAAACCAATTTAAAAAAAAAAAAAAACCATTGATTTGTATCCCAACTTTTTGAAATATATAAATGATTTAGACATTTTGATCAACTTGGTGGATTCTAATTAATTTGGTGGATTGATGTGAATTTGTGGGATTTTTGGGTGACTTGCTTGTTTGTTAAAAAAAAAACATCTTTGTGATTTGATAAGATTTATTCTTAAAGTTCAAAGTATTTTGGAATATTTTATGTGATAACTTTAAGGGAATAGAAAACGTGCTCTGGATTTCTATGATGCTCTTGTGATCTCTTGAGATGAGTGTAATGGACATTTGAAAAATCTTATAATTAAGCTGTATAATCTCAATTATCAAAGTTTTGTTCAAAGTTAAGAGTAATTGGCAGCTTTACTCATTTTCTGAAGTGTTTGCCTTTTATTGTTTTCAAATTTGATGCTCGCCTTCTTGCTTTGTTCTACGTTTCTTAATTAGAGCTTTAAGAATTTGCAAGTTGCAAAAATTATATGATCTATCCCACTCTTCGACTAAAGGAGAAGAGCAATTAATAATATTATTTATTTGATTCATAATTCAATTGTATGGTAAGAGTTAAGTAAAACCAAGTCTGACTTGTGTCCAAGTCATTTTGAAATAGTCTTGAACAAGTATGACTGTATAAAAATCCAACAAATCACTAACATAATAAGCTTCACATTCTCTACATAGTTTGGAAATGTATAAACTGTAGACCATTTACGAACTTCAACTCCTGGAATTACAACTCTTACCCTCTTGTTCATATCAAGATTGTAATAAGATATGAAGAAGGTATTGCCTTGAGCATATTTTGGGAATAATACAATTTCCCCTCTACCAGTGACGCCATCAATTATGAATTCCTTGTCTAAATTTACAGTCCGGAATTGAAGGGGAGTTATCAAGATATGCTTTGACCATTTATGTTCCTCTGCATCCTCTAAAACCCACAACACGAAACCATCATTTTTATCAACTGTACATGCACCTAATTTACCCTTGTAGTTTATCAGATCAGCGGAATGTTGTTGGAATCTCATTCTTTGATTAAACCTGCACAAGACAGAAGAAACAAACCAAGTTAGCAAAACCGAAGAAGACAAGTTTCTATATCTCATCTTTAGATGATGAAAGAAACCTGAAAATATTTCTTGCAGCTTCCAACGATTCTGTCTCAATATAATTAGAATCTAAAGACTCAGGTCTCCCGGTAACAAAGTCGAATTTCTCAGAGCTAATATTAAAGCAAACAATCATAGTTTCGTCAGAGTATTTTTGTATAATAATACAACATACCATTGATGCATATCCCATGATCAGCTCGAGGATAATAAGATATGCAACATGGGATCTTTCTCCATAAGAGTCGTTTTCCACAAGAAGAGCAAATTACGCACAAGACCTTGAACTTTTTGTTAATTGGATCATATCCAAACTAGGCTTTTGCCTGGTTCCCATACCGCCATACGTTAACACTTTGGGTAAGGTTGGTGATGGGATTAGAAATCACAGCCACCATATGATTCCAACATTCACTACGTTGGTGACAAACCAGTCCGTTTACAGGACGACAGACTTCAGAGACACATGTGATACGCCAATCTACGTGATGAAAGGTGGCTGTAACACAAAAAGTTCTCAAGTACTGGTTCTTGAGGCTGAGGTATTGAGTACAAGTACAACTTTTCTCTAACTTCTAAAGCGAAAAGGAACCTCGGTGTATCCGGAGACCTGATCGGGAACAACTGGTGGTTGTATTTTGGATGGCGAATTATCGACGACCAGAGTTTACATACACAACGACACTGACCCATAGATTTCACTGAAAATTTCGACAAGATTTTGATGATCAGATCAACGGGAATTGGATCAAAGTATCCTCCTCCTTCAGAGATAGAAGATCGTTTACTGGATCGGGATAGGGTTAGGGTTTTCTCCATAACCTGCTGCTTACGTTTTCTCATCGTTGATTTTGGGTGATTTTCAGCCATCTTATATATGCTTTCCATAAGTTGGGCTTTGTTAGTTGGGCTTTGTTACGCAGAAAATAACTTGGGGGTTTACTAAGGCCCAATAGATGCTTTTTTGTTTTTTTTGTCCGACGGAATAAATTTTTGGATAAATATGCAAACTAATGAGTGGGAGGGAATCGATGCCGTGCCGACTCCCTTTATTATTTTCTACTTTTTAAAAATAAAATAAAAAGAAATTGAAATAGTGGAATTAAAAAAACAGAATCGATTTTGTAGCTCTTCCTCTCGTAATTTCTTCTTCTTTTTCGCCCAGACAGAAGCTGTCCTTTGTCCGAATTTAGGGTTTCCATTTTCTCTCCCTTATACTACAATCAAATCATCGAAACCCTAATCTCTCTGGTTCAGGTGAAAACTTCTTTTCTTTTATGCTTATCATTTCTCTTATTGTTTCCTGTTGCTATACTTGTTATTTTCCGATACTTAATTCCATAATTTCGACAATCTATTAATCTTTAATCGATTAGATTATTTTATTCTCTGATCTAAATAAGCTCTTAATTTTGTTTTATCCGCTTCATCGCAAAATGATCGCTTTTGTTTTGTTTGTTTTTTCCAAAGAAGAAGTTGACTCCTAAACTATTTATATGTTTCCGTAGAAATCGATATCGATGTTAGATCCTGAGAAAATTGGAATTTTAGAATTCTACGATTGAGTTGAGACTTTCTTTTTTACGGAAAAAATGGTTTCTTTAGTGTTTTGTTGTATGAATCTATCCCTGATGAAGCTCGTTTGATCATCTCAAATCTGTTTTTGTTCAGGCCTTGTTGTGTTCTCCCTTGTTTCAACTAAGGTTCATGTCTGATCTTGAAGTTCAAGTCCCCACTGCCTTTGGTAAAATTTTCATCTCAATTTATAGCGATTGAACTTATTGTCACTATTAAATTATATTTGGTTGAAACATTATTGTTCTTTTAGTGGAGTATCCTCTTATGTTATATGATCTTGGTATGCTAATGAATATCTTGTTCTGTGTTTTGTTGGTGATGTTAAGATCCGTTTGCTGATGCAAATGCTGAGGACTCTGGTGCGGGAACAAAGGAATACGTTCACATTCGTGTTCAGCAGCGTAATGGTAGAAAAAGCTTGACTACTGTCCAGGGACTTAAGAAAGAGTATAGCTATAGCAAGATACTTAAAGATCTTAAGAAAGAATTTTGCTGCAATGGCACTGTTGTCCAGGACTCTGAATTAGGGCAGGTGTGTTTTCTCCTTGCGGTTTTTAATCAAGAATGCTATTATTATAGTTATGAAGACTTAGCAGATAAAAACATTTTGGATTGCTTTTAGTTTAGATTTGAAAGTTTAAATTCTTTAGTTGCTTATGTCTTAATAATATAATATCATCAATATGTTCGTAGGTTATTCAGCTTCAAGGTGACCAGAGGAAGAACGTCTCTACGTTCCTTGTTCAGGTAATCGCTTCCCTTGCATCTTTGTTGGTTTATAGTGAAAGATCGTATTCTGATGATACAATATTTGCATCAGGCTGGGCTTGTGAAGAAGGATAACATCAAAATCCATGGTTTTTGAGCAATTCTAGATACTCGTTGTTCATCCTCGTGTATTTACCGAATCCAGCCAGTCCAAAAGGAAGTATAAAACATCACTTGATGTATTAATGCTTTTTTTTATCTTGTATCAGAAAAATATATAATAGTTTGCTTATGAGCGAATGTAAACATGTATAAACTTTACCTTTGCATATGTAGTGTGAGATTATCAATAAAATTTGCTTTGTGAATTGGGTCATCTTCCTTAACTTGCAAATACAAAGCGAAAACCGAATACGTGATGAGGTTTACGATCTGATGCAGAACCAAATCGGTTTGTGAATCATTTGCTCGTTGCTGTACGTGATTAGTGTTCATATATTTTTACTAATCACATATATATTCCGAACTCTTTATGGAAATATATAACCAATAACAGGAAAAAAAAAAAAAAACTATGGCTAACGATTTATTAAGCCAAACAAGTCACATGAAAATGGTTTGTTTACCAAAAAAAAAATGGTTTGTTACACTGGTGCCATGCTTCGTGTTGATTTTAGTCTAAAGAATGATTTGTTTTTCCTTATTTTAAATGTTAATTACAATGAATCTAAATAATGTAAATTAAAGTTTTTTTTTGGTCAGGGATTAGGACGAATTAATTTAGTAAATTTTCACTAGTTTGGCAACAATAGAAAAACCAATTTATCTTGGTAACTCTTTTGGACAGAACTAATTAAGGCATTAATAAAATGTTTTATTTTCCTAAAAGATTAATAAAATTAATAGAAATTCAGTAAATTACCTAATTAAAAATAGGAAGCTGAATGAGAGAGAGAGGTAAACGGAAAATGCTGCGTTGGTTTTGAGTTGCAGTCGGGAGAGAGTGAAGGAGACAAAGAGAAAAAACCGACCAAACCAGTAAGAGCCTCTCCCTCTCCTTCTCCCTCCATTTTTTTTTTCTGTTTAGATCTCTCTTTCTCTCCTTTAGCCACCACCAAGCTTTTTTTTCCTTTTTGTTTGGTTCGTTCGTCTTCTCATCAGAATCGTTGATTTTAACCAAAAACCACGCGTTTCTTCGTGTTGATCATGAACGAACCTCCCGATTTCAGGTAATCTCTGGAATTTTCTCCGATCTCTCTCTCTCTCTCTCTGTTTCCTTTAACCTCTTTAACGTGACGACGTTCAATAGATTTTTCGCTAGCTTGTGTTGCAAGTTTTAGGGATTAGATGCTCCGATTCCAGATATATCGTTTCTCGATTACATATTAAATCATCATCGTTTATTGAGTTTATGATACAGGCGAAGTAATTTAACCTAAATGCAGATTTCAGATCTTTGATTTCATAAGCTAATATGTTTTCTTAATTTTGTTTTGAAATTGGCAGTATCGAGGAGAGTTAACTGGTGATTGTGTGTTTACGTTTCCGGTGAAAAATGGCTCGTCGTAGAATAAAATCAAGGATCCGTAAAAGCCATTTCTATACATTTAGATGTCTTAGACCAAAAACACTTGAAGATCAAGGACCGCATGTTATTAATGGACCTGGTTACACTAGAATTGTTTATTGTAACCAACTTCATATACACTTGGCTACTAAACTTCTTAGGTATCGTTCAAACTATGTATCAACCACTAGGTATAATATGCTCACTTTCTTACCTAAATGCTTGTACGAGCAATTCCACCGCGTTGCGAATTTCTACTTCCTCGTTGCTGCTATTCTCTCTGTGTTTCCTCTATCTCCGTTTAACAAATGGAGTATGATTGCTCCGTTGGTATTTGTGGTTGGGCTTAGTATGGGTAAAGAGGCGTTGGAGGATTGGCGCCGGTTTATGCAGGATGTTGAGGTGAATTCTAGGAAATCTAGTGTTCATAAAGGGAGTGGTGATTTTGGTAGAAGGAAGTGGAAGAAAATTCATGTTGGGGATATTGTAAGGGTGGAGAAAGATGAGTTTTTTCCAGCTGATTTGCTTTTGTTGTCGTCTAGTTATGAGGATGGGATTTGTTATGTTGAGACGATGAATTTAGATGGTGAAACTAACTTGAAAGTTAAAAGATGTTTGGATGCTACTTTGGCATTGGAGAGGGATGAGTCTTTTCAGAATTTCTCTGGGACGATTAAATGTGAAGATCCTAATCCGAATCTATATACGTTTGTTGGTAATCTTGAGTGTGATGGCCAGGTTTATCCACTTGATCCTAACCAGATTCTTTTGAGAGATTCAAAGCTTAGGAACACTGCTTATGTCTATGGGGTTGTGATATTTACTGGACATGATACAAAAGTAATGCAGAATTCAACAAAATCTCCTTCAAAGAGAAGCAGGATCGAAAAGAGAATGGACTACATTATATACACTCTCTTCGCACTTCTTTTGCTTGTCTCCTTTATCAGCTCTCTGGGATTTTCCGTGATGACAAAACTTTTAATGTCAGATTGGTGGTACTTGCGACCAGACAACCCTGAGAGCTTAACAAATCCTACGAATCCTTGGCATGCTTGGCTTATCCATTTGATCACTGCTCTCTTGCTTTATGGATACTTGATCCCCATCTCATTGTATGTTTCCATTGAGGTAGTCAAAGTCTTGCAAGCACATTTCATGAATCAAGATTTGCAAATGTATGATAGTGAGAGTGGGATTCCGGCTCAAGCACGCACATCGAATTTAAATGAAGAGCTGGGACAAGTTGATACTATCCTTTCTGATAAAACAGGAACTTTGACATGTAATCAGATGGACTTTCTGAAATGCTCAATTGCGGGTACTTCTTATGGTGTCCGTGCCAGTGAAGTAGAACTAGCTGCTGCAAAGCAGATGGCAATGGATCTGGAGGAGCAAGGTGAAGAAGTTACAAATACTAACATTCCAATAACAAAAGGCAGGACACAACGCTATTCGAAACTGACCAGCAAGACGTCATCAGATTTTGAATTAGAGACTGTAATCACTGCTAGCGACGAAAAGGATCAAAAGCAGACCACTGGTGTTAAGGGGTTTAGTTTTGAAGATAACCGTCTAATGGATGAAAACTGGTTAAATGAGCCCAATTCAGATGACATTTTGATGTTTTTCCGTATACTGGCGGTTTGCCATACTGCTATTCCTGAGGTGGATGAAGATACTGGAAAGTGTACTTATGAAGCTGAGTCTCCTGATGAAGTTGCTTTCATTGTTGCCGCTAGAGAGTTTGGTTTTGAGTTTACTAAGAGAACTCAATCAAGTGTGTTTATAGCTGAACGGTTTTCACCTTCAGGCCAACCAGTTGATAGGTGAGACTCTAACTTAATCAGTTGATTCATTTTTTCCTATTGATCCCAGCCTATAGATGTCTAATAATGTGGTGGTTATTTTACAGAGAATACAAAATATTAAATCTATTAGACTTCACTAGCAAAAGAAAAAGAATGTCTGCCATTGTCCGAGATGAAGAAGGGCAGATTCTTCTACTCTGTAAAGGCGCTGATAGGTTTGACTGCATAACTTCAAGCCAGTTCCAATTGCTTCTCACTTCTTCTTCTTCTAACCACAATTTAATGCCTATTCTGCAGCATCATATTTGACCGCTTATCAAAGAAAGGAAAAGAGTATCTGGGAGCTACTTCCAAGCACTTGAATGAATACGGTGAAGCGGGTTTACGCACATTGGCACTTGGTTACAGAAAGCTGGATGAGACTGAGTATGCAGCATGGAACAATGAATTTCACAAAGCCAAAACTTCAGTTGGAGCTGATAGAGATGAGATGCTCGAGAGGGTATCAGATATGATGGAGAAGGAATTGATCCTTGTTGGAGCTACTGCTGTGGAGGATAAGCTGCAAAAAGGGGTATGAAGCAGAGTTCAATTGTGATTATTACAAAGAAGCAACCTTTCGAAAATCCTTTTCAACTTACTGTTTGTAGTTCACTTCAGGTGCCACAATGCATAGATAACCTTGCCCAAGCTGGTCTCAAGATATGGGTTTTGACAGGAGATAAGATGGAAACAGCAATAAACATTGGGTTTGCTCTTCTTTGTTGCTGATACCACAGACCCCAATAGATTTTCCTCTAAGACTAAGTGGACTAATTAAGTTCTTTGGTTGGCCAAATGCAGATATGCCTGCAGTTTACTTCGACAGGGTATGAAGCAGATACTCATTTCACTTACAAATGTGGAGCAATCATCACCAGACTCTGAAGCTGTATGTATTAGGTCGATGCTATAATTAATAACCTACATTTACTGTTTCAGTAGAATCTTGAATGTGATACCAAAACTCGTCGAATGGTCAGGCCGCAAAGGAGAGCATTTTGATGCAGATCACTAATGCTTCACAGATGATCAAAATTGAAAAGGATCCACATGCAGCATTTGCTTTGATCATTGATGGAAAGACACTTACATATGCTTTGAAGGATGATGTCAAGTATCAGTTTCTTGCCCTTGCAGTTGACTGTGCATCAGTGATTTGCTGTCGTGTCTCTCCCAAACAGAAAGCACTTGTAAGAATAGCTCAACAAGTCTCAAAACATCTTTACTGTTTTCAGAACATCACATAACCCTATTTTTGTTTATCATGGTTTTCTAGGTAACAAGACTAGCCAAAGAAGGAACAGGAAAAACAACTTTGGCAATCGGTGATGGTGCAAATGATGTTGGAATGATTCAAGAAGCTGATATTGGTGTTGGTATCAGTGGCGTTGAAGGCATGCAGGTACTTAAAACAAACTTTCCTTCTGCACAATGAGACACAGTTAAGTTTTGCCGGTTTTTCTGAGAAAATTTGTTTCTGTGACTTTGCAGGCTGTAATGGCAAGTGATTTTTCCATTGCGCAGTTTCGGTTTCTCGAGAGACTACTAGTTGTCCACGGACACTGGTGCTACAAACGAATAGCCCAGATGGTAATACACGCATTGAAATAACTCACCAGACAACATATATCTCTATATATATACCAGATATTGACTAGTAATTGTTTTTATTCCACAGATCTGTTATTTCTTCTACAAGAACATAACGTTTGGTCTAACTCTCTTCTACTTTGAAGCTTTTACTGGGTTTTCTGGTCAATCAATTTACAATGACTCCTACTTATTACTCTTCAACGTTGTTCTCACTTCTCTCCCTGTCATTTCCCTCGGAGTTTTTGAACAAGATGTTCCTTCTGATGTCTGCTTACAGGTTATAGTCCTCTCAATCATCTTTCAAAATAAAATATATAAGCAAACCTTTTACTCGAATCTTGATTCATTTCTTCTCTTTCTTTTTCTTTTCGTAGTTCCCTGCACTGTATCAACAAGGCCCCAAGAATCTATTCTTCGACTGGTACAGAATTCTCGGATGGATGGGCAATGGAGTTTATGCATCCATAGTCATTTTTACACTCAACCTTGGAATCTTCCATGTCCAATCATTCCGCTCAGATGGCCAAACCGCAGACATGAATGCCATGGGAACCGCCATGTTCACATGCATCATTTGGGCAGTGAATGTTCAAATCGCTCTAACCATGAGTCACTTCACTTGGATCCAACACGTAATGATTTGGGGAAGCATAGGGGCTTGGTATGTCTTCCTTGCCCTTTACGGTATGTTACCACCAAAACTCTCCGGTAACATCTTTCACATGCTCGCCGAGACTCTAGCGCCTGCACCTATCTTCTGGCTTACTTCATTACTGGTCATAGCCGCCACAACACTTCCTTACTTGTTCCACATTTCATACCAAAGATCAGTGAACCCTCTTGACCATCACATTATACAAGAGATCAAACATTTCAGGATTGATAAAGAGGACGAGCGAATGTGGAAACGAGAGAAATCCAAGGCGAGAGAGAAGACAAAGATTGGGTTCACGGCTCGAGTCGATGCTAAGATCAGGCAGCTAAGAGGGAGGCTTCAAAGGAAGCATTCGGTGTTAAGTGTTATGAGTGGAACATCGTCTAATGATACAAATTCAAGCTCACGACAGAGTTGATGACTTAGTCTAAGTAAGTTTTGTTTAACCATTTATATTATGTTTCTGTGATTTCCTTTCTCGGGAAATCATCAGATGGAGAATGAGAAAATTTGATTGAAGTTAGATAAAACAAAGAGACTTTTTTACCTTACTATTCAAATGGTTTATACAATTAGGTAAAGGTAGAAGAAAGAGGGGAACATTGAATTGTGTGTGTGTACACTAGTAACTAATGAAAAGAACAGAAAACAAAAAAAAAAAGAGAGATGTGATTAATGATTAGAGAAGTATGACAAATAGTTGACATTTTTCCTTCCAAAATGTTATTATTTGTTTTTTTATTCTTTGCGTTTTTCCTATATTTTCCCAATTTTTAAAAGCTTAAGCAGTTGTTTTTTAAAAAAGTGTATTCAAAACTATCTTTTTCTTTCAGAGGTATTCAATATCTTACAAACAGCAAAATTTAGCGTGGAAAAAACTTAAGCATTGTTCATAATATTACCGAAAGTGAACACTAAACCAAAACTCTAATGTTTAAGAGAAAACTGCAACTGGATTATCGATTATAAGATTAACAAAACAGTAAAAAAAACAGGCACAGAAATCGGTATGACATGACAAGTATTACGTAAGATTTGGTGACGGTATAACACGAGTAGAAATAAATATTGCATTTGAATAAAAATAAAAAAAGGTCAGAAGAGACATATATGTTCAACAGAGTTGATGAATACTAGAAACCGAAAAGACAAGTATCGATGATTGAGAGAGAGAGAGGGGTCAAAAATCAAATACGAAACTTGCAAAACAAGTAACTTTCTTCTTCTTCTTCTTTCTTCTTCTTTCTTCTTCTTTCTTCTTCTTCTTTCTTCTTCTTCTTCTTTCTTCTTTTCTTCTTTTCTTCTTCACAGCAAATCGGCGACGTTTGATGGCAGCTCCTCAACGACCACATTGTAGAATTTCTGAATATCAAACAGCATTCTCTCATCATCACGAGTCACAAAGTTAATCGCCACACCCTTTCTCCCAAACCTTCCACTTCTTCCGATACGGTGAAGGTAGTTCTCTGGCTGAGTTGGGAGGTCAAAGTTTATGACCAAAGAGACTTGTTGCACATCGATACCACGAGCCAAGAGATCAGTTGTGATGAGAACTCGAGATGAACCAGACCTGAACTCTCTCATGATGATGTCTCTTGTGTTTTGGTCCATGTCTCCATGAGTTGCTGAGACTGTGTGGTCACGGCTTCTCATTTTGTCTGTGAGCCAGTCGACCTTGCGACGAGTGTTGACAAAGATGACACTCTGAGTGATGGCTAGAGTCTCGTAGAGATCGCAGAGAGTCTCGAGCTTCCACTCTTCTTTCTCCACGTTCACGTAGAATTGCTTGATACCTTCAAGTGTGAGCTCGTCACGTTTCACCAAGATTCTCACTGGTTTGCTCATGAATTTCCTTGTGATCTCGAGAGCTTCTGGTGGCATTGTTGCAGAGAACACTCCAACCTGAATCTTTGGTGGGAGAAGCTGGAATATATCATAGATCTGCATATTCACCACAACATAATAACCAAGTCAAGATCAGAGCTTAATAACCATACCAGAGAAAGATTCAAACTTGTTAAAGTAGTGACAAACCTGATCCTTGAAACCACGGGAGAGCATTTCATCAGCTTCATCAAGAACAAACATCTTGATGCAGTCAGGGCGAAGAGATTTTCTCCGAAGCATGTCAAACACACGACCAGGAGTTCCAACCACAACATGAACACCAGCCTGGAGAATGCGCTGATCCTCACGGACACTGGTTCCACCAACACAGGCATGAACCTTGACGCCAAGGTAATCACCAAGAGCACGCATGACCTTCTCAATCTGCTGAGCAAGCTCTCTGGTGGGAGCCAAAACAAGAGCCTGGCACTGAACAAGGGTATAGTCAAGCTGCTGCAAGACACCAGAGCAGAAAGTGGCGGTTTTTCCAGTACCAGACTGTGCCTGCTGGATCACATCAAGACCCTGGCAAAAGGGTACGATTCCTCTTTGCTGAATAGCAGAAGGCTTTTCAAAACCTAAAAATCAATCAATCCAATAAGAGCACACATTAGATGATGTTTACAGGATTAAGAACAAAAGAACACATAAACGATTCTTCTTAGCTTACCGTAAGCATAGATACCCCTAAGAAGGTTCTCTTGCAAACCCATGGCATCAAAGCTCTCATGGACCTCATCATATGAAGTGAAGAACTCATCCTGTCCCTCGAGACTGCACACAAACAAACAATTAAGATTAGCAAACACAGCAAATCACAACAAGTATTGAAATTGACAATCTTAGGGGCTTACACTTCATTGAGTCTCTGGTCAAACTGACGCGTATCAAACTGTGTTCCTTCTGGTGCTGATCCTGCCATAACTACAACAATACACAAAAAAGAAACAAACTTTAGACCCCAAATATTTAAAGATAATGAACAGACCACTCTCAAATCTAAACTAAAGACAAAGAATGTAACAGAATAGCCAAACTTGAAGTCCATACAGAGAGGAATACAAGCATTAATATCTGAATCTATTGATGTCAGGAGAGAAATAGTGAATATGGTTCATCCAATATCATAGATACCACTCTAATATATATCTCTCCATGAAAGTGTCAAATTCAAAGCTAATCAATTAGAAGATTTAATAAAGGGAAGATACAATTAATATCGAAAATCAAAGCTGACCAATCAGAGAAAAAAAACAAAGGAATTTGAAGAGTTGTTTCATCCACTAATTGATTCAGCACAGATTTATAAGAATCAGATCAAATTTTAAAACTTTGAAATCGACCCATAAGAAATCCGAAACCAAATCCATAGCAACAGAGACTAAATCAGACTCGAAAGATCCAATTTTTAATCTAACAAACTAACCAATCGCAGAGGAAGGAAAAAAGGACAGAAATTTACAAACCTTGGGGCTTGAGTTGATTGGAAAGATGAAAACTTTGAGAGCAAAAGTGAACAACTTTGTAAGAAAGCTTCTTGTAATCTCCCGAACTAAGATCTGAACCGCGATGGGAGAGAGAGAGATAAAGCAAAGAGCAATAATAAAAATTGAGGTAGAGAGAGATTGTCCTAAACGTGTTAACCACTTTTTATACTCTTTTTTTTTTTTTTTTTTTTCTGTGGCCTTTAGGGTTTTCTTTTCTCTTTAGGAATTCTTCTTCCTTTTTCACTTTTTAAATTTCCAATTTTGCCCCTAATTTACAGGTTCCTAAATTCCATGGGAAATAACTGGAGAACATATTGTAATACGAATCGCAATTGTATACCAACACACAGAGAAGAAAAGATCAAATCGCAATATTGTTTCCAAGTGGAAATATGAATAGTTAATACACCAAACCAAAACTTTTTAATTAGAAAAACCAAAGACCAAATTTTCTTTTGCAAAGCTAATACTTTCCAGCAACTTTTGGTGCTTTATGACGTAGCAAAGCATTAAATGCTTTTATGACGTAGCAAAGCAATTATACACATCATCTATTAGAGAAAATAAAATCTAAATATTAAATGCTTAACACCTTTTTTAATGAACAAAACAGTGACCATTTATTGGTAGAAACCCAATTGGATTTTTTAAGTAATTTTTTTATTATTATTTAAGCAATTTTATAAACACATTAATCAGAATTCACGTGGTATATTACGAAAACTGTCATTAGAAAATAAAGAGTTTGCTAGCAAATATTTAATCAGTTATTAAGGATAAATTAGTCTAAACTATTTTAACATAAATTAGTTTTAAATCTTTTTAATGATCATAATAATTATATATTTAGTTAGTCAATTCCCTAAGAAATAGCACAAAATCAATATATAGATATTTTAAATTCTAAATCTTAATATATTAAATTTAAATCTGTTTATTTATATTTAGTATCTCGTAAATAAATATGAATTTTTTAATTAGAGAATACAGTATTAAATATTTTTAAATAAGGTCATTAAGAATAAAATAATCACAAAATTAATATAACTAAATAAAAAATTAGTAAAATAATATTGTAAATTATTACTTTTCACATAAAATTAAACTCAGTTTTTTCACTTATTAATTATGGATGAAAATTAAAATTAAATTGATTATTATCTAACTTAAATAATCCGAATCTTCGAATATTTTTATTTTTATAATGGGTGAGGACGGATCATGACGGGTCATAGCAGAGAAAGACGGATCATGACGGATCTCATATCGAATTTCTAATCATTGATAATAATTTATATATTTGAGTAAATCAAACAGTTATAGCTTTTTGAATAATATGAAAGTATATGCATAACACCAATTAATTTGCAACGAAATTATATTACAATCTAACTTATTATTTAAAATTTTTAAATATATAAGACGCGCGTAATTATATATTAGTAATTTTAATTAACACAACACAAACCATATATATAATAATAAATAAGATATTAAAAACATCAAATAAATTTAATTTAAAACACTAATAATAATTTATATCAATATAAAATAATAAATTTTGAAGTTGATATATATATATATATTAATAATACTAAATAACATTAATTATATGCTTACCAAAAAATATTATATTATAAAAAAAATCTATAAATTTATAAAGTAAATATTTCTCCATCCTGTGCAACGTGGGTTACTCATAATCGCGATAACATTCTTGAATCAACGACTCAACATGCATCACTTCAGAGCTCCAAAATCTTTATATTCAAGAACATGTAATACCACAATCCTCCTATCAACATATCATATTAAGACTCGGACGATTCAAATATTCTCATAATTACAATTTTCAAATGCACTAACATATATTCGAATCTAATTTACAACACTTATAATAATATATGATTATATAAACTAACAAACTACGAAGTATATATTTTTCTGCGCTGCACAGCGCGGGTTACTATCTAGTATATAATTATAATTTTGAAGTTAAGAAATTATGTTAAGAAACTTCTGTTTTTGCTGTTTTATTGGTAAAAATCCATTAGGGGTTCTTAAAAAAAAATTCAATAATTTTTTTTATTTTAAATAAAGTTTATATTTTTAATTAAACATATTTGACATAAAAACATAACATTTTAGACATAGATTTTGAAAAAAATGCAAAAAAATGCTCAATTTGGGTTTCTTTCTGATCTTGTCTATGAATCGCTTTCTGTTCACCTACCGAACAATTCCAATTCATTAATATGTAAAAAAAGTTTAGAATTTTAAAGTTAGAATTAAGAAAAAGTTTTAAAAAAAAATTTTGACGAATTTGGGGTTGACACGTGACTAAAAACAGTGTAAGAACCCTTTTAAAAACCAGTTCTTACACTGTTCACCATTATTTTATTTTTTTATTTTTTTTAGGTTAAAAATTCTAATAATGATGCTCTTAGATTCCCACCGTAACTAGAAACATTATTTATTTACAAACTAAAAAAACAGACCCGATACACACAAAAGGGTTAGTCAGTCCGAGACTCGAATGAAATCACTTATCTTCTCTCCTATTTAATATCAAATAACCGGGTTTTGAATGTATCTAAATTGAACTAAACCGGAAATTAGCGCTATTTACTCGGTTTACGATCGTGTCAACCACTATAGCTCTTCAAGGTAGAAAAAAGTCTTGGCCAAGAACATCTACAAGAAGCAAAGCAAAAGACCGTGATATTGATGATGATAATGATGATGATGACGAAGATGATGAATTGACGTGCTATGTGGGCTCTTGAGGTTACATTGTTCGTGGATTTCTAAGGATAACTGAAGCATCGTCTGGCTTTCTTCAACCAATTTGTCCATTCGTTCTGCTTCTTCGGCTGCTTCTTCTGCTATAGCCAATTCGTTATCAGCCTCTGCAACTATCTTTGCTACAACTTGTGGTGCTACTTCCAACACTTTGTTTACTAATTCTGAGATCGTGTAGCAATCTAAACCCTGCATTTTACAAGCTTTTCTAAGTTTTATCAAACCAAAAAAACCAAGCTTGGCATTTACAATGAACATGTCTAGAACACTTCCTATAACTATAATCAATAATTAACTGCGCAGTTAAGAATAAAAACCTTTTCCAAATTGCCCTCAGAAACAAGAATTTCGAGGCACTCACTCACAAGCTTCCTAAAGTTCCGTCCCTTGTACAAAACAACAGAAAATAACTTCAAACTGGGATCGTATCATTTGATACTATGATACCGTACGTTGGATGAGCAACATATAGTAAATAGAGAAGTAAGATTATTACCATGTTTTCTTTTGCCAATTTATCGATTTCTTCTGCTATTTTGTTTGCTGCTGCGTCTATCTCCTGTGTTTCTTTTGATGTTGTTAATATCACAGAAGTACTTGGTAGCTCTGGTGGCTTCGTGGAATCTTTTGGATGCAGGCTGAGTTTTGGCTTCCTCGCCTTCGTAGTGGATATCTTGTAACGATTTAGTACCTACATTAGAAAAGTAATTTTTGTGTTTATCAAACATTGCTACATCTTGTCCAATAAATGTGAGGTATGGAGAAAATTATTGGACAGACTTGTGACAAGACTCGCATCAAGAAAAGAAAAAAGAGAAACTAATTACCTTTTCGAGTTTGTGTTGAGAAACAAGGTTGGCCAGGCTGTATATCAAAAGTCCCCTAAAGGTTTTTGAAACCTCATGTCGTTCCTGCAATAGATTAACCACAAATAGTAACTTTTAACTGGATCCAATGAGATCATATATTCTTGATGTTATGATTGAACGTAAATATGAAAGATTTCCAAACGACTATTTCATTAAGTTGCAGTATCTGAAGCACATCAAAGAGGTTCCAACAGGTGGTTTTTAATGGTATTCAAATGGTATCAGAGTCTTTGCAGTCACCATGGTTGTGGTAGACTAGTCACTACATATATCTACAACCTTAGAAGTTAACATCTGATTGTATAACTCTGTCTTAAAAATCCATATGTTCTATCCGTTGTTATTGACTCACTTCAGACCAAGATACACAATCTATGGACTCAGCTCA
This sequence comes from Cardamine occulta, assembly GCA_028015245.1. Taxonomy (NCBI): domain Eukaryota; kingdom Viridiplantae; phylum Streptophyta; class Magnoliopsida; order Brassicales; family Brassicaceae; genus Cardamine; species Cardamine occulta. The sequence continues at coordinate 1,237,623 of CM051365.1, forward strand.
GGTGAAAACTTAGCTTTTGTACCCAGAAAAACGAGTATAATGAAACCAATGAAAAGAAGTCTAAAAATAAACTGAGATCACCAATGAATATCATATATAAACCATGAAAACAAAGACATCTCCTTTTAACCTCGATAAAACTGAGAATCTCAGTGACATCAGAACCATTTTGATTATTGATTGTTAATAAAGCCTCAAAAACCATTGCGTCATAGCTGGCAAAAGGTAAATGAGAAGGTTTAGAGCACACGTTTTTAGAAACTATTATAAGAACAATACAGATATCAAAAAAAGAACATACCAATTTGAAGAATCTCCAAAGATAGCAAACCTAGATTCATTGTTCGTATCTAATGAACTATTTGGAGAAGGCTCGTTGCTAACAACAGGAAAAGTCATTTCAGGGAAATAGAATCAGATTCGAGTGTCTGTGTCTCTGATTTATCCTCAATCTCACTGAGATCAGAACCATTTTCATCACTGATTGTAAATGAGAAAGTTCAGTAATAAACGTCAGAATAAGTTATTAAACCTTAAGCACAATTTTAAAGAATAGCAAACCTATATTCATCGTTCATATCTGATGAACTATTTGGAGAAGACTCATTGTTGTTTTATCCTCCTATTGGATGAAACAAATTTTAATATAAGTATTAAAATAATATGTAAAGGGGAAGCACTTACCTGACAAGAAAAATAATAGAGTGGCGTGCACATACGAAAAACAAGAGAGAAGAAAAGGAAAAACAAAAGGAGAGAAAAAGAGGGAGAAAACAGTTTTCGCCGGTAGTGTTCAAGATGACGTTTGGACATTCAAAAGAGCTCCGATCTTGATGATTTGTTTTTGGATAGCTTCGTGACTCAGTGGTATTGATATTCAACGGTGGAGATTATGTTTCAACGGTTGGTTCGTCAGAAATCTGAGTTGTAGCGGGGTTGTTTGCTGTAGTGGCGATTTCAGAACAGTCCTGAGTGTTTGTGAAATCTGACGGTGATTTCTTCTCCGATTGAGCAGATATTTTTCAGAGGTATTCTTGACTCGTTTATACAAGATTTGAACGGTGGAGATTGAATTATGAGACCGGAATCTTAGTGAACTTAGAGTCGTTTGGGACTGCATATTCCTAGCTCTTGTATTGATCTTTTGTGGTGTTTTCTTGTTGTTGGAGATTGCTCTTTGGAGCCTTAGTCTCTGGATATGTTCTTTAAGAACAGAGAGGACATGGTTGTAACTCAAATACATTAGTGATAGTGAATTTTGAGTGGACTGCGGTCCCGTGGTTTTTTCTGCATTGAAGTATTTGCTGCCAAGTTCATTATATTTTCTTCACAGCCTCACACAAGTGCGGGAAACTTTATTCCGCTGTGCCGTGTTGCGTTTTGTGCTTGTCTAGACTTCACTAGACTTGTCAAGTTTCCGGAACACTCATTGCTAACAACAGGAGAAGTATCTGCAGAGGGAATGAAAACGGAAGCAGATTCGAGTGTCTTTGCCTCTGCTTTCTCTATATTTCGCCATTTATCCTTGGAATTTCCCAGCAAAAGAGTATACAAGAAAACAAGAATCCAACGTTCAAAACAAAAGAATTCGATTTTCATGGAAGACGAACTAGATTTTGGGAAATTTTTCAATACCTTGAGGTCAATGTTAGTGCGATCTACAAGTTTACCCGCGAACTCTGGATCTATACGAATCTTCTTCCATTTCCCGACGCCGTGTTTGGTTACTCCGGTGAGAAGCGCCGTCTCTTCTTCATACGTCCATGGTTTATTTTTCCGATTTGCTTTCATCTCTAAACCTTTCCTTCAACTACCTCTAAATCTATGCTTCAGTAAATCAATCGTCTTTTTCTTCGTCATCAATCGCCGGTGAAGAAAACACCGAATTCAGTATTCCCGCTTTTATTTGCTGGAAAAAAACAATCAAAAGTTTTTATATAGCTCTATCTAGAAAGGCCTCACCATAAGTTTTTAATGGGCCTACATTTAAAGCCCATAGTTAACATAATCTGATCAGGATTGAAATTAATCTCGACCGTTGATAAACCAACCCAACAACGGAGTCCATTTCTCTAATGCCACAGTTTGAGAAAATCTTTTCTTCAATGCCACATGAGATTGAAATGACGAAATTACCCTTAATTATGTTAAAATAAGGGTTAAATAGCATTGAATTGTAAAAGTTTTGAACCATTGAAATGCTCAGTGGTTCGAGTCTGCTGTACGTGCTCAAAGTTCAAATTTGTTATGCGCGATCTGGGTTTGAATCCCCAATTTGTGGTACAACTTGGTGGAATTTTATTGGGTAGTTCTGCTATTTTGTTTGCTGCAGCGTCTATCTCCTGTGTTTCTTTTGATGTTGTTAATATCGCAGAAGTAATTGGTAGCTCTAGTTTCAAAATAGACAAGCGCATCAAAGGAGTTTGGTATGAGTGTCTTTGCAGTCATCATGGTTGTGGTAGACTACTCACTACATATATATCAGTTCATACCAAGATATACAATCTATCGACTGAATTCAGCTAAAAACTTAAAAGGTAAATGAAAACAATACAGATTAAAAAAAAATATATATTCCAATTTATAAATATTCTCCAAAGATAGCAAGCCTAGATTCATTGCTCGTATCTGCTGCACTATGTAGGGAAGACTCATTGCTAACAACAGGCCAAGTCTTCAGATTCGAGTATCTGTAACTCTGATATCTGCTGAATTGGCCTCGCACTATTTTTTTTAAGTCGATTACTAGATTTTGATAATATACTTTGAGATCAATGTTAGTGCGGTCTATAAGTTAATACGCCAACTCTGGATCTACAATGTTAGTTGCCGGTAAAGAAAACACCTAAATCAGTATTTCCGCTTTTCTACTTATTTTCATTTTCTGGCTCGAAAAATTCAAAATGCAGTTCGAAATATATAGCAATCTAGAAAGGCTCACCAAAATCTTATCAGTATTGCAATTACATCTCGACCGTTTAAAATGCTTCATTGATAAAACCACACTCTCTCAGGGGCTTAAAGAAGCAAAACTGTTTCTCTATTAGCGAATTTTAACGTTTTTGGTCTTTTAAGTGCTTGTTCTCAATAGCTAAGAGCTAGAAACATATATTAAATGGAACAGTCAAATCGTTCAATAAAATGCTGTTATATAATAAGTGTAGCTTCATGCAAATAGCACAAGTTAGTAGCAGATGTTCAACACAAGATAAAGCCCTCTGTTATTTAGATTCTTATGCGAAAAATGCTGGATAGTGTTCAGACAATGGGATCTCACAGCTTTCTAATGAGTAGGAAGAGCCTCTGGTCAAGTTCGAATTGAGTAATTTGACTTGGATCTCCCTGAAGCAACATAAGGAGACCACCAAACGAAACATATAGCTCTCTGGAAACACACAATTTAAAGAAACAAACCGAAACAAGATGGTTAGAACTGTAAGCTGACTAGAATCTATTTGGGTAAACATTGAATTAAAATGAGTATGGGGGTCTAGGTATATGGGATTCTTACGCTTTAGGGGGTTTTCCGTCACGTTCAGAAATCTTGTACAGCTTCCCGTGCATTGTGTATTCATACTTATCCGCAAGCGTTTTCTTTGCTCCCTGCAGAGATCAGCACTAAATAAGGTTAGTGTTCAGATGAAGATATAACATCCTTGGTTTTCAAAGTTAGATTTTCAAGATTCAAGACACCAAAGCTTGTTCAAATTTCATACGTTTACTCTTCATTCCGAGATAGACAGGCTTACTGAATCAGCCAACATAATTATTATATCAATTATTTAACATCAACGGTTACATCCGAAGCAAATCCTAATACGAGTTCACTGTTACCATTCTTGACCACACACACACAACAATATAAAAAGCAGTAGACTTTATTACCGGAGTAAAATATCCGGTATCAGGGGTTCCATCGAGATTCAATGTGGAAGCCATCGCCAATGTGAACTTATCACCAACAGCCATCGGATAAATCTCGGTGTTAATATCTAGATGCATAAACATTTCCAAGTTGTTGCTCGTAGCTTGAACGCGAGTAACTGTAACCACAAAGACACACACACGATTCATTCTAGGTTAAGAGAAAGCCTCTCAATTAAAAGACAGAACAAAAACTTCAAAGTTACAGATTTTTCCACGATACCCAATTCATTCAGACCCAATAAAAGAAAAGATAAATGGAAGAACTCTTACGATCAATACATAAACGAAACAGCTACGAACAAAACTCGATTTAAGCAATATGAAACATTACAAGTCGTGATTAAGGTTAAGAAAAAGTATATACCTTTATCGAACTTTTTGCCATCAGGGTCTAGTTTCTCGACCACGAAAATATCCTCGAGCAAGATAATATTGCTCGCCGTCTGAAAACATGGAATCTAAAACCCTAAATACTTTTAATTCCTTGATAAAACCCAGACTCGACCAGCAAACAAGAGTTATAATAGCCGAAATTGAGAAAAGAATAATAGATATTTCCGAACCTCGAGCTTGAGTTGGATGAGAGAAGAAAAGTTTGGAGAGCAAAAGTAGTGAAGAGCTTGAAATTTCTCAAATTCGGCTTTGAACTGCGATGGGAGAGAGGTAAAGAGGTGCAACAGAAAAAAAGAAAAAAAAAAAAGAAAAGAGAGAATGAACTTCCAGAAAAGCCCAATTAAGAAATTTTATTGGGTCTATAATAAGCCCAGTATAAAAAGCCAAATTAACTCTCATAAAATTGACCAGAGAAACTGATCTCGACTGTTAACAAAGTTCTCCTTGCTTTTATTTGGCCCTGGATTAAGGCTTAATCTTCTTGTTCGTTTGGCTGGAGGCTTTGATAAGCTCTTGGCTCTAGCCTTTATAATGAAAGCTATTTTGAGGGGGAAAAAAAAAAAAGTTTGTTGCCTACATTCTTTTTTACTCAAAGCGACAACACTATAAAAGAAAGAGACCGATCATCGAATATATCCACATTTGAACGGGACCAGAAGATGAAGTTTTTACCGCAGGAAAATCTTTTCACCTTTAGCACCTGCAAGTAACAAAACAATAGGCGAGTGATTATGATGATGAATTATTGATGATGATGATGATGATGTGGTTGAGAGGGGACATTACATCGGCGAGAGATTTCTTCGGCTAAGAGCATATCTCTGCGGGTTTCATGCAGCACCTTGACGCATCTATCGTTCAGCTGCCTCTTTAGCTTGGATCTCACACTCTTCTGCCTCTGCGACTAACCTCATGGCTTCGTCTACTTTTTCTTGATTCTCGTCTATTGGAGTACTTGGCCGCTCTTGTGACATCGAAGGGTCATCATCGGAGGTACTTGGCTGCTCTTCTGACTTCTCGGAACTTTCTGCATCCATGCTTTCTTTTGGTTTTGAACTTTCTGGAGAATAGCGCCAGTGGGGAACTTGTAACGGTTTCCTACCTGCATTTGCAGGGTTTTCCTAAGATCAGACATGATTTGAATGTTTAATTTATAAACAACATATATTTATACGCAATGCTTAAATCTATCTAAATCTCCTAATATATATATAGAGCCCTTATATAGAGTTATATATATCTCTCTCTATATATATATATATAACTCCCTAATATTATTCTCCATTGCCAAACCAAATCTATAGATATATCGAATCTTTCAATATATAGATTCTTGATAAATAAATAAAAAACCTTTTCTATTTGGCCTTCAAAAACTAGTTTTCTCAGCTCACCTTTCAACAGGTCCATAAAATTATCCGGTAGGCCAGGTCTTTCCTGCAATTTACAATAACCACAAGAAATAATTTTTAACTAGGTTTCGATCCAAAACAAGAGTTGTTATCACATTCTGAGTATCTAACTATCATATTGGATCAATAACAATGTAGGAATCAGCAAAACCAAGAGTTCAGAGGTTTCCTTTAAAGTTCTTTCTAATGTACAAGTCAATCGCTCAGATCCAAATGTTCCATATCTCCAGAACACAATCTACACCATGAAAACATATACTAATAGAGAGAGATAGAGAGATACAATTCAGAAATCAAATATTATCAATGTTAAAATTTCCAAAAGGTCACAAACCCAGAAGCAACGTCCACACTTCTTCCTGAACTTGCTGAACCCATGGACGCTGAAGAAGAAGGTTCAGCTCTGAAATACAGATATAAATCTGTCAAAAACATAGAGATAGTACCAACCAAGAGCCAAAGATCAATTCTATATAATGCTGTTAAAGAATCCAAAAATCACAAACCTAGAAGAGGCAGCGACATTGGCATTTGAAGAAGAAGGCTCGCTGAAAGGATATACAAAATCAGAAATCAAAGATCAACTTTTAAAGATTGTTGTTAAAAAAATTCCAAAAGATCACAACAAACCCAGAAGTGGCAACGACGTTGTTAACATCTGATGAAGTATCATTAGAATCCTTGGCAATTGAAGAAGAAGGCTCCCTGGAAAAAAGAGATACAAACAAATCAGAAATCAAAGATCAACTTAAAAAAAAAAATTGCAGTTAAATAATCCAAAAGATCACACACCCAGCGGGAACATATGATTGACGATCACCAGAATCCTTAGTCGCATTAGAAGAAGGCGCACTTCTGAAAAAAAGTAATATAAACCAGAAATCAAAAATCAATTCTAAAATAATTCTGTTAAAGAAACCAAACTATCACAAACCCAGTAGAGCCAACTATGTTCAAATCTGATGAATCATCACTAGAATCCCTGGCCGCTACAGAAGGTTCGTCGCTGAAAAAGAAATACAAAACTGTCAAAACAGAGGAGAAATCAAAGATCACTTTAAAGATAATCCAAAAGGTCCACACAGGCACACACCCTGAGGAAACGACGTTTGCATCCGATGAACTATTATCAGAATTCCTTGCCGGTGAAGAAGGCTCATCGCTGCAAAAAGAGATTCAAATTTTATCAAAACATAGTGCTACAAAGCAGATATCAAATATCAATGTCTATTAAAGAATCAAAAGTTCCACAAACCTAGATAATACTATCTTCAGGATCCATAGCCACTTAAGAAGGCACGTTACTGAAAATAGAAAGAAATTGATGTATTAGAGGTTAAAGATCAAACAATTGAAGTTTTGATCTCTTTTATTTCCCCAAAACTAGATTCGGTTGAATCATATTGCACACATTGATCATTCGAGTAAATCTCAATCGGTTTCCATGGAAGAAATATAAAGATTTAACTCCATATACGAACCTTTGAATTCGAGATCTTATTGAAGAATACTAAATAGTGATTATCTTGATCTATCACAGTATATATTAAACAATGCACTCGTATATATTCGCGTTTCAGAAGTACCCCATCGTGCAGTCGTCTCGTCGGAGAAGAAGATGATAATTTCTGTTTCCCGCTTTTTCTACTTCTCTTAAGTTCCAACTGCAAAAAATCAAAACTGCAAAAACCGTAACTATATAGCAATCCGAGAAGCCCATTATAAGCTTTTAATGGGCTAACGGTTAGGCCCATAATTAAAGTCAACTTTAATCTCGACCGTACGATTAAGCCGCACTCTTATCTCTATCAATGTTTCAATAGTCGCAGTGGTTCGGATCACAAAATTTTCGCTGTCTTTTGGTAAATCAAAAAGCTGAGAGAAACAAAAACAAAAGTGAAATTAAAATTCAATAAAGAAAAAAAGGAAAAAACCCTATCAGTCCAAAAAAGTTTCTTCTTCCTTAGTCAGAGCCAAAACACATACACAGAGCCACAGAGGTGCGAAAACGATAATCGGATCGGCTGAAGCAGTTCCGATTACTCATCAATGGCTTATGCGTCACGCATCATCAATCATTCCAAGAAGGTAACTGTGTCTTGATTTCATTTTCTCCGATCATTTTGTATGTTCTTCAGCGATCATGGTATTGATATTATGAAATGATTCGTTCCGTGTTGTAGATTATCTGAATTTGGCTTCACCTATTATTGTTTCGGCTTTTAGAGATTCAATTGAATTGTAGCTCATCTGATTTTGTAATAATTTGGTATTATTTAAATGTAAGTTATGAGTAATGTGCTGAATTAGCTAGATTGGGAGCTTTATGATCATTTGTGATTTATAGGTTCTGGGAGATGATTGAGATCTGTAACGCCACTTGGTGTGTTTATCTTTGACAGTTGAAGAATGTTTCCACTTTACTGCGGCGTGAGCAAGCTGCAACAGTCCGTTATTTCTCGTACACTAATTGGGCTCCTCTATACAGAGAAGGTACTGTTATCCTCATGGTGTAGAAATGTTTCCAAGTTCTATGGTTAGTATCTGTGAGACTCTCTGGCTTATTGCTTCAGCATGTTCTTCAGATACTTTCAGTGTCCGTCTTGGTTATTCTTCTGTGGAGAGGATTTCCAAATGTAGCACCAGCACTGTAAGTCCTTGCTGTTCTCTGTAGCGTTGTAGCAGTGTCCCTTCTTATTGAAATATGTTAACTAGTTAGCAGAAACCTTAAGAGTTTTATGTGGCCTTGATGTCATTAATACCTTTATATAGGTGTCGATGTCCATTAGTTTTTCATCTGCGAGAACGAAACTAAGCAGTACAATGGGAAGGCCAATATTTGGAAAAGAGTTTTCATGGTTCAATCTCTTTCTCTTACTCTATGTGGCGAAAGTGCATTAGCCTTTACTGCCTGCTTGTATAGATACTTTTTTTTTGTCCTAACTATAAGCTTATTTTTTCTGCATACCAGTTTGATGCAATCAGTTAGAGGATTTTCATCGGGGTCAGGTAGTTAGTGTTTCATCCCAGAGCTTTACTTTTGTTTAATGCGCCTTTGTTCCCTTAACTCTTGTACTTCCACCTTGCTCTTACATTCAAATTCACCAATTTGAATTTAGTTTAGGACTATCTGTTTCGCATTGACATTCATCTGGCTTTACTTAAGCAATATTAGATTTCATGAATTTCCTAGAAAAAAGTCATTCTTTGGATATACTAATTTATGTAACTGGGTAAAGATTTTAATGGCTTCATTGCAAACTCCCTGCTAAGACAGTTGGGTAGTGCTTAAAAAATTGTGTAACTTGAGGATGCTAAATGGTATGAGCTTTAGATTGGTTTGTTTTACCTAGAACTCCTGAAAATGTGTTTCAGATCTGCCTCCTCATCAAGAGATTGGAATGCCTTCTCTCTCGCCAACAATGACTGAGGCATGGACCTTCATTTACCTCTTGATTGAAACGTATGTCCGTTTATCTTTGTGTTCTAATAAACTAATTTTCCAATTCTCAGGGTAACATTGCCAGGTGGCTGAAAAAAGAAGGTGATAAAGTTGCTCCTGGTGAAGTACTCTGTGAAGTTGAAACTGTAATGTCAATCTAGATTGATCCTCATCTTCGTATTTCTATTTTCGTGTTGGGAAAATAACTCTTAACTAAATTATGTTCTTTAGGACAAAGCAACTGTTGAAATGGAATGCATGGAAGAGGGCTATCTCGCCAAGATTGTGAAGGCGGAGGGATCAAAAGAAATTCAAGTCGGCGAGGTAAGAAAATTTCTGGTTTTTGTGGAATTATGTAATACCATGGTTTCTCTTGGGACTCAGGGTATTGATTTTAAGATCACAGTCCATTTGTGGAAATGTGAACTGGAACTATTTGAATAACGTCAAATGTTTTTGCCTTCAAGTAGGTAATTGCTATTACAGTGGAAGATGAAGAAGACATTGGAAAGTTCAAAGATTACAGCCCATCATCTACTGCTGATGCGGCTCCTCCTAAAGCAGAACCAGCTCCTCCCCCACCAAAGGAAGAGAAGGTCGAACAGCCATCATCGCCTCCAGAACCAAAGACTTCCAAGCCTAGCCCACCTCCCACAGGAGATCGTGTTTTTGCTAGTCCTCTTGCAAGAAAGTTGGCTGAAGATAATAATGTTAGAATTCACAATGTTCCAAAAAATTCTTTTGTTTTCAATCTTCATGCTTAATTTATCGTTTCATTTCATCAGGTGCCTCTGTCAAGCATCAAAGGCACAGGTCCTGAAGGAAGGATAGTGAAGGCAGATATTGATGAGTACTTAGGTATCTGTAACTCCTGGACTCTTCCTCTCCTTCAGTTTTTCTTTCAGACCTTTCTTACCTCCGTTTACAGTATTTCACCCATCCCTGTGTCCTAATACATCTTCCAATGGTGCAGCTTCAGGTGGTAAAGAAGCTACTACAAAGCCATCTAAGGCCACTGATTCCAAGGTTCCAGCTTTGGACTATGTTGACATCCCTCATTCCCAGATACGAAAGGTAAAGGCCATATAACCTTTGCGGCTTTGTTAAGCCAGTTTCAATAGGTTCTGTAATCTCTTTGACTGTATAATTTTGACAGGTCACTGCCTCACGTTTGGCATTCTCAAAGCAAACTATTCCTCACTATTACTTAACTGTTGATACATGTGTTGACAAACTTATGGGGTAAGTATTAAGTTTCGGATTATGTATTTTGAGTCGATGTCATTGGGTAAGCTAGACAAAGCAATTTTTGCGTATGCAGTCTGAGGAGTCAGCTCAATTCATTCCAAGAGGCTTCTGGTGGGAAACGGATATCTGTCAACGATCTTGTTGTTAAGGTACATATTACTTGTGTATGTATACTTATAAACAAGCCCACTGATCTTCTTATTTAACTTACCATCTACATGTGTTTCAGGCTGCTGCATTAGCTCTCAGGAAAGTTCCTCAGTGCAATAGTTCATGGACTGATGATTACATTCGCCAGTAAGTACATCGACAAACTTTTGAAAATGGATGGTTTAGCAAATATCTTAACCTTTTCTCTATAGGTTTAAAAACGTGAACATCAACGTCGCAGTGCAAACAGAAAATGGGCTCTATGTTCCTGTTGTGAAGGTATGTGCAAATGAGCACTCAGTATATTGTTTAACCCTTTACTGCTGCACAAACTGTAGATTACTGAATTAGATCAATTGCTTGATTCCAGGACGCAGACAAGAAGGGTCTGTCCACAATTGGAGAAGAAGTTCGGTTATTGGCTCAAAAAGCAAAAGAGAACAGCTTAAAGCCAGAAGATTATGAGGTGAGAGAATTCACTCACTCATGAATCATATCTTTCGGCATTTACAGTCTCTCTTTTAACCTTGTGGAAACACAACTTAATAATCTCTTTTTCTCAGGGAGGAACGTTTACAGTCTCTAACTTGGGAGGACCTTTTGGCATCAAGCAATTCTGTGCAGTCGTTAATCCACCTCAAGCTGCCATTCTAGCTGTTGGATCCGGTAAGCACTCTCTCATTACAGAACAGAGTATGATTACTATCTTCCTAAAGATCAAATGACCGATACGTGTTTTGTGTCTGAATCTTAAAAAACAGCTGAAAAGAGAGTTGTCCCTGGTAACAGTCCAGATCAATTCAACTTTGCTTCTTACATGCCTGTAACACTGAGCTGTGACCATCGCGTAGTAGACGGTAATCTGGTTCTTTTACCATCATTGATTCATTCATCATCACCATCACTATGAAATTGCTTAACATTGAATAAATCTAATATTCTTTGTGCTTCAGGTGCCATCGGAGCTGAATGGTTGAAAGCATTCAAGGGCTTCATCGAGAATCCTGAATCTATGTTGCTTTAAAAGAGAACCACGCAATGATAAACACACATCAAAGCTCGTAAGAGTCTCTGATCTCGCATTTCTCTGGTTTATAACACACTGCACCAATTTGATTTCTTTGTTTTGGTACGTTGAAAATCTCTGGTTCTTTCTTAGAATTTTGGGTTTAAAGAGATTTTGATTTTCTGAATAAATTTGGGGGGATTCAGCATTTCTCTACTGTAAACTGGATTTTAGGGTTCTATGCTGGTTCTTATTGATTATGGGGGCGGTAAAATAAACCCCATTGTTTATTTTGTTAATGAAAATAGTATTTTGAGTTTTGTGAACTACCCCCATATGAGACCTTATTTTTTGATGAGGAAATTACTTGACACAAGTGGATTGATTTGATTGAGTAACACAATTAATATTCAAAACAACATTGAATAACAAAAGCTTGGTTAGTGTTTGTTTCGATCGATTAGGCAAAAAGAGTCCATCTAAGACATTAATGTTGTTCTTTGTTGAAAATTGATGTATAACTTGTACTTAAAATCATTGGATTTATTATCCCATTGGGGGTTTCCCTGTTGTATAAAACAGAAACGAAAAGTCATCAGTTTTACGCAGTACCTTTAACTTTAAGAGTATAAACCTATCATGTTCAAGAACGATTCAATGGAAAAAAAATTTGAGAATTTTTCGGATCGTTTTTTTGAATTTTGCATGATCATAATAAAAAAAAATTTTGCTTGAACAAAATAAAAATCCAAAATATTCAGCTGAAACCCAAAGTTGAGGCCTTGAGGGGTTATACGTTATACAAAACCTCTGGGTTAACATTGGAAAAAAGAAAAAAGAAAAAAAAAAAAAAAAGGTTTTAAGATAGATCTACTCAAAGTTGGAGGGTTTTCTTTGAGAATTTTGAAAAATTTGAGAATATTTCTATGATTTTCTAATTCAATAATGTTTCTCATATTTATCTCTATCATCTAGGAAAGTCGGTCAATTAATGCCTGAACATAACCAATGTGTTGATTTTATATATAAACTATTAAAAAATTTGAATTCGATATCCTAACTAATGAAATTGTGCAATTATATATATATTCACTAACACCGTCTACTTGTCGTTATATGTGGCATCCACGTAAAAAAATGCTAAAAACATTTGTGTTAGACACTAGATTCGAACCCTTACCTTTTATCGATTTATTTAGAAATAATTCTTCTGAAATTTTGGAACTTTGGGAGATTCGCGTTGTGATTATGAACAAGGAAAAAAAATTCATCATTGCAATTATTGATCATCATCTTCTTCCTCAATCAGATCTGGAAGAATATTTTACTCCTAATACAAATCTCTGAATCACCAAACCAAAATCTAAAAAGGACTAATCTTTATTATTTATTAATCAAAACCCAATAAAACAAAGAAAATTACATTTGTCTGCAACTAAACTACTCCTCCGATCACCACCACCACCGGTTATTGATTTCCTTCCTCCTCCGCCGCCATTAATAGCATAAGCAGTAGCCATGGATATCTTCTTAAGATCTTCAACATTCACATAACTTTTCCTCGTCATCCCAGCAGCCGTTGATGAGCTTGAGCTCGTTTCTCGTTTTAGCGCCACCATAAGTGCGTTTGAGATCGGTGGATCGTTAGCTGGAGTAGCTGTTGCGGTGGGGAGACGCTCGAGAGCGACACTGAAACGGAGCTCGAGGGCTCGACACTGAAGTAATGAGATAAATTAGGGTGAGCACAGATACAAGGTCGTCGGAGAAAACCCCAAATTTTCTCCTTGTTGTTCGTCGTCAGGTTCAGTGGCAAGTTGAGGTACACAAAACGATTGTACATTAGTCGTCAATTACGATTTCACGCGGGATCCATGTCACCAGCCGTTAACATCAACTAAACGGTGTTAGTGAATATGTATATGATTGCACAATTTCATTAGTTAGTATTTGGAGTTCAAATGTTTTAATAGTTCATGTATAAAATTGTATGGAAATATAGTTCATGTATAAAATTATTGCATTGGTTACGTTCAGGCATGAATTGGCCGACTTTCCCTATGATTTGTCCTGATTTATTAATGGGGTTAAGCGGGACGCCAAAGAAATCACATTCTCATTTATTAAAAAGAAAAAGGTCATTTTTTTTTCAATGCCATTGAGAAAATTGAAAAGCTTTTTACTGCCGTTTTATTTTCTGTCCCAAAATCCATAAAAATCATCTTGAGGTGGGTGGAGAGAAACAAATAAATAAATAAATAAATGTAACATAAATTAAAGAAGAAGAAGGAAAAAAACGTTTGGCAACGAAAGCAAGAATCTCTCTTGCCATCGGTCTCGGTCGCGAATCTCTCAGGCAATCTCTTTTTCTCTCCCTTTCTCATCTTCGTTGAATAATTTATACATTTTTCTGCTTATTTCTCTTTCTCTCCGTCTCTCTTTCGTTTGCTTTTTTACTCAGGAAAAAAATCATTCTTTTTATCTCAGCAACAATTGGGTTTTGTTTTTTTTCTTGATTACTTTTTTCAACGGAATCCTCAGACTTGTAAGGTTTATGTTATCGGATCATCATTAATTTTGGTAATGTTCCTCAGATTTTTTTAATTTGAAATGACTCTCTGCATTTGACCTGCTTTTGAAAATTCAGCTTTCTCTTTCTCACATCAAAAAATCTGCTTTTACATTTTTTGTCTTATAGATTTTCAAATGTATTAGATTGCTCAAAAACAATGACTAAAATCAGTATTTTTTTTTTACTGAATTTATGTTCAGGTTTTCTTGGGAAGACGACGTTAAAATTGAGGATACAATTGCAGTTCTTTCGCTATGAATGAGAGTATGTTCACAAATTTTGTCCATTTCTCTTCTTTGTTGTACTCAGCTTTGTGTTTATGATTCTCTCTATGATTCTTAACTGTTGAATCCCTTTTGTAATTGTTGGAATATGTAAGCAGATATAGAGGAACAAAAGAAAGGAAAGTATAGTCTAATCCGTGATGGTGAGGGCTCTGAGTTAGGAATTTTCTATAAGCCTCTTCCTTGCTTCGGTTGTGGAATCGGATGGTTCTCGTGAGTGTTTATTGCTTCTCTAACTCATCACTCTTTCTTCTTATTATGTTGGCTTTCAGATGTATTGTCTTGCTAAAGCAGATTCTTTTACCTGTTTCTGTTAAGGTTTCTTCTTGGATTCGTCTTCCCATTTGCGTGGTACGTTGCTACATTTCTGTATTTGAAAAACTATTACCGTAGAGATCCACGGGAAAGATCTGGTCTTGCTGCCTCTGCTATAGCTGTGAGTTATCTGAGCCAATGCATTTCTCCTCAATGAATAAAACGAAATGACAAAACACAAATCAGCTAACTTATTGATTTTGCTACATCATGTTGCTTTTTGCAGGCTTTGATATTCACCGTTGCACTTGTGATCTTCGTGCTTGTACTTGTTTTCTCGGATCGCTAGAGTCTGATTACGCTATGCTTATTCTTTCTGGGTCTCCAAAGAAAACAATGAGAAGGTAGTGCTACTCCTTATAGATACAAAATTTGGTTTGTTTTGTACATAAGATGCCAAGTTCTAAACAATCAAAATGTGATACTTAACTGCTGGAGAGCTATGTAGTTTCAGGCTTGTGTGTTATTTACATTAGAGTCTTACGCCAGACAAGAAAGAAAGGTCATGTCTGGTTCTTAATCTTCCTTCTTCAAAGTCTATTTTTTGTTGTTTTCTTACTGAACCTCAAGAAGCACAAAAAAAAAAAATGGAATAAAAGAAGTAACTTTGACGATTAGAGTTTGTATAATGTTGTTTGAATCATGATGTCATGAGTCTGCACCTTGGAACATCACATCCAAAGATTGGAGACAGTATAAGCCTTTTAAATGGCCATAACCGACCAAGATAACAGTGCAAACCAAACCATTTGGGTGAATCAGTTTAATCTTGAAAAGAAACAAACACATTTATGTATGTGCAATCATAAAAGAATTCAAGAGATTAAAACTTGCAATCTCCTTCCTCCTAAAGCACTCTTCTCTCTAATCATCAACTCTAATAAATGGTTAATATCAATTCAGAAATGGTTAGAATCTCTCATTGAGTGTTGAAGAGTTGCTTTCTCTTGAAAACTAACAAGGCAACAACAAAGACCTGTAACATTGCTATTAACACAACAAACACTACTCCCACCGTCTCTCCTCTGTTTAATCCACCTCTCTTCTGTTTCTCCCGAGGCGCAGGAGGAGGAGGAGGAAGCTGCGGTGGCAGGTTATTGTCAGGAGGCTGAGGAGGAGATTGTGACCGCGATGGAGGTGTAGAAGGCAGAGGTTCAATTATCTTTGAGACTGGAGGAGGTGGTGGTGGTGGTGGTGGCGGAGGCGGTGGTGGTGGTGGTGGAGGAGGAGGAGGTGGAGGAGGAGGAGGAGGAGGCGGAGGAGATTGTGGAATCAGAGGTGGTAGTTGTGATTCAACGAGGAGGAAACTATGAATGGTGAAAAACAGAGCGAGAATCAAAATATTGAGGAGATAACGGAGAAAACCCATTTTTACATGAGATTGAATCAAAACGATTCACCGGAAAAATGGAATCTGCGACTGCGTCACCGAATGTGGCATTTGTAGGAAACAAACAACATTCTCTGTTTTGATTGAGAGAGAGAGAGAGAGAGAGAGAGAGAGAGAAAGATGGAAGAAATTACAAAAGTCTCCGCTTGAATCCGGAGTTGTGTATTTTGTGACAAAATTAAATTCGGAAAATGGATGTCACGATCGTTGATTGGTAGAAATATTAAGTAATTTACCCCAAGAGGGCCCGGGAAATTTCAGAGAGAGAATAAATGATTTGGGCTAAATATGGTTAACAGATAAAGGTTGTAACTTGTAAGTCAGTTATAATCATTCTTACAAAAAAAATTGTACTAAAAACACCAACTGTTCATTTGTTATGTCCAAACAAAACAATTTTTTTTTTAACCCAAACAAACTGAATATCTCATTTTTTTTTTCAATTAAAAATGAATTGAACACTAGCAATTAGAGTTTGAGACTGGTCAATTTGTACATTAGGATAGTGGAGGCACCTTCCATTCTTCTGTTAATTGCTAGAAAATATTTACACAAAGATTTTGTAATTACTATAATCTGTTAAGTTTCTAGTCGTTTTCATAGAAAACAAAGAAAGGGCAAATGCAGAGATGAAAAATGTTCAATGCTCCTCTGGAATCTCTGAGTCTGAGAACTGAAAAAGACACTTTTTTTACCCGATGAAAATAGAAACACCAGATTAAAAAATCTGATCCAATTTCTTTTCTTTTTTTTTCTTTTTTTTGAAGTTTCATATGGACTTTTATGTACATGTAATTAGGGTAAAAAGATCAAATTCCATGGCTAGATTATGTACAGCAACTTTCATCTGACTGTCATCTTTCCAACAAATCGAGCATCTAGCGCGAACCTGAAACAATAAAGGTCAAGATATAATTGACTTAATGGTGAAACTTATATACGACGGATCCACTCATCATCAGTTATGTAAACTTATATAAGAACAAGTAGCATTATAGATCATCGAAACCAAAGAAGAAAGAGAGTAACAGCAACAAAAAGAATGTGCTTACACAGCTTGAGTATTCTGTAGTGTTTGGTTTTATCCCCATGCCATGGAAAAAGCATAGTTAACCACCAGTTTACCGTCAAACCCAAAGTTCTGTAAATACCAAACCAGCACCATGTAAGCAATAAGAAGAAGATAATCCAAAGGGTACTTATAGAAACAGAGATTCTCGATACACAAACAAGACTTACATTATATAGATCAATTACTGATTCATCAGGGTTTGGCGAGAAAGCACTATTCACATACACAAACTTACAAACAAAGAGAAATGTCAGACTCATTATTGCAATCCAAACTTTTAAAAGATTCACACACATAGAGAAGAAGAAGCTGTGTTTCTACCAATGAGTCAGAATGAAGCTGTCTTCTTAGAAAGTCAATCACTTTAGCAAATTTATCAGTCCCTGGAATCTGTTACACCCAATCGCAGAACACTCAAACACACAGAAAGATTCAAAAAGTATTTAAAAGAATGTGAGAAATTAGAATCCGTCAGAAAGATTTTGCCTAAAATTGTAGTAACCAAACAAGAAGACTATTGAAGAAAGAACTCAATTTTCAACTCAAAAACTAACCATCAACACTCAAATTTATCAACCACAAGCCACATATATACAACTTATCGAGAAAATTCAATATAGGATGATCGATTGATAAAACAAATCCCTAATTTGCGTGGAAGGTGATAAGATATTACCTTGAACTTGGCTTGTTTGAGTATAGGAGCACCTCCGGTAGCTCTTAGATGAACAACAACTGTCATAAACAAAAAAGATAAACCCTAGAAAATATCAAAATGAAGTCCTACGAAAAATCTTCAATATATATATAAATTCCCTTATCCAATTATGCGTAATTGAATTAATATGTATCAAAAGATTCGTTAATTCAACCGATCCAATTGTTGAATTTCAAGGATTACCTTTCCGAACAGAGCTCGGCGACTCCGTCGCCATTGATGATTTTCTTAAGAGAGAAGAATAACTGAAGAAGACGTTACCCTCTTTTTCGTCTATTTGGAAAAACAATTGAGATTATATGTTGGGCTTTTAAAGCCCATATTAAATTGGGCTTTATAAAAACTATTATCCGCCCTCTTAAACAATTTTCTAAAGGATATAATTTAGAACGAAAAAAAAACTGCAAATCAAATTCTATCTCCAAATCACTCTTATGTTTAAAAAAACAAAAAATGTTTATTTATCAAAATAAATTAATAAATACTCAAATTTATTGATTCTTCTGTCGGCATTTATAATGATTTTAATATAGAAAAATCATTTTGTAATATAGAATACACTAGCGTTTGATTGTTTAATCTAAGCAATGAAAAACCTGTATCGGAATTCTACTGCGATTGTTTTCATACATCTTATTTCTTTAGTCAATCAAATGTTTCTACTACTAGTAATTTGATCTCGGAGATAGTTGTTTACGTAACGTTATGCATTTTTTACATGTTTATAGAGTTTAAAAAAAATGTTAGGTTCTTGAGGATACTAATATCATAATGCAAATTTGTAATAGCAATAGTAAAACAGATAGAAATAATATCAATCTTTTTTTTTGTTTTGGTAAATCAAGAACTCTTTTACAAGAAACTTAAATCTCTCATCCGGCACAGTTACGGTTACCGGTTCATCTTCTACCACCATTGATGAAGTGTTTGTAAATACGGTCATAATGGTTCCCTTCTTATGGACTATATCCAGGTCCGTTTCTGATCCCCATAGGCATTTGTCTAGGACACATGTCAAAAAAATTTAAAATTCTTAAAGAGAGAAAGTACAAAATATATATATATATTATGAAAAGGACCATGTAAATATAGTTTGAGTAGAGTCCAGATGTTTTTTGAGACGGGTCTGACCCTATCTCGTATTTTTACCTTTCAAAGGGTTTGGGCGATTTTTTGGGTCTACAGATTTTATTACATTAATGCATTGTTAGTCGATTTTTCTCACTTCCTCTCAGTTCAATTTTGTAGTTGCATGTTTTCTCCCTCAGCGTAGAATCATGTTTTCAGGACATCGTCGGTGATTTTGTTAGCAATACTTGTGGTGAGCGCGTCAAATCCGCTGAATTTTAGACTATGAAATATTAATCCGTTAAAACGTCATACATACGAAATTTGCTTTCGTTAATATGTCAAAATCTAGAATAGTTTTTCTAGGCCAACATTTTGAGCAATTTTTGAAGACACGTGGGAGAGGTTAATTTTGGTATATATAAGGATCAAGTCGTGAAATTACCGTTGGATGTATTGAAAACAGTGAACGAGATTATGTGTTTGGTCTCGTCGGAAAACTCATGAATCCTAGTAGTCAGAATACTCGAACGTTAATCCTACCGAGGTTTTGGAGTAATGACGCGGTTGTTTAACAAACTATATAGACCAAGACGGATAAGGCTTTGGTAACTAGATTGTGTAGCAGTGTAGGTTATGTTATACTAACTTTTAATGGTGATTAGGAAAATAAGATAACAGATTCTTTAATTTGTTAGCGAGTAAGATTTATTAAGATTTAGCAAAGTATACAGTCGTTTTTATTATACTACTTTTGTCCTTGTAAACGTGGTAATGTCAAGCTAGTGAAGGGGTGAAACTAATTTAGATATCAAAAGTAATAATAGCAAGAATAATAATTAGCTGTTAGAAAAACAAGAATAATAATTAATAGTAATAATTTGTGTACTTGAAATATCATTTTGTTGTTTTCATCTCAACTTGTGGCATATGAAAAAGAAAGAAAAAAAAAAGAGACAAAGTCATTAATTGTACAGATATAGATGAATTTGGATTTGATCGACCAACAAACAGCAACATCAACTATTATTTTGTCTTGATCTATGCAAAGTTGATGCATCTGATATATAGCCTAAATGTTTTTTTTGGATCTTCCTAAATGCAGCATTATTGAAATTGACGTTAGGTATAATTTCACACGTGGATAACCCTCCATGTATATTATTGGGAATAATTCATTTGAGTATTGTATTGGAAAAGTAAATGGAACTATTGTCTACGTCATAGCTACATATACCAATTCTCAAAACTATACCAAGTATTAACTTCGCACAGTAAAAAATACAAACTATTATGTGTCATGTGCGCAATATCACAACCATTACTCTTTGATTTTTTTAGTGTAATGGATGATAATCCGATGATATTTTGGCGACCGGAAAAATCTGATGTGGTTGGATTAAGTATGAAATTTATTTTTTTATTTTAACAAAAAAATTTCGATTTGCATTTTAATGAAAAATACGGAAACAAGTTTTTTAGTGGGGCACACATCGTTTTTTGGCGAAAAAATTACAGAATAAATTTTCTGATTAGAAAATTACATAATCAAGATTTTTGCGAAAAATTACGGTAAAAAATTTTGGTGGGAAAAATTATGGATCAGTTTTTGACAGAAAAATTAAAATTTTTTTATTTTGACAGAAAATTACAGATTTGCATTTTAATGAAAAATATAGAATCAAGTTTTTGCAAGAAATTACTTTATAAAACCTTTACAAAATAAAAAAAAATTGTAATTTTTTTTGCCAAAAACCGATTCATTTCTTGCCAAAAAAACTTGATTCCATAATTTTCCTAACAAACTGTACATCCGTAATTTTCCGTCTAAATGAGAAACTCGTAATTTTCTAACCAAAAAATTGATCTGTTTTACGTAAAAAAAACTTGATTCTATAATTTTCCGTCAAAATAGAAAATTTACAATTTTTCTTTCAAAAATCAATATGTGTTCCACTAAAAAAACTTGATTCTATATTTTTCATTAAAATGTAAATCCAAAATTTTCTATCAAAATAAAAAATTAAATTTTGTATTTAATCAAAGCAGATCAGATTTTTTCGGTGGCCGAAATATCCTGGGAATCATCATTCGTTACACTAGAAAAGTCAAAAAGTGATGGTTGTGATAATATTGCGCACATGACATATAATAGTTCGTATATGTCATTATACAAAGTCAATATTTTGTATAGTTTTAAGGACATTAATTTAGTTGGTACGTATAGTTATACCGTGGCAATAGTTTATGTTGCTAAAAAATCATTTTTCCTATTGTATTTGTATCTACTAAACATTTAACTTTTAACTAAAAAATATTGGGATCAATGTAAACAAGTTTTCTTTCCATATGAAAAATAAAAACTAAAAAGAGTAGAAAGCAAAAAGAAGATGAGACGAAGGTGAGGCGAAAGAGATGTTGATACGACACCGTGTCGTTTTTCAGACAAAAAGCTGCACGTCAGTGACAATCATCTTCTTGGGCATCCAACAAAACATTCTTCTTTTTCTTTTGTTATTTTTCGGGTTTACCATATTTCACATTTTCCCCTTTTTCTTTTATAAATGCCGTGCTAAAAATATATATTTTTAATAATATTATCGCAATCGTTATAACAGTTTTTTTTAATATGATCAAAGGTAGCATTTTCTAAATTATAGATTATGAAAATTATATAATTTAAAACTATTTTAACCAAATAATAAAGTATTGTTAATTTCATAAAAAACAATAAATGTTTTTAAGGTTTAAGTTCATTATTTTAGTTTTGATTTTAACTTCTTTTTTTTAGCTTTGTTCATGTTATAAGTTTTTCTGGCCCAACACAAAAT
The DNA here is from genome assembly GCA_028015245.1 of Cardamine occulta. Taxonomy (NCBI): domain Eukaryota; kingdom Viridiplantae; phylum Streptophyta; class Magnoliopsida; order Brassicales; family Brassicaceae; genus Cardamine; species Cardamine occulta. The sequence goes on from CM051365.1 coordinate 1,259,448, forward strand.
GATTCTTTTAGTTATTTTCAATTAGAAATATATATAACGAAAAGATAATTGTAAACAAAGATCAAAGATAAAAGATGGTAAAATAACTAAAATTATCACAAAATAATATAAAAAATTTCATTTCTAAGCGTATGAAAAATCCATCGGTCATAGACTTCTAGCACATTTGTTATCCTTCCTTTTCAAATTTTCCCAGCCTGTGGAGGCCCACAGGAAGATTAATATAGGGATCGGAAAAAAAATAAACAAAAGAGGAGTTCACACGTGTGCACGCGCGACAACCACAAGACATAAGCGGCCACCCGTCACGTGCGGGTTAAAGTCATATCCACTTGTTTTGGTCTGTGGCTGTCTATCCACGTGGCTTCTATTTATTGGCATTTATAAAATTCCACTCATGTCTCTTTCATTTTCTTGGTTTTACACTTTCATTTTCTCAAACAATTTCCTATTTTTATTCACTCAAAAAGCCATAACTATATCAGATATGGTTGTTTCTAAATCGTACGTAATACACACCATATTAGTTAAGACACAAATTTATACTATTTGAATTTGTAAAGAACGTGTGAGACATATTCAACATATTACATATGAGTTATTTTCCGTATTTGTTTTTTTTGGGTTATTGCTAAATCTTTCCCGTATTTCACCATCAATTAACTCCAGATACCCCATATTTTTTTTGGATAAAATATGAATTTTCATTACCAAAATAGAATATTGTTAATTACACAAGTTAAAGAGCTTCAAAGACCCCCAAAAAATTATAAGCCAGGATGAAACTAATTTCAGATAACAATGAGAAGAGCTATCCTACACATTCTGTAATTTCACTGATATAAAATAATATTTTACACAAAAAGTTGTGCCTCAAATCTATGACTTTGAATTTTCTGATGAAAAAGTACTAAACTTACGTGGATCTAATCCCGATCTGATAAAATTAGTATTGGTCAAAACACCAAACTTTTTGGTGATAAGAAAACGAAAGCTTCAAAATGAATACGTAGGGAAAAAAATCAATGAATTTTCCATATGCACATTTAGACATATATAAATATATTCAAGTTTTTCGTTAGGGACACTGTTTGGGCATATAAGAATTTCAAATCGAGACACTCTTCTTGCCAAAAAGACCAGAAAAGGGTTCGGAAACCTTCTTTAAATTTGGTTCACTTGGCACTGAAATTTGCTCTTCTTAGGCCAATTCCTTATTTTATATTGCCAATTATGCGTCGCTGCTGGTTAAGCATAAACTTTTATAGCTAGTTTCAAATCCTCTCATTCCTTTATTGATATTTACATACAAGAAAAGAAAAACTTTTATGTTTTTCAAAGTCTTAATCAATAACCAAACCAATCGTCGTCTGCATAATTTCTACTACAACAATTAGTTACACGTACCTACATAACATATTCACATGAGCTATGTGGTTTTCAATGGATTAAGGCATCTTGAGTGCATGAGAATGACGAGTCGTGCATGCATGGTTGCTATGGGACATGGTGTGCCCCTTCACTCTTTATTATCTGATTTACGTAAATTTATGGTATAGTTTTTTTATATGATATGTAGCTGTCTAATTGCTTTTCTTGATTGGTATGTTCACCAACTGCTTGCTTAAAGTTCCCACCTGAAATATATATAATATTTTCTGCATTAATTAACTTGCTAGATAGTCAAAAATTAAATATCCTCAATGGAAAATTCGTATATATATATAAGTGACAATTCAAAACACTGTATCGTAAGATAAAATAACATCTAATTGTTTAAAATACACTAAAAATAATATCCATTTATTTTTTTTTCTTTACAAGTAACTTTATAAGTCCCATTTTTATCAAAAAAAAAAAAACTTTATAAGTCCCAGCTTTTGGTCAGCTAGCAATTAACTAGTATTTGTTCTTAGCATAGTTCATTTGAGTGTTAGCTCTCTATATTTCGTTGAACAGAAATTAAAATGAATCACAATACCATCTAGTTCTCTGTATACCGCACCTAAACATGAATTTGATGGCTAATAATGTAAAATAAATACCTGAATTCTAATTAAACCTAGCTGTGTTAAGTGATGAACTTATTAATTATTTCACTGATTTGATATGTTGAGTGGTGTAAATCTAATTAGGATGCATAATTTAAAGAAAACTACATATTACGTATATGGCGTACGTATTACAAATGATTATTTATGGTAATTCTTTTACTAAGTGCGTGGTATGCTCCCTTTGTATAGGAATTTGTTTTCATGGGTACGGATTATCCCTTTTCCTCCTCTTAGTTGTTTTATACTTTAACAGAGTGTACTATCAAATTTAAAACGTTTTAATAGCTTTATTAGCGCGTATCGTATCATAATGCTATGATTAGGCTATTATTAAACCCTTTTTATTTATATACATTTACGATGAATTCATATTTGGAGTCTGACGTCAGTGGATTAATATGCATAGTGTAAGAATCATTGGTTAAATTTTAACATACATGGTATGTTAGTTTTCTAATAATATGGAAAAGAAAGGGTATAATTTAGAAAGATACACGAATTATGATGCGTATATAAGGTGTAATTAAGAAAGATACAAGAATTATCATGCGTATAATTATAATCCAGTGGTAATCTTAAAGTCGCACTTAGGACAAAAACAAGTCAATTAAAATCCAGGGAAAATATTTTAAAACGTTGGTAAAAAGAGAATCAAATTATTGGATACTCTTGTCCATGACATTTGAGACCATGTCTCTTTCACTCTTGCCCCCTTTCTTACTGATCATAATTAGTAAAACATCAAATCAAATATTTTACTTTCCATATTCATTTTTTAAAGTAGCGTCAAAGAAAGTAAAACAGCATAAGCATTGGTAAATGAATTCCAATTGTGTAAGTGCGGTCACTAGTTAGTTCAATTGAAACATTATGGTTAAATTTTTGAAAAATGAATTTCAAATTTTCTACAAACATTTCAAACTAGTATAAACATTATCAAGAACCATCAACACGAATTTTCTGAATATAATTTGGTTTACACCAATCAATCAAACTACAACTTGCTTTTGGCGGTTGACAATTTGGCAAAATAAACACATATCATCACCATAAAAATTTATATATAAAACAAAAAAAATATTCGTTTTGATTGGTTGGTAGTTCAATAAAATTGGTTGGTAGTTCAGTAAAATAAGTTTGGTCGAAATAATGAAAAATAGAAAGCATAAAATATTTGTATGGGTGGATCCCATGATCAGGTGACGTACAGATAAAAAAAATTTAGTTATTAAATTTATAACATTTTCAACTCATCGTCAACAATCTAACATGTTCCGTCTCTGGCGCGTTTAGATTTCGAAGTCGTAGTAATTAATTAATCCAAATTATATTCAGGATCTGATAAATCTAGTAAGTAGTAAGTAATACAAAACTCACAAGTTACTCGTAAACACTATTAACTCTATATAGAACATATAACCTCACTCAGAAAATTCGTTAATTAATCCAACCCCAAACCAGTAACTAATTAATATATTAGGAACAAAATAATCATCTGGAAATTATACGATTCGTGTTTAACCGAGTTGTTTCGTAAACCGGAAGCTCTTCTCGATACCTTTCGATTCCTATCGATGACAAATTATCCAATTCGAACAGATCAGAGCTCGCGCAACTCAACACATCGTCGTCGTCGTCGTCTTCTTCTTCTTCTTCGCCGGAGATTTTTACGTCTTTGTTCTTCTTCTGATAAGTTCTCAGAAGCTCCTTAGCTGCTTCAATTACACGAAGATTCTCCTCCATAACTCGGATCTCTAGAGTACTATCGAAGTTTTTATTATAATGATGATGACGAGTGGATTCATATTCACGTTCGTTGTTTCCGTTGTTGTTGTGACCATAACGCTTAGAGGAGTCTTCGTCGAAGATGACGTTGACGGGACAAAACCGTACGGATCGTTTCGATTTTTCGCTAGAGGACGGCGTTTTGCTCAAGCAAGATCTAGAGAAGGAGGACGCAGATGAGCATGTAGTTGAAGACGCGGCAGCGGCACCGGTGGTGGTGGTGACGGATGTGTTGATTTTACTCGGCTTTTTTGTGTTTCCGGCGCCGGTGAATATCGAATTAAGGAAAGTAGCGAGACGTCCGCCGGGAGAAATCGGTTGTTTCACTTTCTTCAAATCGCTGTAGATCTTCAACGCCTTTGATTTAGTTTTGAGAAAGCTACCATGTTCTTGTTTATTGTTAGGTCGGTGAGCTTGAGGAGACCGTTCGACGGTGGTTCGAATCGGCTTCGGATGAGAAATCACCGGCGGGGAGGAGCGAGATGATCTAGATCGTCTGTAAAAGGAATCGGACTCGGAAGAAGATAATCCACTTGAATCGGAGGAGCTAGAGCTTGAGTGTTTGAAGAAAACAGGTTCAACGGTTTTAGGATTTCTAGATCTAACGAAATCGTCGGCGATTAGACGGCGGTTATCGTCGAGAGATCCGGCACGGTTCTGTTTCTTTCTCATGGAGACGTCAGAGTTAGTTGAGGAATCGTCGATGGAGCGGTAGATTTGGTCGAGGAGAGTAGAGGAGAAAGAAGGATGACGATGATCTCGGCGATGATGATTACGAAGACGGTGGTGGTCTATTGGTTTATAGTCCCAAGGATCCATGGAGGTAAGGATTTGAATTCTTATAGAGGAAGAAGGGAATGATAGTGTTGGGAATCTGGTGAAGAAGAGAATGATGAAGAAAGAGAGAGAAGAGGCACGCTTTGTTTTGTATAGTGTTTGCTTAAAGAGTTGAGAACGAGTGTGTGTGTGTATGAGAGGATTGAAGAAGAAGAAGAAGAAGAAGAAAGTGTGTGATAAGGGGTCTTATCATCCAAATGATATTCATTACCACGTGTCGATTATTTTGCTATAAAAAGTATTCACTATTTTTTAAGTTGGAATTGGCTGCCAGGCTATTAAAGAGTTGTTGCCTACTTGTTTTTTAAAGAGGGAGATAATTTTTTTTTTTTATCAAATAGTGAAACATTATTCAATAAAATAAGGTTTTCCACATCAAAAAAGAAATTCTCTTTTGTAAAATATATATATATATATAGATATATATATTTTTTAATAATTGATTAGTGTAGTATACGGGGATTTTTCATTTTGTTGAACATAGCTTTGTGGGAAAATAGTTTCCACATGTTAAATTTTCCAACTGAGAAGAAAAGAGTTGAAAAATCAACGAAAAAAAGTACTAATTATTAAATACTGTACACACTAAACTTTCTAACTGGAATTAGTAATTTACAGCACTTATAAGTAAAATCGAAAAAGATATTTCAGTACAAAAACAAAATTGAAGATATTACATGGATCTTTCTAAATTCAAAGACATCAAAGTTTCCATTTATACTTTGAGAAGTATGGATTTCTGATGAAATACTCCAGTAATCTATATATATATCATCATAGTTCTCCAACATCTTTTGCTGCTGTAATTATGTGTTTTTTTTTATTACATTGTAGTTGAAGGTTTTTTTTTTTTTTTTGATAAAGGGTCCATTGTAGTTGAAGGTTTGAAGCTCCAATAATCTATATATATGATCGTAGTAGCTTAAAAGTTCCGTATATTTCAAAAGGTAATTGATGTAAATGTTAAATGAAAAGTTACAAATTCCAGTCTACATACAAACAATTTCTGTTAGAGAAATTGGTTAGAACTGAAAAATTGTGAAAATATACAAATATTCAAAACGTAAGCACAATTTGTCAAACTTTGAAGCAAAAAGCTAGGGCAAAGGGACAAAAAAGTAATAAAAATTTAGAAACCCTAGGAGTATAGATACATGATTTGCTTTATAATTATGTATAAGTGAGAAAAAGAACATATGTAAATGCTGTGATGTGAAACAAAAATGGCTAAAAGAAAAGCTTTAGAGAATGAATAGTCAAGTAATGCGGCTAAGATGCTCAATCACATTGTGACCTAACCACACCAACACTCAAAACATTTCTCATGAACATAAATTATGTTGCAAGCCACTACCTTGTTAGACCGTTTTATTGCAACTTTTACTTACAGAAATAATAATTTATTAAATTAATGTTGGTAATGTAATACACATGCATTTTTTGCTCTTACTGGAAATAGAAAATATAATCATAGACACATATATTTTTAATAATCAGGGATTATAAACCAAAATTTAGATTAATCTATAAAATTTATTAAGATATGGTGTGATTAACTCTGATTAATTAGAATAATAGTAAATAGACTATTCGTTTTTATTGGATGTTTTCGAAGGACGGATATGCTTATGGTCTCTTTTTTGTTATAAGAGAAACTTAATTATTTGTTTTAAATCAGATTGAACTGATAGAGTGTTTATCTCGATCGATTTCTAAGTGTTTTGGATTAATTTGTATGATTGTTTTGTCCACCAGTTTATGTGATTATATATCTATTTGTTCCAAAAATGAAAAGGAAATTTTAACTATTATGCTAGCCAATTGTATGGGATTTATTATAGGTCACTGGCCGGCCAGTACGTAGCTTAACACACTAAAGTTCGAATCTTCTTATGAGAATTTTATTACTTTTAGTTAGGCTTTGGGGTTAATTAATAAAAATTAATGGTTGTTGATAGACTTTTTTTATATAGTAGAAATGGTTGTTGAAGAGTTCAATAATTTAGTGATAATGTTTTGTGGCCTAGATGAGGCAACAGATCATTACTAATTTGATTTTTATCGTCATTTGCCATATTCAGAATGAAAATCATATGAAAACAAGTTTCAACTTAAAATTGCCGTGTAAGGTATTTTCTGCTGCCAACCAAATATTTAGGGTATTCAATGTCATGTAAATTAGTATGACAAGGCGTAATTCTTTAACAAAAAAAAGTAATGGCGGTAATTTCGACATCATAGTTATCTGTCAAATTAACAAAATCGCGCTATATTGAAATAGAGGAAATCAGTTTTTAAATATAAATATAAATATATATATATATATATATATATAGTCGTAAACGTACTCCTTCCGTTTCACAAAGAATATTATTCTGATATTTTTCACATAAATTAAACAAGTTTCACTTTTATCCTTAATACATTAAACAAGTCTCTGTCTAATTAATAAACTGAAATAATAGAGGTAAAAATGACATTTAGTTTAAAAATCTGCTTTGAAAACATAAAATGACATTCTTTTTGAAACAAAATTAACATTCTTTCTGAATCAAAAATTAAGATTTAGAATGATATTCTTTCAGAAACGGAGAGAATATACGACTTGACACCATACAATATATTCGAGCATGTAAAGTCAGAAAGTATTTTAAAATTTATGAACCATCGGAAAAATTAAAGTTGATTATATGAAAATTTACAAATACACCATGTTACGAGCTATCCACTTTAGTTTGGTTGTCTTCTGTGTTAAAATCTGTATCTTGTCTTTTGTTTCCCCCAAAAGTAATTATTAATTTTCACCACATGATCATACTTTAAAATCATTCTATGTTCCTCAATTTCTTTCACCTTTATCGTTCCCTCTTCATATGTTGATTAAATTAATCGTTATTTTCTTTATACTGTTTATGCATCTTAATTGATAATTGTTGAACTTCTTCCCACATTAACTCGTACTTGATATTTGGAGGAGCTTAACGACTATCCGTTAAGTGTAATATATGGTTAATTTTTGGGACAAGTGTAAGGAAGTCTATGTCAATCAGACGTGTTTATGAATAATCAGTCTTTGATTTTACTTTCCTGCCAACTAATCAGTCACTTTTTTAACCAAAAAAAAAGAAAACTCCCTTTAATAGATTACAATTTAGATAATGTTTTCGGTTAAAAAAGAAACATGGAAGAATTAATAAATTTGGGTGCCATAGATTTAATGTAATCAGTTCGCATGTGCTTATACCTAAACTAAAGGTATTTAAATATAGTTAGACAACAGAAATAACCTTTATTATTAAATATGTTTCTTTTTTCCTTTTAGCCGCAATCTCTTTTGTAAATTTAGTAGTATGTCCGACCCCAATCTTTATATAATAGTGTATTTAAATTATGAAATAATAATAATACTAATGATGCATCTTGCATGCGCTACGCGTATTCGTACTGTTCTTTTATAATACACATTTAAACATTAAACAAATTTGATCGTAAGTTTGTACTTGACTATTTCCTAGTTGAGATAACTTTTAGGGGAAATGCTCATTTAATTTCTCAAATATTCAAAATTAGCAGATTTATTCCCCATCTATCATGTTCATGTCTACAGAATAAAACTTAGGTTTCCATAATGTCAACGTTAAACACCAAACAGAACATAGATGAAAGATCGTTAAATCTAATTAAGTCTTGTTACGATATATCATTTTTTTTTAAGCAATTCTTCCCCAACTTTTTTCTCCAAATGGAAACCATGAAATTGCAGTGTGTTGGAGCCAAGCTCTCTTCATTGAGCTGTGCGGTTTTGATAGCAAGTGGTAGTCCCATATTTTTCCTAGATGCATATACTACTTTAATAAGTTTCTACTCATCGACATCAAACCTATTAATTCATTTCTCTCCACATCAAGACTGTAACACTTTGAAATTCGCCTGCTCTGTACCAGTAATAGCTTTTTAAGGAATTTTAGAGTTCATATGTTTGCTGTTTAAGGTTGACATTATGGAGACCTAATTTTGCAAAGTCAAATCATATTTGGAGTTTTATTATGCACACATGATAGTTGGAGAATAAATTTGCTAATTTTGAAAACTTGAAGAGTTAAATAAGCATAAAATGGAAATAATATTATTTAAGTGTTAATGAGAGCATGTTCAAAAAGTTAATGGTGCTCATTTGCTAAATGATTACTCTCGTGGGCTTACAAGTCTTAAGTGTTTAATTTTCTTTCTATCTTCCAGAGCTGACACAATTAGAAATAGGGATAAATGCAAATAACTACTTGAGATGATTTGAATTTGATAAAAGTTTAAATGATTTTAAAGATTTTAGACGAATTTATAATGATTCTTATGAATTTTGTTTAAAATAGCTACATATGCAACTAAAAACTATGGAATTTGGGTATTTTTAATTTGAACTTAAAAATTTCTCGAAAACACCATAAAGTAATACAAAAAATTATATTTGATAGATTTCTAATAATGAGAGTTGAAAATACTTTTGTATTTCATCATTTGATAACCTTATAATTTAAGTGACAATTACAAATTAACATAGAAATTCTATAAACTTTTATAAATCATCAATCAATTAGACCATATTATATATATATATATATATAAAGAAATACGATTAAATAATACAAATATATATACGGAATGAAACAAAAGGTGTTATACGAAATGCAAAAATTTGGCCTGAAATTTCAGATATGCTTATATTCATCACTCTAGGATTATATATTTATACAAGATGCTTGCCTGTTAAACTCGGCATTTGGATCCGAAGTAAAGTAGACAATTTTGTTTATAGCAAAATTAGAAAAACTCAGTCAGATAAATTAGTTCGTACTGTATAATATATACTATTTAATGTAAAATGATCGTCCCTTTGATTCCACGAAACTTCCCACTCATATCACCTTCTTTTTAATCGGACCCATCGTCGTACACTTTTGCTATTCTTTACTCTTTACTTTTAAATAAATAAACAGATATTTTACTTATATATATATTCTCGTATTCCTGTCTTAGATCAAACGAAACGATAATAAACTTTATACAAATCATATCATAAGATATGTACTTAACGTGTACAAGTTACATAAACATGCTTAGAAAATCAAGAACTTCATTTTTATATTGACTTAAGAACACCTTTCCTCACGTCAGATCATTTTTCTTCCATTTATAGAAGATCAAAAGAATATATATTTACCATGAATAATATCGACTATCAATATTTTTTGTTTACTATAAAGTTCCTCGATTTTTCTCTATAATTCTCTGCCATAATGGTATATAATATTTTGTCCTTATTTATTATTGCAAGAAACGAAAATAAAAATGTTCCGAGTTGCAGAGGCTGCACGCATGTGTAGACTGCAGTTATAAGAAAATGACAGCTTCTCATCAAATTATATTGAGTTTGTGCATGCAGTAAAAGGAGATTCCTTTATTAATCAACTTGAGACCAAAATTTTAAAATCATACGAAAACTTCAACGTGTTAAAGGATTTAGGAGCTAGGAGTCGTTAATTCCCAAATCAATCATAACACTTTCTACTTAAAGAGAAAATTTAATATATGGAAATGTACTATACTTAATTTTCCATTACAAGCTTAATTTCCATTGGAAGATAGGGTCAAGAAGAGCCTAACAGCCCATCATTTTTCCATAAAATAGACTTAATTATATAAAGATAGTGTCACCTAATATAGTTCTAACCCACTTAATTTATGAACCCTAGTCTATAGGCCTTTCAACCATCTTTGAGTAAAATATAATTTATAAACTCAACAAACCTTAGTATTCACTAAATACTCTTATAGTCAAAGCTTCCAAGACATAGTAATAAGTCTAATTAGTGATAGCTTTGCCTCCTATGAGATCCTATCAATGAACATTTCGGTGAAACAAAAGAGTATTAGTTACTCCAAATCAATCAAGGTAACAAGTTAGAAGTTCATAGAGAGCAATCATTTCTCAAAAGGGTTAAAGAGAGAGGAAACAAATAGGCACTTGATTAAGATTCTAGACCATTTTCTTAAACTAACTCCTAATTTTCCATAAATGTCAACAACACCATCAATTAGATTCTTCTCGGCATGTTGTCATAATGATACTATACAAAAAACACCCAAAGTAATCAAGAAAATAATCAAACGTATGAACTCATTTTTCAAACAATGTTTAGTTAAAAAGTGGTTTGTATTCTTAGTGCAGAAGAAAGTTCGGCCAAGCTCAAAAACCAATGTTTCTTTATGAAAATCCGGGAGAGTATATGAAAGAAATGTTTTGGGGATCCCAAGAAAAGCACACAAAAGAATGACACAGAACTCAAAGAAGAACAATGACAACAGAAGCTTTTCCTTGAAACATCACTCAAAACAACAGTACCTCTCAACCTCAAATCCCCAAAATTCTCACATGGCGAAAAGAGAAAAAGAACAGGGTTTTCCAAAAGAAGCACAACACTAAAACGACCAAGCACATGCATTATAAGGTTCTATTCCTGCTTTTCAAAATGATTTTGACTAAACCAAAACTAGAGTAGGGACAGGACGCGTTACCTGGTCAAGAAAATTAAACTATGACTATGTTGTGTCTCTGCCTTCAAAGCTTTCATACCGAAGCAGCCTGTAGAAGAAGAGAGAATACAGAAGCAGACAGCGATTTATAGAGAATTTCGAGAACTGAGAACTGAGATATTTATGCATTGAATAAAAAAATAAGTAGAGTTTCGCCATTTCACAAGAAAACACAAGAATAACAAAATGTTTTCTTTGGACTGTTGTTATGAATTCATTCAATACAGTAAACAGGTTAGATTTTGTTCAGAAGTTTGCTGGCCAGTTAGGATGACCAAGCTGTGGTTGCTGATAGGCACCAACTTGCACTGGAGACGGAGATGGAGCAACCCCGAGCCCAGCGTTACCACCCAGTCCAAGCCCCATATGGTGCGGATTCGCCATTGGACCAGGCTGTGGCGAGTGGAAGACGCCTTGGAACTGCATATGAGACGATTGGACTGGAGGAGAGTTAAAGGATGACAAATAAGCACCATGAGGCGTTTGTCCAGCCATGTTGTAAAAAGGAGGAGACTGAAGGCCTGAAAGATCTCTTGGGTTTTGCATCCAAATTTCAGAAGTCTCGGCCTTGTATCAAAGAAAGAAAGAACAAAAAGACTTAGACTTGTAAAAGTAAACGGGTATACCCAAATAATTAGATAACAGAAACATCCTCATCATTACCTGAGGATTAGGGACATATACATTGCCGTCTTTATACTTCATGCGAGATGAATCTTCGAATCCCGGAGCATTACCAACTACATTGAGTGAAGTAATTTGATACCCATTAGGGTTGTCGAAAGTCCCCGCTGGTCCACCTGCATGGCCTTGCTTAAATGGCTGGATTCCATATTTGAGGCCATTTGCACCGGGATGAGAACTACCTCCAGGCATCAACATATAGCTATTGCCATTTGAAGGGTGAGCATATGCTGCTGGATTACCAGAGTATCCTTGCATGGGCATTTGTGGGACATAGACTGGCGAGAGGTACTGACGATATGGCATACCATTGGGAAAATGTGAAACATGGACCTGTGGATACATCTGTGCCATCGGCGCCTGTTGCTGCTGCAACATTGGAACTGTAGATGTAGGGGCATTGTTGAACATGTGTTGATTTAATTCTTGCTGCATGATCAAAAAGGATAAAATATTAGTTTAACTGGTTAATGACATGAAAAGATAGCTAGGATACATGCACAATGACATTCTACTTTTATCTGTAAAAATATTTAATGGATATAGGGAGAAGACGTATCTACATTAAGTATAATCAGAAAAAAAAAAAGAAGAAAATTCACCTCCTGTGGAGAAGGTAGTCCTTGTCCCCGCATGTTTTCTACCATTGCGTGCCTGAAATACGGCAGGTCATAACCACCTCGAGGATCATAATCCTGTTTGGAATAAAAAGCATGTCATGAGACCCACACCAAAGCACTAGGAGCATTCTCGCAATTTTCAAGCATATATACAATATCAATTTTGGAAAGTTATGACAACGTAAACTCACTGAAAGATTGTGCAATTCAAGATGATCTTGCCGCTGCTTCGGTTCTCCAGCAGTATAAGGAGAATTTCCACTAAGCAATTCAATTTGCGCATACTCATCACAATTTGGAGATCTAGGAGCCTCCTTCTGTTCAGAGTCTTCGGACAGTTGTTGCTCTGGCACCATCAACGCAGGAGGTGGTGAGACATCTCCAGAAGTTCTGACTTCACTATCAAAAGTTCCCATGGTCTCAGTGCCAGAAGCACCATTGATTGAAGCCTTGGGAGGTGATGTTGGCAAACTGTCATCAATATCACCGTGTTGAAGTTCTTGTGAAGAACATGTTTCCTCGAATCCAGATGCTGAATTCACTGAAGGATCAAACTCCAGAACAAAGCTACCAAAAGTCAGCTGACAGCGATCAGTCTCTGGGACACGAATATGATCTGCAATGATGACATTCTGACTTTCGCTGATACGAACATGCGAAATCTTATCCTGCAATTTCACAATTTCTGATTCCAAATTTACGGAGTCATCAGCGGGAGGAGCACAAGGCTTTTTAGGAGTTCCAATAACTCCAGGATTATTACCGATAGATGTCTGATTAGATTTAGGCTTCCACTGTTTATTCCGAGAAACTCCTGCACGAGATAAAGGTTGGAAAAGTCCATCAGTATCATTAAAAAATTAGTAATCATTAAGAACATCTGATGAATCAAAAGGCAGCTTAAACAACATCAACTTAATGAAGTGACAACTTGATTATCATGAAACAAGCCAGAAAAGCACCACAATGCAAATTTACCTTTTGAAAGACCACCAGCCTGCTGTTGTGTTCTAATATATTGGTAGCTTCTATTCCCATGCTGACTGTTTGAAATAGACCTATGATTGGGCATAACAGACTCTCGTGCATTAGTTTGACTGCCTTGATCAATATTTGAGATTGGGGGAAATGGTCTATACGCTTTTGGAGCTCCATCTTTTCTAGTAGAAGACCCCACCAAAGGCCCAGCTGCAGATGAATCTTTAACAGCATTTTCAGAAGGTTTTCCCCCAAAACCTACACCCCTAACTTCACGTCTGATAGCTCCAACCGCTGATGATCTAGAATCAGGAGATGGTACATGAACTGGATCTGCAGAAGATGAATAAACACCAAGAACAGAATTGCTTGTTGGCACAGAAATCTCAAGAACTGCCTGCCTTCCCTCAGAGAGTTCTTTTCTTGTAGAATGACGCACAGGAACATTTCTAGTCTGCCTGGACCTAGTATCTGCTGTTGCATTAGAAATATGTGCGCCATATGACTGACGATCTCCTGAACCACCTGATGAGCTGCCAAACCACAAAACAGAACAATAGTCATATTCAATTTATTCGAGTTCAGAAGATCTTTTCTTTAAGATGTAGCATAACAAAGATTTTGTAGAAAGCTTTCCATCTCCTGAGAAGCAATCACACTTGTGGGGAATACATAGCAAGTAAGCATAATAATCTTTTCTAAACAAAATACAGTTCAATGCCAACTTTGATTATGCCTCTAGCTCTAAGTCCCTTACTTTCCTAAGTTCCGCAAAAAAATTCCACTGAAGTGAACTCTTCTAGTAACACCAAAAACATAACAATGAAAAAAACTGGTGGCAAGTTAACTAACATAATATGACCAACAAGATAAAGTGCATGATAAGAAACATACCCTTTTTTGTTCCGAATGGCAACCTCTCCCCTGATATTTGATCCAGATAAATGAGGGGAAGTATGCTTCAATTCTTTATTTGCATTGAGATTAGACCTGTTGTCTCTAACAACACGAAACTCTCTGCTGGGTCCTGTTTCATGAAACTAACAATCGATTAAGACAGCATACAGCCTTTCTAGGTGACCCCAAACCCATCATAGATTCAAAAACCATATTAGCGGATAATATGCATCTCGTGACACCTCTCTCTACTTTATATCACATTGTGGAAGACGGGTTAATGTCAATTATGTCAACTTAAAACTAGTTGAACAACTTCAGCACAGGTATCAAAAGAAAATGTAAGCAAAGTGATCATCACAATTAGTTACCAGTAGCAGGATTCTTAGGAAAGGCATTCCGAGGAGCTGCGTTCCTGGGGAAATCATTCTGATTGTAGGTCACTCTCCAAACATTATGTTGAGCCTCATGAGTATGAGAATTCACTTCTCTAGATATATTTTCAGAAGGTTTTCTTCTCTCAGCAGGCTCCACAAATATAGCGTCCTGAGGCCAAAGGAAGACAGACTTTAGAAATCAAAAAGTTAGATTGGACTCCTTTATCAAGAGGCTATGACTAACCCCTAATAAACCTGACCTCCAAAATGAATATGAAAACAACACAAAGTATTAAATTCCATAATCATACTCTTCACTAAACATCAACAACCCTTAATGCAGCAGATGAGATTATCACACTATGACCACTTTTACTCACTGTGAGACTATATCAAATTAAGACGTTACCTCTTTCTTCTTGGTCCTTTTTCTCTTCACCTCATGAAATGGATCTGTGCAGCAAAAAAGGGTTTCGAAATAAAAAAAAACTGAATTATGATGATAGCCAAAGGAAAATAATATATCACATCATTTCATACAACCAAACAAAGTCCAATAATCTATAATTTGAATTCCTCTAAGAACAAGATTCAACGATCAAAGTAGAGAAAATGAAGGAGAACAAGGAGATTAAAACCTTGATATATAAGTTTCTGCACAGCCTCATCAGCGTCCATATCAGTCTCTTTCAACGCAGCAAAAATATCGGCGTCAGAGTGATTTCCCACAATTTCCTTAATCGAATGGATCATCTTCTTCGTTTTTTCATCAATTCCTATCGCAGAACCACCGCCAGTTCTTGATCCGGTCACCATCTCCGACCGACGGAATCAAATAAGGAATTCAAAGAAATACGGAAAACAGATAACGAGAATCGATGCAAGAGTTTGGCAGAAGGGATTAAGGTAGTGAAACGATAGTTAGGGGATGATGATTTCGCTCTTCAACCGTAAAATCAAATACGGAATTAGGGTTTCGAGTTCAGAGAGGACAGAGCAAAGAGGAGCGACTTAAAAGAGAGGAGGGTTTGGGAAATTTCGTTTCAGAAGGTGCCGCTTAAGATCAACACTGAAATGACTATTTTACCCTTTTCCCGGACGGGAAAAGAATTGAAACGTTACAGTTTACGAGCTACCCGTTATTCGCGAAGAAGATCAACAGTCAATAATCATATTGACAAAATCCAAATTCCAATTTTCAGAGGTATTTATATTTTATTTTCTATACTCCTAGAACAATTATTCGTTCATATAATGATTTTTTCTTGGAAATGACAAGTCTTTATTTTTTTTCTCGTAATTTAAATTTTGAATTTAAACTTTAATTTGAAATTGAAACTTATTATTCATTCCTTATAGCAAATACTATTTCGCTTATGGTAAATAACTTAGTGAAAAGACATAAAATTTTATTTTTAGAAGTAAATAAAATCGCATAATCATTATGGTATTCAAATCAGAATTGAAATCGTGAACATTGATCTATCTAATTAATTAACAAGAAGCAATAAAATTGAGAGGAAAGTCTTTGTTTAGCCTTTGTTCAACATAAGTACTAAAAAAAATAAAATTAAAGTCTTTGTTAATGATGTCTATTGTTGCTCTTTGTCTTGTAGCTTCACTTTGGTAAATCTATCATCAACTCACAAGTATTGCTGTTGTATCCTAGCTCTGTTCTGTTCCCACCACAACCTCGCATGTGTTTCCCCAAACTTGTCTCGGCTACAGCGCAAACAAGATAAAGCCATTTATTTTCTCTTTTGTAACCAACATTGTATTAATCCTCAGAAAAAAAGAGAGCTATATAGTATAGCACAATGGGGTTTTGTGTTATGTACCTGAATCGAACACGTCTAAGCTCGCGATTACCATCTGGTAAAGCTCTGATAGTAATGTAGATACCAGGCTCATCTTGTTCTACCCATTCAGACTCCATGTCACTTGCATTACTCACTGAGACTTCTTCAGATCGATCTACTGAACTACTTCTAGCAGAACCATCAATAGATGATGTTTCAGTCTTGGTTCCACTAATGCTAGAGAGCTTTGGTGTTGAAGCAAAACCAGAAGAGCCTGGAATATTGCTGCGAGGTCGCTCTTTTTCTAGAGGTGGAGTTACAGGACTATCCTTTGCAGACTGTATATGTGAGCCCTGGCACGACAAGGTTGTTTCAAGAATCTATTTAGGACCTAAGTACAGAATTGATTATTGAAGCTAAAAGTTGCAACATTGTATATATAACAAGTGAGATATAAACGCATAAAGCTTTGGTTGTGAGAGTCAATTAAAAGATTTGTGCTTTCAATAGTGAAATAGCATTACCCCATCTTCGGATACAGGAGGAGTTGGAAGCGGCACGCTCTGCTGATTGAACTGCTGAACGTTGTACAACTCCATGACCTTCTCGAAATTCTCCGCCCACCATCTTTGAGCTTGCCATTTATTGAATATCTCACGACTGCAAGAAATAGAAATTTAAACACATCACCAACTAGGCTCAAATCGGCAAAACTCTTTATAGCTAAGCCACACAGAGAGAAAGGGTTTGAGCAAAAACTCAGCAACTGCACTACACAAAGAATCCCCAAAAACTAGAGATACCAATTCTGGGGCCAAAGTATCCACCCTTGATGGCACCACGACAGAATCTAGTCTCAGTAACATGGAGCCTGGTGCTTCTTAGTTTCAACAGTTGCGTGAAAGCCATTGACAATCAAAGACTTGTTTAAGCTCAGGCTCATCTGGATTTCAATTGACTCAGATAAAAACAAGTAGCAACAGTTCCCAATACAGTAGTCCTACAAATAATATCCTCAACAATTGTACTACTCATCGGTGTCACAAGAAAACAAACCTCTATATCCAAAATTAGATAAGTAAACCCCTATCACGCCGTAATAAGATAGCAAACGCAGATCAACTGGAAAACACACAACATCCATATAAACTCAGTTCGATATTGGCTAGAAACAATTACCTGAATCGAATCCTCTTTAGATCATTCCCTCCTTGAGGCAATGACACAAATGTGATGAGAACACCAGGCTCCACTTGCGCAACCCATTCCTTAGCCTTGTCCTCCTCCATGAACACGATGGATTCAGTTCGGCCACTCATGGATGTAGGTGTACCTTCTTCACTAGAAAGCCCTTTTAACCTGGACTCCATTTCCTTCCCCCAAATCTTTGGAGTTGAGCTTGCAGTGCCAGCTCTCTGGTATGCATAATGGAATCTTCCAGAATCTGAACCGGCATCTGAATCAGCATAGTTTCGGTTCTGATTCCGGTTTGATGTCCCAGAACACGGTTTGCAGTTTTTGTATGCCCCAGAAGCTTTTAGTGCTATGTCTTTTAGCTGTAATGAACAGTAGTCACATAAATACAAGAATCACATGGTTTGACAAAAATTACAGATAAGAGAGTAATTGACAATTCAGAGGAATAAATGTTTCAAGAATTAAAAGAATCAATCAAACTCAAAACATAAAAAAAAAAAAAAAAAAAAAAAATTAGATTCAAGACCACGAGTCAAATCTCTACCAAAACACGAGTCATGATTTTACATGTTTTTGCCATTTTCTCTATGAACCAAACAGTGAAAATGAACTATACCTGTGACGTCAGCGATTTAATGGCCTGCTTAGTCCTGGGAGTGCCAATAACTCCGTCTTCATCATCTTCTTGTTGAGTAGATCCGCCACTGTTGGTGTTTAGCTGCTTCGTGCACGCTATACACGTCAGCATCTCTCCCTTTCTTTGACACTACACGAACCCTGAGATGAAGCCAAAAATAGAATGAAAAATCCAGATTACATTTCAGGCAAAGATGAGATCAAATCTAGAAACGAATGAATAATACATACACTTGCAACAGCGAAGGAGAATCTGCAAATTTCAATTTGAGCTCAAATTGAATATGATCGTTACGCCCAGCGACAAAATTAGGGCACAGATCTGTGGATCAAACCCATAAATTCGCATTTAACTCACTCTCTCTCTGGCTTGCTTCGTCTTCGTCCTTGCGCTGCTTAAAGGGACAGAGAGAATGAGTGGGAGTTACTCTATCAAGTAGCGATCTCTCTCTCTCTCTTACTATAGAACACACAAAGCTGAAGCAGAATCTGTGGATTAGGGAAGAAAAAGAAAAAGGAACTTTGAGATTTGGGCTTTGAGTTCGTTGGACACTGCAAAACACCTAAGTGGTGGTCTACTGTGTTTCTTATTGATCCTCTGTGCCACATGCCACTTTCTTTTTCTATATTTCCTTTGTTGCTACCACCACCTTAATGATTCTTAAATACTATAATTAGATCTTTTATATTTATGTAGAAAGTATAACAATTTTTTTTAATTAAAAGATACCAAATACAAAATTGGATATTCTATAATTTCATTTAGAACTACAAATATGTAAACAGTTGAACCAAAAAAAAATACATGTAAACAATGGACGATTATTAACCACACTGTTGATTTATTACCGTTACCGATCTAACATCATTCACAATATTGGATTTATCTTCCTTTTTATGATTTTAAGTGAAAATACAAAACGTAGACAGTATTTAGTTAAGAGAAAGATGATTTATTTTGCTTGATACAGCCTTTTTCCAATTCTATTTTATTCAAATCAGTTTTTTTTTTATATTCTCTTAACACCAAATGCTTAGCTTTAAGATAACAAATATGAGTACTTTTTCTTAAAATCTGTTAAAAGGTGTAAAATGATTGCTCTAAAGTCTAAATAATTAACTATAATGATAGAGCGTGCAACTAAGCCTTAACAACTTTTTTTTTTTGAAAACATGGTTTGAATATATAAATTTTATAGAATTGTTTCCCACCTAAACGTCACAATACATTTGCCCACCTTTTCCTCCTCCTTGAAAGTTTAAGCCTTTTGATTAATTATAGTTTGATTGAAACTCCAAGTACAACTTTCACATCATCAAGCAAGGCATGACATTATCCTGCCTTATGAAAAAGTTTATCTAGAGGTTACTTTTGTTTAATGTGAATGGCCAGTGTCCAATGGCCATATACATTAGAATTTTATATTTTTTTAAACTTCTGAGAAATTAATAATTATAAAATTCAATTGAAAAAATAAATAATTTGATATCTTCCGAATATATATACAAAAAGTTTCAAGACAAGTTCTTTTGGGATATATAGTGTATATATATATATATTTTTTGTTTTTGTTTGCAAAACTAAATTTAGCCAAAGAAATATATATAAGTAACCAACAGACTGATTAAAGAGATGTTTCTTTGGCTAAATTTAGTTTTGCAAACAAAAACAAACAAAAAAAGTACTACGTTTTATCTTTAGATGAAATTGTGAAGGATTCTAATATAGATTCCCAAGTCAAAACCAATAATGATAGCCCACCAAACTTTGAACAGATCATAAGAAAGGGCCCAATAACTTAATCATACGATTTTCCGCAGGTGATCACGCCCTCGCAGCGTATATACACCGATCTGTTCTTTATTTTCCCTCAATTTGATCTTTACAAAAAAAAAAAAAAAAAAAAATCCAATCAAAATCTCTTCTCTTCTCTTCTCTTCTCTGGAGATTTATTGTTGACTCGTTTACCGCGATTCTCTCCGCAACTCGACGGTAAAACCGTACCTCTGTCCGAAAACCCTAATTCACGGCGACGGAAAACCATAATCGTCTCCTCTTAACATTGTTTCTTAAGGCTGTTGATTTCAGCTTATTGAGGTAAATATCATCTTCTCAGGTTTCTATTTTCAGATTCTGATTTCATTGCCTTCAGCTTCAGTTTTCCTGCGAAATTTGTGTGACGAATTTTAAGAATTTGATTACTCAGTTGGCTGATTTAGGGTTTTTTTTGTTTTGTTTTGTTTTGCGTAGATTGTGTAGTACAGATTCGTTTGTATTGGAGAATGGGGATTTCTGCTATGTTTTGCAAATGATTGTATTGTTTATTCTGCTTTAATGCATTCTCATTACACAAATAGTTTTGGGATTAAACTACTTGTTTAGGGGATAAAGCACCAAATTTTCAGTTTTATGCGTACAATCTGGAAATTTGTGCTGTAACATTGGCTACCAAATTACATGTTATGAACAGTTTTTGGCTGTTGTTCACATTGCTCACAATCCGAGTTACTTTATGGTTTCTGCTTTGTTGTTCAATTATATTTCATAGCATACTTTTCTCGGCGAACATTCATGTTACTTCTCTGCATAATGGAGGAAATAGGAAGATACATTTTAGTTGACGTAACCCCTAGAAATATGCTTTTATTCAAGTAATAGATTGAAAAAAAAATCAGTTACATCGCATTTAGAAATTTAAACTGAGTTTCGATGCCAGCAAGAATGCAAATTGGAGGCTAGTTTGCATTTCAGGTTCATTGTTCCATGAGACCTGACATATATAAACATAAAATTTGTACAGTTATCATTGTGATCTTATTTAGTAGTTGGTTTATCCATATATTCTTTTATTTTCTCACTTCAACAGGTTAAAGCAATAATGAATAACCAGCCTGTGGCTCATTCGAGTTCTTCATCCAATGGATTTCCACATAGAAGAGTTGAAAAAGGGGCAGGGCTGAATAAGGCAGATCCGTTTGTGAAGATAGGTGGATTTGGTAATTGGTTTGTTCCGATATACTTATAGATATAGGCATGTATATCTTTATTCTGATCTCGCACCATCATCATGTTATGCATTCTCTTGTTTGTTGATACACTATGTGCAGAATACGGTGGGGAAGCTGGAAGTGTGGATACCCCTTCTCGCCAGCTGTTATTGTTTCTCACAACTTGTAACATCGGACATCAGGTAGAAGTTCATCTAAAAAATGGATCGGTCTACAGTGGCATATTTCATGCTGCTGATGTGGCGAAGGATTTTGGTGAGGCTCTAGATAGAAACTGTTTTGTTCCTTTTGAGATTATGATATGATGCAAAAAGAGGTCACTTACAAACTGCTTTAAAACTTTCAGGAATTATTTTGAAAATGGCAAGCTTGATTAGGGATTCACGAGGAACAAAATCCCATTCTGCGCTTTTCAGCAATCCACCTTCAAAGACATTCATTATCCCTGCAAACGAACTTGTGCAAGTTATAGCTAAGGTGTGTACTCTTGTCTCTCAGATGGGATTAAGTTTTTATGTTCATATCAATGCATAAGCATGTTAGAAAGACTATGTGGTGTTTTGACATTATTATTCCTTTGTCATTGGTCTCTGTGTTAGGACCTTCCTGTATCCAGCAATAACTTCTCAAATTCTATTCAGTCCAAGAAACCGTTAGAGCTGTTGACAGACTCTACTATATCACAGTCTTATCATGTTGATTTGGAAAGAGAGCTGAAACCTTGGGTACCTGATGACAATCTTCCAGACTGTTCAGATCTGGAGAATGTGTTTGATGACCCCTGGAAGAGGTAGTGATGCTATTCTTTTAAGTAGGATATTTATCTTTTCATTAGGATTTGTAGCTTTAGAAAACTGTTTATTATTTCTCTTTCTCTGTTTCCTCTAGAGAGTGCTTTGGAGGTTGTATCGGGTCAGGCCGAGGGAGAGAACGTAGTTTCCTGGGTGTTTTTTTTTTTCAATTTCTGTTCTTGTTACTTTGATTCTCTTTTAATAAAAAGAGTCTTGTGTTTTATGCTGGTTAGGGATTCTTAACTCTAACTGTTAGCCATATATTTATTTCTCTCGGTTCAATTCATTCCCTTGGTTGTTAGGATGTCAAAGCGGGCAAAATCGCCCTGCAGTGATTTTTATACATAATAAAATATAAATATAGCAGAGTACATTTAATTTTCAAATAAACGTCCATTTTACTTAGTAAATTAAATAGGAAAATTGTGTACATCTATATTGAACATTAAAACCTAATATTTTCATTTTTATTTATATATATAATTCGGGTCAGTCTGCTACCCATGCGGGTTAGTTTAAGCCCTCGGTCTGCAATGGGCTAACATGCGCTCTTTTCCTATTCTTTCACAATATACGCTCTAGTGGAATGTGCAACTCTTCTCATAACATGTCTCATACGTGATGATATCATAGGGGATGGAATCAGTTTGAGGTCAATAAGACATTGTTTGGAGTAACGAGTACTTTTGACGAGGAACTGTATACCACAAAACTTGAGAGAGGTCCTCGAACAAGGGAGCTCGAAGAGCAAGCCTTGAGGATTGCGAGAGAGATTGAGGGTGAGAATACCCGAGATCTTCACGTAGCAGAGGTGAATTAGCAATGTCTTATGTGTCTCTTGGATTTTTTCGTATCATCATTGTACCATTTATAATTTCTAAATGTTCATGCATGCAATCATCTTACACAGGAAAGAGGCATTCAGCTTAGTGGAAAGTTTGATATTGACGAGGAAACCAAATACTCATCGGTCTGTCCGCATAATAGATTTGATGATACTTTTTACGAAGAGGAAGAAGACATATTATTGGATGGCTGCAACAATTTGACTTTTGGTGATTCATCTGCTTCTGATGGCAGGAAACCTGTTTCAACTGGCAAGGTCTATGAAGAATCATGGGTACGGTTGAATTCTTCTCTGGTAGTAGTTTCTAGGAGAATCATTGGTGATATTGCCATTTTTTATCCTTCAGGGTGACAGCCTGCCTTCATGGAATAACACAATTGTAGATCAGAGCTGGTCGAACTCAAATAAACATACTCGGCAGCTTTTGTCCGAACAGCCATCCAAAGATTTTCCTGTTGCAGGAAGCAACATCAGGTCTTTTCTCCATGGAAGATACGTTTTTTCAAAATATCTCTCATTGAACTAATAAGTTTCTAAAAGCTCATTCTGATAGGAATGAGAGCCTGCTTGGTGAGCAAAGAAACAGCAAAATCGTTGGGGCTTCCCTTTATAAAAAGGTAAATTAAACTCTTTGACGCATCTAATTCTTGATTGCATTTGGCATTTGCAAAATGTTCAATTACATATAACCTGGTTCTGTTGATTTTAATCTCTATGAACGCAGCTATCTGAGGAATCAGTGTCTTGTCTTGAAGGTATGTACAACTACAACATAAGTTTATCATATCTATCTACTCCCGTTTCATCCTAAGTGTTGATACCCATACAATTTCCAACGAAATCTTTGATTGCCACTCAAGATATCAATGAAGATGCAGCAACCTCTGACCAGGCTTTTCTACAACTGAGAACTTCTGAGAGGCAAAGTTCCACTGATGGAAGACTAGTCAGTTCATTCTCTGACAGAGCGAAATCTGAGAGCTCTCGTGGGTGGCCTGGAAGTTCCGTTTCTAGAAATTCAGAGAACTCTGCAGCTTCCCCTGTATCAAATCTTCCAATACTATCACCAAGCTCTTCAATTGGTTCTTTGTCTTCAGAAAAGTCCACACTCAACCCAAATGCCAAGGTTTTTTTTTCGCTGTGCTTGGGTTATCATCGAATTTCTCCTTAAAACTCTTAAGCATTTACTAATGAGCTTTAGGTCTTATCAGGAATTTAAACTAAACCCCAACGCAAAGAGTTTCAAACCGTCTCCAACAGCTACACGGCCACATTCTCCAGTCACAGACAGATCATTCTATTACCCTCCTGTTCCACCAATGCCCTTACATATTGCATATGGAGTAAGTTTTCTTTATTCTTTATTCTTTATCTACTATAAATGATCAAACATCTAAATCGAGCTTTAAGTCGCTGTTATTATATTTTCTGATTCACAAAAATGAAATATTGACAGATGGGAGCAGCATTCCCTGGACAACAACCAATGATGTATAATAATGCAACACAGCTTAGTCCAAATCAAGCATATTATTCTCCAAATAGTCCACAGGTTTGTTAATTGCTTTAAGAGTCATGACTCTAAAACTCAATTTTCTTCTCTCTAAAAACTGAATTGTAGAATCAATGTTAAACACAGTACCCACAACAGATGATGGTTAATCAGCAGCGACCAGTCTTGTTCATGCCGCCATCACCATACCAACCGGTTTATACTATTATCCTCCATAATTTTTGTTACCAAAAAAATGCTCAAAAGAGTTAGATTTTGCTGACATATTTAATTTAATTGCAGGAGATGCCATATAAAGGAAGAGACTCCTATTAGCTTTTGACCAAACCATGAATGGTGTCACAAAGGTCTCGAATACTCTTCTGATGGAATTGGTGTGATTAAATTTTTACTTTTATTTTATTTCCAGCACCGAATCTTTTTAATTTTATTTAATTTTTTTTTTTTTGAGGAAATTGAACACATTTGAAGTCATGGTGATTTAGTTTGTTTAGGTACGAGACTAGTTTTACATTAGATTCGTGCTGATCTCATTTCTTTATCCACTCTTGTCTCTGTTTAAAGCTTTTTAACGTTAATCTTTAGATGTGACATTCTGTGTTGAGTTTGTTTATATAAATATAGATAAGCAAACGTGTTTTTTTTCTTTATTTTATGTATTCTTTTAAAAAGAAAAGTCAAAATGAACGGTTGTTGTTCAATCTTACATACACGTGTTAAAAATGGGTAGGCATTAGTGCTGTGTCTATGAGTGGATTTGAAAGCGTGATGTTTAAAACTTGGAATTATTAGCTGAATAGGATTTAATCTTTTTGTTTTCTCTTATGCTTCGTATATTCGTAGAAATCATTATTAAATCTTCTTGCGGTAAGTTAAGAATCGAGGTTAGGGGCAGATTCCATAAATTAACTTTGTCGTTCATGAAAGTATCAATTTAAACTCTAAACACAGCTAAATCAAATAATTGATACTAAGATAACAACTTCTAGATTCCCTGGATGATATTATTATAATAAACCACCTGTAACCTCTTCCAAAGCATGATAGTTGCCCATTTCTTTTCTCTAAAGCAAATACGGTGCGTGGCAGCAAAATTATATCTCACATTGTTAATACAAGTGTCCCTTAATACAAAATCTCATTTTATGAAAGAGTCTCCATTAGTGGAAGACAATTTTATTCAACAAACAATATTTATCTAACAAATAGAAACGTTGCTAAATGGTTTTTCTTTCTTTTACATATTTTAAATGTTTATTTATTTCCTTATAATTACTATTCAGAGTTGTGGATTGAATGCAGAGAGATGCTCCAGAAACTAGTAAATTATGATTCCTTGGTTTGTGTTGGGGAAGCTGCATCAAGAAATGTGAAAAAAAAATAAAATAAAAATTGGTAAAGAAAACTGAAAAAGGGCTCATCGCTTTGCGTGACTTGCAATAAATTTCAATTACCCCAACTACAAAAATAAAATATTTAAATTATTCGCTTAAATGCAATATTGATTGCGCCATAAAGAGATGTTGACAACCTTCCACTTCAACTTTTGCTTTTAAAAATCAGACGTTTATAAAAGACGATAGAGAAAGAAAAAAAAAAAAGTACATATCGATAATACCTATATTTCACTATATAAATTATGTTTAAGAATCCTGCACACCTGTTATGAAAGAACGTAAGATACTTCAAATATTCTCCATGTTTTATTTTAAATCTTTGTAGTATAGATATAATTAGAAGGGAAAGTGCTTTTAATTAGTGGTTAACGGTCTATTTCTATGATTTTTTCACCGAACTTGTTTCCAGTAAATCGTGATTTTCTGTAAAATAAAGATTTAGTTATGGATCGGCCTTTGTCGATCCAATTGATGTCAAATATATATATAGCTGGTCCGAACATTTATAGGACTATAAACAAAATCAAAAATATAATATTTTAACAAACAAATTTTAAAATTTTTTGTTTATTATAATTATATATATATTATCTTTCTAAAAGTAAATATAATGATATTTTTATTGTATTAGCAAATGTAGATATGTAATTCAGTTGTCTGCCCCAAATGTTTTAAAGATGCTAACCCTATAAAACTACTTTAAAAGATAAAATTATACATATATAAATGTATGCATTTCCTCTTTAAGATTAGAAAACTAATATTTGTTAAGTTTCTTATTTAAATTACTTCATAAATCTACAAAAATGGTGGATCCACGTGATCCCAACAAAGTAATACATGGATGAAAAACATAAAAGACATGAAAACATATAAATTAGAGAAACATTTACATAAAAAATAAATGAACACAATATGAAGTGGATGAAATGTGCACACCATATCACTAAAATTTAAAGAAGAATTTTGTGTTTCAAATGAAGGGCCCTAGGCTGCTGTGGCTTATCCTCATTACCAGCACTATATACTTAATTGATTTTCATAGAAAATTATAAAACATCACTGAAATGAAACAAATAAAACTTGTAAAAAAATGACTGAAATAGATGAAAAAATAGGTAGTAAAATTAGTAGCCGGTATATCACTTAGGGCCATTGATATCATTGGATCGGCCTTGCTCTTACATAAAGGTCTAGAGCATATAACATGGATATTCCAAAATGTCATTTAAGCAAATAAAAAGTGTCAAATACAAGAGAAGTTGTACTTCCTGGAATTGTTGCAGTAACGTACAAAGCCCATGGTAACGTATGGATCATGTCTAAGACATTAGATATACATATAATAAAAATGCATGAAAAATCAGTATCTTCGTGGTTAAAAACGATTAGGTTCAATCACGAGAAAAAATTGTAATTGTGGATGAATGTAATTGTTTCTAGCCACGAAAAAGCAGATTCTTCACGTATATCTATCATATGCTATCAAATTTCTCAGAAATGAGCCACATGTTATCAAAAGCCTTGTAAGTCACCGCTACAAATGGAGGAATGACAACCTCTATTGTACTTGATATTCTTTGTTTGTTCAACTGAGTTACAAACAACATAGAAAATGAGATTTCGAATGAACAACTTGTAAGAATGATTTCATTTCTATGATATCACTATATATATATATATATATTTAGTTTTATCTAAATTATACACATGTCATATTTCTAAACTTTTATCTATATTTACTAGATTTTCTTCCTCTAATTGCATACATATTTCTACAATTTTCTAATATATATATATATATACTTAGCTTTATCTAAATTATACATGTGTCGTACTTCTAAGCTTTTATCTATATTTACTAAATTTTCTTCTTATGGTTGTATACATATTTCTATAATTTATAATATATATATATATATATATAACTTTATATAAATTATACACGCGTTATACTTCTAAATTTTATCTACTACATTTTATTCTTATTGTTGCATACATATTTTTATAAATTTTCTAATAATAATAAAACACGCGTCACAATATGATAACCGTGAAAATGTTATGTAACATAATTTAACTAGATATACTCAGTTTCAAAATATTAATGAATAAAGAGATAAGGAAAAAAATACCATAAGTAGAAATATCAAACTTTCCAAAATTGTAGAAATGGAAACAACAAATATATTAAGATGTAATCAACTAATATAATTTTTAGCTAATTTGTGTGTGAATAAACTAAACGCTTGTCCTAATTTGATGAAAAAATGCTACATTACACAATTAAACTATAATTTAAATTTTTTAAAAATATAAATATATAAAGAAATAAAGATATAATGAAGAAAAACCCATAAATCGAAATGCCAAACTTCTCAAAAATGTATAAATGAAAATATATAAAGATCTAAATTACCTAATATAATTTTAACTAATTTGTGAGTATGAATAAACTATACGTGTTGCAATTTGATGATTATAGAAATGCTACATGTCACAATTTAACTAGATATTATGTAAGATCATGTGTCATATACACGAACGAATTTTATGCTATTTAACTTTATATAATTTTATTAGTAGAATATATAACCTAATTTTGGTTAATACATTATGAATTTTTAATAAGTTTGAAAATAACAAAGTTACTGTGTTTTTTCTTATTATATGGTATTTGTTGAGAATAAAAAAAACAAATAAGAAAATGAAAAGGAGCCAAGATTAGTCTTTTAAGCCATAGCCAATACCCAATTTGCAGAGACACAGGAAGAGAGAGAAGAAACAGCCATGTTCTGAGGAAGGAGACATGCATCATCATCATCATCATCACCATCACCATCATCATCATAATCTCAAGCTTATTACTTAACTTCTCTTTCTCTCCATCTTTTACCAAATCCAAACACCAAAGGTCTCTCTCTCACTCTCTCTCTTTTGTCCGCTTGATTTTTTGTGGTAGTGTGTTATGGTTTGGTTGCTCCATTTTTACTTTAATTTAAAGAGATTTTCTTTATACTCGGTTCGTGTGAAAGATAAGCTAATTTGTTTCTATTCAAACCCAGAAATCTAATCTTTCTTTTTTTGTTTGCATGTTATGCTTTCTCTGTAAGTTTTACTGAATCAATCTGTTTAGTCAAAATTGGTTCTCAAAGTTTTAATCTTTGCTTGTCTTAAGGACAAATTTAGAAACTTTCTGATCATTGAACAATCTTACTGTGTAACTGAACCTGGAATCTGGATTTTTAGAAACTTGTTGTATTCATTTCTATATTTGATTTGTTGATTTTGTAATATCATATTATGATTCATGACTGGTCTTGCTTGGTATGGACATTTTAGCTTATTTGAAGACAATGCAGAAGTTTCAAAGGAAAGATTCAACTTGGGGAAATTCAATGTCAACAAATTCAAATATTCAAGGATCTGAATCTTTCAGCTTGACAAAGGATATGATGATGTCTACTCAATTCTCCGGGATGAAACATTCGGGTTTGCAGTTGCAAAATCAAGATTCATCCTCATCACAATCTACTGGAGAATCATGTGGCGGTGAAGTTGCAAGCTTTGAAGAACATAACCGTTATGGATGCAGCATTGTTAATACCAATCTCTCAGGTTTATATACAAATATACTGATTTGAAGTATTTGAACATTAGCCGCATTACCTAAAAACCGCTAAATTTTGAGTCTTGATTGATGCAGGTTACATCAAAAACCCGGGGAAACCTATTGAAAGTTATACTAAGTCAGCTACCACCTCGTCGTTGGTGTCTCAAGATTCTGTGTTTCCTCCTCCTACTTGTGGTCAAACATCTTGGTCTCTTCAACGTACTGAAACCTTACATTTCAATGGTTTCTTGGCTCCTGAATATGCATCAACACTAACGGTAATTTACACTAAAGCCTTGTGGTTTCACAATTTCCGAATCGAAGAGGTGTGTTGATTGGGAAATCTTTTTTGTAGGTGCTGCCACATTTAGAAATGATGGGTTTGGTTTCTTCTAGAGTGCCATTGCCTCATAATATTCAAGAGAATGAACCAATATTCGTCAATGCCAAACAGTACCATGCCATTCTTCGTCGCAGGAAGCATCGTGCTAAACTCGAAGCTCAGAACAAACTCATCAAATGCCGTAAAGTATGAATCTTTTCACTTTTCCATTTTGCTTAAAACACTAAAAGAGAGAGAGGGAGAGAGAGGAAACTAAGTCAGAAGATCTTGATGATTCGACTTTGATGCAATTTGAGAGGGAGTAACCAAGTTTTTGTTTTTCTTGTTCTGTAGCCATACCTTCATGAGTCTCGCCATCTTCATGCTTTAAAGAGAGCTAGAGGTTCCGGTGGGCGTTTCCTCAATACAAAGAAGCTTCAAGAGTCATCAAACTCACTGTGTTCTTCTCAAATGGCTAATGGACAGAACTTCTCTATGAGCCCTCACAGTGGTGGAAGCGGAATCGGGTCTAGTTCAATCACACCGAGCTCCAATTCAAACCATATCACCATGTTCCAAAACCCACAGTTCAGATTCTTAGGTTATTCATCAACACACCATGTCTCAGCTCTCATGTCAGGGACTTGAGGCATCTGAGAAGGATTTTGCTCTTCCGGCTAAACTCCGGTAACTAGTGATGATATATGACACGGGAAGTCATCCTTGGCTACTTTTGGTTATTGCTCCTTTACAAAGTTTCTACCTTTAAAAGATTCTATGTAATCTCTCACTCTATCTATAGAGTGGCTTGAAACACTTTCAAATCATTGTCAAACTATTTTGTTAATTTAAAAATTTCCACTTCTGTGAGACTACAAATTTCATTTACCCAATCAAATACATAAAATAAGAGAAGATTTAGTCAGTATCATTAAGAGTAATATACACGCATAGATCCTCTAATGCTCTGGAGACAAACTGGGCACTTAGGGCTTATATCGCGTTCCACGGTTAAAGCACATTGCCTGCAACATACTATATGTCCACAGGGAATAAACGCCGGTATTCTTCTCCTTGTTACGCAGATCACACACAATTGTCCATCTGGAATCTCATCTGCATCTTCGGTTTCATCTTCGATCACGGGTTCGCTTGGTCTCTGTGGTGGTTGTCTCTGATGGTTCCATAGTTTCCATTTATTCCAGGTCCTGAAGATAAGACAGATAAAGCGATTTTGAATCAAAACACTGTCCAAATCCAAAACAAAATCTGATCTCTCACAACTCCAATACCTGACAGCAGCAAAGCTAAGGATGCCAACAGACACAAAGCCCATGATAACGCTGCTCCAGAATATTACTCTGGTCTGCTGCATAAGGTCCAGTATCATCTTGTCCTTAGTCATCTCTGATCTGCAAACATTATTCAAAAATTAATATCTGATGAACAGCACGAGAGCCTTTTGCAACATTAGACTAAGTATTGTCAAATGATAAGTAGTAATCTCAGGCAAATACATAAGTTCAACATCAACGAGAGAAAATGTATTCAGAGAAAAACTCACAAGAAATAAGGAAGATCTTGGCACGACTTGATTTCAGGAATTCCATTATTAAAACTGCAGATGCCAACAGCTGTGATATCTCTCCCAGGTGGTAAAATCTTCTCTACATCAAGCAGACCAACCT
Source organism: Cardamine occulta (assembly GCA_028015245.1). Lineage (NCBI taxonomy): Eukaryota > Viridiplantae > Streptophyta > Magnoliopsida > Brassicales > Brassicaceae > Cardamine > Cardamine occulta. The sequence goes on from CM051365.1 coordinate 1,291,083, forward strand.
TGAGAAGAGAACACATTACAAAGTTAGGAAAGAAATAGCCAAGGGACAAGTAACCATTGGTCCTCAACAGACAATAATAATCTTCGAATATATATATATATATAGATATACTCACAGGATACTCGGGGAAGAATAAGGCTTGAAGAAACGCATAAGAAGATGAATTAATAGGCTGCAAGCGATTATACACAGTGGTAAGCGGAAGAGGTTGCCTTGAACCATCCATGTTAACAACGAGAAAACTAGACTGCGGTTGTTGATCCTTTCCCACAATAACAAATGGGACCTGCACACCACAAAACTAGTTTGATCATGGAGAGAACCAAATCTGAAATCTTTGAAGCTGATAAAGAGTGGAGACAGACATTACCATTCTCATAAAATCAGCTCCTTGTTTAGGCAAAGATCTGTCCAAAAGAAACCGGTGACCATTTGACAATTGAAACAAAGTCTTCCATCCACTATACACATACTGTAACAGACCAAATTGAGAAAAAAAAATGGCATTAGAAAGGCCTCAACTTCATCTCCAAAACATACATTTCACTCTATCAATCTCATCACAGATGCAAATTACATAATCCTGATGGTAGCTTAATTAATCACAATTAATAGCTAATAATGAAGAAATCATCCAATTCACGAATTTCCAACTCTTTACTTCAACCAAGCTAAGCCTTTTGAGAGAATTAAGAAACATAAAGCAAAATTAAGTCAATTGCAATTTAGAAGCACTCAGTTTAGACGAATTCACAAAGCTTTTTATATGTATATATTGGTATGTTTAAGTATACGTACAGTTTGTGTTCTCTGAATGATAAGAGCTTTATCACCAGTCTCCGGAGAGATTAACACGTTGTTCTTGTGACTCCCATCACCCGTAAATTTAGGTTTGGCAATTCCTCGAACCACAATGATTCGCTGATCATGGCTAGTTCCGTGATCGCCAGTCTCAGATTGGTCATCAGACGCCGGAATCAGTGATCGGAGGTCGGAAACAGAGACTTCAGGGGCCTCTTTGATCTTTTTCAACGCGGCGGAGCTAGAGGCATACTTGAAAACAGAACGGACGGCGCTAAAAGCTAGGGTTAATCCGAGGATTGCGCCGTCGAAGGATAAAGCGATGTCGGACAAGATGGAAAGCACGGCACGCTCCGGCGAGGACATTATTGTAATTTCTAATGTCAATGTACACACGGGCAAGTAAAGAAGAGAGAGATGAGGCTATTATCGGTATTTGAAATATCAATACGACGGTCATTCTAGTTTGGGTCTTTAATGGGCCTGAATAAGGGTAAGTACAAAAGAATAGTGGCCGATAATTTGGCCTTTTACTAGTTCCCAAGTAAGATGATTCTGGAGAGGGTTACTTTCGGTATTCTACAACTAGATTTACATCCAACGGCCATTATTACTTTGGGTCTTTAATTGGCCCATGTACTTAGTGAAATACAAAAGACCAATTACTCATTTGGCCCATCCTTTTAGTCGTTGGGAGCCGCTAAGCGCCATAGATAGATGAATAGCGTTACATTAAATTCCTGTTTTACCCTCAACATTATAGCAGATTTACAAACCAAAACCATAAATAGCAGTAGATCTAGTTTTCGTGGTAATCGCCGATTCCTTTACTCGCCGCCGTTGATCAGTTCCCGTCGTGTTTCTGCCATTAGCTTTCTACCTTCTCAGTCTCGCATTAGGTATATTTATCGCCTCGCCGTGGCATAGAATCTTGTGTTTTTGGAACTTAATTGATGAAGCTAAGATTTAAATCTTCTAGCTCAAATGCTTTCTCCGTAGTGCGATTTAATTAGCAATTTCTGTGATTATCTCTATTCGTTAGTTAAGATTTACCAATGCGGGTTTTAGATTTAGCTGTTGAAGCACCTGTTTGTAATTTAGTTACTTTGTGACTGTTTCACGATGCTTACTTGTTAGATTTGATTGAAGTTTGTGATTTTGCATTATCAAATCTGTGTAAGAAAGGTGCTTAATTTGTTTGTCTCAAAAAGGTCTGAATTGACTCTTTAGCTTTACCTTAAAGGTGTTTGTTTGGGGAGAAAATGGCTGGAGAAGGTGAAGAAGATCTACCTAGAGACGCTAAGATTGTCAAGTCTTTGCTAAAGTCGATGGGTGTAGAAGACTACGAACCTCGTGTGATACACCAGTTTCTAGAATTATGGTATCGGTATGTGGTCGAAGTGTTAACCGATGCTCAGGTTTACTCAGAGCATGCTAGCAAATCTAACATTGACTGTGATGATGTGAAGCTTGCTATTCAATCCAAAGTTAATTTCAGCTTCTCACAGCCACCTCCAAGAGAGGTATATATGCATTGTTGTTGATGATTCCTTCTTGTTTTTTTCTGGTTCATGTTATTTGGATTCTTGTCTGCAAATAGATGTGATATGACCACCAGTCATTTTTGGTAATTGCTATGTAAAATTATTAGGGAATTACAGTTTTACTTATTATTACTCGTGAACACCCCTTTTGGCACTTAAGTTGCATTACCAAGGATCTCATCCATGTAGCTTGGTTTCTGAATCTCTGTGACTCTGTTTTTTTTTAATTTGATTTAGGTTTTGCTAGAGCTTACTACAAGCAGGAATAAGATCCCTCTGCCAAAATCGATAGCAGGACCCGGTGTTCCACTCCCGCCTGAACAAGACACATTGCTAAGCCCTAACTACCAGCTTGTGATACCAAAGAAGTCAGCTTCCACAGAACCTGAAGAGACAGAGGACGACGAAGAAATAACAGATCCTGCACAGTCCTCGCAAGAACAACAAACATCAGACCTGCCAAGCCAAACTCCTCAAAGGGTCTCTTTCCCTCTCTCTAGACGACCCAAATAAGCAAAGAGACGAAAAGCAACTACAATGTTTTGTATGAAGAAGTAGAATGTAAGAGAATCACATATTAATGACTCTAGAATGTAATATAATCAAATATTAATGACAGAGTCAGTTTTGATAGACCATGTGCATATATATATACACTATTTTGTGGGAGCAAACAAGACCAAAGGTACAACAAATCTTCTGAAGCATTACTATATATACATGAACAAAGATCTTTTTGACTAAGAAATAGGAGAATCTGTTAACTTCCCCAGCCAACCATGGTACCAGCTGCTGCACGGTGAGGGCGTGAAAACGCGAGCCCTCGATCATACATCCGTTGAATCTCCTCTCTATATTCAGTCAAAGACTTATCGGGTATAGCTGGAGTAAGCTCCACCACATCTCCCATCTTCAGCTTGCATTTCAGATCACTTACAGGTGTCTGGTTTAGCCTTGGCCTTAGCTCTTCCTTTGCCGGGATGCTGTACATTGACCATCTCGAGCTCCCTGGGCCTGCTCTGCTTAACAGGTCCGACACTGTGGAATTCGCGGGAAACTCTTGCACAGTCATCTGCATTTCAGGTTTAACAAATTATAACTCCAAGCCAAGAAACATCCTCAAGGAGAAGACTTTAAAGGAGATTTATAATAACTAACCTTGTCGTTTTCGATTACAATGACATAGACTGGTCCTTCTTGGTTAGCATTAGGCTTATAAGAAAATGGACAGTCTTCAGCGTGAGACGGGAAACTGCACAAGGGCTCAGAAGAGCAGATTGAGGATCTGTCTTTGCTCATAGTTTCACAATGCCAGGTCACAACCCATCTTGCCCATTCAACCATCTGAAGCACAAATGATGAGTGTTTGCAGTCACCTTCCTTGTATCTCCAGTGAGCTGCAAACCCAAATTCAGCTTGCAAATGCATCTCCTTTGTCCGTATTTGAACTTCAAGCGGAATGGTTCCATCACCCATCACTACGGTATGTAAAGATTGGTACCTGAAATTTCAAAACCCGAGGTCAGAAAAGTAAAGAAGAGAGGAGGAGATCTGCATCATTTCAAGCTATGACCGGTTTGCAAAACCCACCCGTTGAACTTGGGATGAGAAATGTAATCTTTCAGCTTTCCGGGAACTTCAGACCATAGCTTGTGAACGACTCCTAAGGCCTTGTAACAATCTCCCTCATTGTCCACAATCAAACGTAACCCATGGATGTCATGAATTTCATCCATGGTTAGCTTTTTCCTGACATAAAATGAATACTCAACATTGTCAGTACTCCAGTTTTCTCCATTATCTCAGTGAAACTGATAAACCAACAAGTACATTAGAATAAAAAGAAAATGAGAAATTACTTCAACATCTTGCAGTAGATGCTATACAAGCTCTTGTGCCGTCCAGAGAGAACATGGTAAGAAATGCCTTCTTTCTTAAGTGCTTGCTCCATTTTCTCAATCGCAGAAGTAATCATAGCTTCATCAAATGAATCCTCAAGCATAGCGGACATCTCGTGATGCTGATCAGGATGAAGATGCTTGAAACACAAATTTTCAAGCTCGACTTTCCAGCTAGAGATTCCCAATCGATTAGCCAAAGGCGCAAATATCTCCAGAGTCTCTTTAGCAAACCTTTGCTGCTTCACTGGTGGCAAAGCATAGAGCGTCATCATGTTGTGTAACCTATCAGCTAACTTTATAAGAACAGCTCTCGCGTCTGCCATTGCAAGGAACATAGTGTGTAAACGATCTGCTTCAACGGTTTTACACGCTGTATTGTTTTCCCGAGCAAGTTTACTTAATTGGCTAAGCTTAGACACCTAATCAATTAGAAGACAAAACTCAATTAAACCTCAAGCCTCAACCATTAAACAAGCTTTAGGTGAAACAGATTCATGGATATTTCTTTACTTACCCCTTCCACAAGATCAGCAACTCCTGATCCAAAAGTTCTGAGAATATAATCATAGCTCATAAACGAATCGTCTAAAGTATCATGTAAAATTCCAGCTACAACAACCGTTGAATTAGCTCCAATGTTAGCCAACAGCATTGCAGTCTCAACACAATGTTGCAGGTAAGGATCACCATTTGCTCTCATCTGAGTTCAAGCACATCAATCAGTAAATCAAAACCAAAATTATTGAGATAAATTTGTGAGATTTTGTTCCGTCTTCACACACCTGTCCTCGATGAGCTTTCTCAGCTTCGTAAAATGCTTTAATCACAGATTCATCTTCGAAGATTTTGTGTTTCAATTGACAACGTCTAAGCAAATCCCTAGCATATGGTTGTCTTCTTTCTCCTTCGAAACCATCGTCCATGGTGAACGGCAACTGATCATCGACGAGAACAGAGTCTGTATCGTAATCAACACAGGAGCCCAACGCTTTCCTGACGAAACCATTGAACAATCTGCTAGATCCTACACGGAGAGAAGAGCCGCCATTGAAGCTCCCATCTAAGTTCCGATCACGTGAAATTCTCATCGGAGGACTGTTGCTAGATGAAATTGGTCCGTGAAGCACCGAGACAGGGCTTTGATGATCTCGTTTAAGATATGAAGAACCGATGAATTTGCTCGGTGAATAACAGAAGGAGCCGCTTAAGGTCCGATCCTCGCTTCGATCATGGCGTATTGAAGCTAATTCCTCTCCTACGGTTGGGTGCGATGATGAGGAAGACGAAGATTTGACGGATGCGCCGGAGAAAAGTAAAGAGAGACCTCCGATAGTCGGTGATGTCGTTGAAGAAGACGCCGATGAAGATCTGGAGTTCAGATCGAGATCACAGGAGGTATGAGCGTTAATCTGGTGAGCTGTGGAACATACAGTGCTCGGTGGACTCGCGTATAGCGCTATGGTCGTTGCTACCACCATGGAAGCTCTCTGGTTTTGATTCCGAATTGTAAGAAATCTAACGAATTACGAATTTCTTAATTTGAAATTTCGGAATTGATTCCAAAGCTTCGTTGATTTTCCCAAGAAACAAAAGAACTTTCCCTAGAAAAACAAACAGATCTCTGAACAAATCGATCTAAGTAATATACACAACTTCAAACACGAAATTGAAAGGGAAAAATTAGAAAAGAAATTTACAGAAAACGATTACAATCGAAGAGATTGTGTGAGATTGAGAGAAATTGAGATTTTGCCTCTTCTTCTACTTTTTCATTCAGAAGAAAGAAACTAATCTATCCTTCGTGTTCTTATTCGCCCGTTAAATCCAGCAACCGAGGCGAAACTGAGCCTCATAAATTACGTAATTACCCTTTTTGTTAATCAGAGATTACTGACGTAAGTGTAAGATGACTGTTATTCGTTAATGTCGTAATCCTTTGTAATTTATGTACTCTATAAGTAACTAGTTTCTGGTACTTTAATCAATGATTCATCGGACTAAACTACTCTTTTAAATTTTAAAATTGTGATTACAGTTATTTGCGCGAATTACTTCGTGATTATCCTCTCGGAATATTTATATTTGCATTTTTTTAAAACAAATATCTGTAATAAAAAAAAATCAGCAAATGGTCGGAAGTGGGATCCACCGTGGGATTCTAAGTTTTTTGTCTGGTTGGGATTTTTTAGATTCAATGAATCTATTTACGGATGAGGAATCCCTATTTTTCTCTCTTCTTGTTTAGACAAAAATATTACAAAACTCTTTACGTCCGTTGATAAAGGAAAGTCATCAAAATAACATGTTTTCCTATGGTTGTACAACGAAGCAAAAGAGATGGAAAATTTAAAGAAAGCTCAGTTTTTTCATATAAAACTATATACTAATAAATGGAATATTAGTTTCATATTTAGTTTAAATTAAAATAATAACTGTGAATATGTGATTTTGCTTTTTACATATTGTTGGTATCGGATTTAATATCCTACATTTAATCCAATTCAAATTGAGATCGATTTATCCTAAAACTCAAACAAGTCAGCCCACAACGATTCAAACCGATCAAAACCGGTCTTTAATAAAAAAACTCAATTGATTTAACCAGATTCGAAGACCAATCAGGAAGGAAATGAAAAATCAGAAAAGAAAAGGAAAATCTCATCAAGAAAGTTTAAACCGTCTTAACACCGATTCATAATCAGTTTAAATAGAGCAGTTCTCCAAACATTAGAGAGAAAAAAAAATAAGATTTTTTTTTTGAAAAAGGTTAAAGAAAAGCAGCTTTGCTATTTTAGTTTTATTTTCTCTTTCAAAATTTCAAAAATTTAATTCTTTTATACCTCTCAATCAAACTAAATTTATCAATAAAGAAATTAACTTTAAACCCTAATTGAATTCTTAGGTTCAAAACATATGTTTTCAATTTTATTATAGCTCTTACAAAGTTAACATTCAATGTGAAAAATTGCTATGTGTCGAAAGTTTTAGTTTTCACGTTTCAGCAAACAATTTTCAAAGAGTTTCGCAGAACTTGCATGTTAAATCTTGACCTTTACCCCAAAAAAAAGTTTCTTGACATAAACTTGTCGCATAATGCATATGATATTACATAAGGACAATCTCGACATTTCAGTTAAGTTATATTCGGCTTTTAGGCTTATATTAGCCAACTTTTTATTTCCTCATGAATTCTATAATTTACAAGTATTTTTCATTTTTTTGATAAGGACACCGACGAGTTCTCGAAGAACTAGAACCTCACTGCAAAAAAAATTGCCACGTGGTGTTAAGAGGACGGAGCTAATTAAGACACGTGTCGGAATTAGTGGCCAAGTTTACATTTTTGTGCCAGGTCAGCATTTACGCCCAAGGCTCAGCCTCCGTGACTTGTGGGAATCGTTTACCTATAAACCAACGGTCCTGATTGATTCTCGCCACTAAATCACAGCCGTCAAACTGATGACGACAATATACTTACAATCTGAAGTCAAAAATATCAACACCTGTTTTTGTATTTGACTTTCGGTGGAAAACAACAAAAAGTTCGGTAAATAAATCAATTTAAGAACTTTTCTTACCATTTTATGTCCAAATCAATTCAAATTAGACCTCGAATTGGTCGGAAAATGAAAAAGTCATATTCTTTATATATTGTAAATAAGCAGCAGACGAACATTCATCAGTAATGGTTAGATCTACACGGTCGACTGGTTAATTTCAAATTAAGATCAGATCTCCTTTTCTAATTTTGGTTAAAGAAAAAAGAACTGTGGAAAAAAAGGTTAAATGAAAAAGAAGTGTTCCATTTCATCAAAGTATATAAAAGGAGGGGTAAATCCCCAAATAAACAACTACTATTAGAAGCAAAAGTGTTACACAAGGCAACGTGCAAGCTTTAGCCACGTGGAACTTCTTCTCTTCCACGCAACCACGTAATAAGTAACGTACCCTTCGTTCACAACGGTGTTTAATTTCGGTTTAGTCCGTAACGGGAAAATGTCAAACCGTAATTCATTGGTCTGGCTTGATTTGGTTTAATTTCTGTAGACCGGTGGTGATCTTATGGGCTTTTCTCACCAAAGAATAAACGTATAATGACCTTATTCTGAGGCCCATTTTGTTTATCAGTCTTCCGTTGGGCTATCAATTCATTGGATCTATGAGATCCACAAGAAACAACAATTTATCACTCATTATAAATTTACAAGTGTATATATTTCATTACGCTACCAATCATAGAGTGTTTTTTTTTTGGTTTTTCCAATTTTCTAACTAATGTGTGGTTGAAAAAAGTATAACTGTGAACAATATAAATATATTTCGGATCTGTAACTGTGAATAACTGAAGACTATCTGGTACAATCTTATTCAAGTTGGTATATTTAATTTAAGCATAGAGATTCTCGAATCTAAAACAAATCACCCAGAGTCCAAATAAACTGATTAAATATAAACAAAATCTGAATAATATCATGTAAAGATCTGAATAATACTGAGAATTTTATTTATTTATTCATTGTCTGATTGCATTTCCAGCAAGGCAGTGCTAGAAAATGTATATTTCATACTTTATTAGTTTATCTAATCATAAATTATTATTAGTGTTTTAGATTATATTTATTTTATGTTTTTAGCATCTTATTTATCTTATTTATTATTATTATATAAGGTATGTGTTGTGTTAAATATCTAATTATGTATGTGCGGTGTTATGTTTGTAAACAAATTTATTTGATCATTTAGATTATAACATAATTTGGTTGTAAAAGTTAAGTGGTGTTATGTATATATATAATCACATTATTCAAAAAATCTATAATAATTTGATTTAGTCCAATATCAATTATTATCAATGATTAGAAATTTGATCCGAGATCCGTCATGACTCATCTTTATTTGCTCTGATCCGTCTTGATCCATTGACCCAAAATTTTAAACAAATACTATATATGCGCAAATCAATATTTAAAACATAAAAATATTCGAATTAGATATTCTATTGGGAACCAAAATGATTCTAAATTTGAATGATCAAGAAGTTTAACTTATTAGGTGTCTAAGTTTTAAAAAAATATTCGTTTTAATCTAGTTCTTTAGTTAAACCGCTAACTTTACTGAAAAAATAAAATTTAAAATATTTTAAATACATAGTTTCAAATATTATAAAATTTAGACGTTAAGTATATAGGTTTTTAACTTATAAAAATTTATGATGTTATAAAATTTATAATGTTATCAAAAAATTTATATAGTTTTCTTTTAAAAGTTGATGAAGGAGTATATGGATCTGTTTTTGACAAATCCAATATTTTATCATCCAAATTTAAATTATCGAGAACTTCAAATATTATAATTTTCATAATGGATCAGGATGATCAAGATGGGTCAGAGCTGACTGATCATGACATATCTCATATCAAATCATTGATAATAATTAATATTGCATTAGATCAAATTATTATAGATTTTTTGAATAATGTGAAAATAGATACATAACACCACTTAACTTTTACAACCGTTATAATCTAAATTATCAAATAAATTTTTCTACAAACATAACGTCATATGTACGTCATTATATTAGTAATTTCAATTAACACAACATAAATCATATATAATAATAATAAATAAGATGCTAAAAGCATAAATTAAATCTAATCTAAAACACTAATAATAATCTATGATTATATATACTAAATAAGTATGAAGTATACATTTCTCCGCGCTGCAGAGCGCAAAATTATGTTTCATAATATCAAATTTTTAGCTAAAATAATAGATTTTTATCAACTAAACACTAATAGATATATTATGTGATTTAGAAAGATCCGATTAATAGAATTAATGAGTAAAATACAAATTGTTTCTAATATATATTTTGAATTAAAGTTATCATATTTTAAATATTAAACTATTATTGGTAAACCAAAACTATTATTTAAATGATATCATAATATATGAAACAATTTATGTATGTTTTAAAAATTTCAAGTCATATGTGAAAAAATGTATATCATTTTATTATAAAGTTTATGTGATTATTTAATTATTTATAAAATATATGATAAAATGAAAATGAGAAGAAAAAATAATATTAACAAATAATTAGTATGATTTAGAAAGTGCGTCTATGGATTTTGATCCTATGCATTGGAAAAAAATAGAAGAGAGAAATAATTAGTTAAATTAAAATTTAAATTTAATTGAATTATATAATATAATTAATGATTTAAGTCTAATGATATTTACTGTAATATCTCTCGTAAATAGAAAATTATTTTGCTTTTAAAATTGCTTAAATAGTAATATAGAGATAACACTATCATCCGATGGATCTTTTATCACGTTACCAAGCCCCCATTTATTTCTACACAAATATTAGTAATTTGATATAAAAAAAATTGCGTTATTGTAGAAAATAATTGTTTTAAATGAATAATTTATTTTTATGGCGCTTGTTTCAATATTTGTTGTGTCGAAAGAGATTTTTCTTATATAGGTTTCTTTTGGTGACGAGAAAATTAAATTTAAGTATATTTTAATTCTTCATAGTTTTGAAAGAGTGGGTTGCAAATATTTTATAGTAGATGGAAAAGGACTTTTTCATAAACAATATGCATTATAGTAACGTAGCAACCACATTAACACAGACCACAACATTATAATTATTTTTTCTAGGCTTTATGTAATGTTTTGTTTTCTGTTTAATATATATCAAAAATAACAAATCGTACATAATAAAATATTTAACCATATACTAATACCAATAATCCAATATATTTCCGAGTAGCTGATGATCTTAAGAAATAGTACGTAATCACAATAAAAACAGCAAAAATAAAATAAAAGTTACAATGAATATAAACTTTAAAAAATATATGATGACTATACAAGAAAATACCGTGCTCGGTCATGGACTGACAAGGAAGAGAAAGAGAGACCTAAACCCGGAACCGCAAACGCAGCCGCTTCAATCGCCATTCTCTGCTGAATCGCTTCAAGCTCAGCTCCTGCTTCTACGAACTCTTTAACCAAATTACGATAAAACCCTTTGATCTTCTTCACCAGTCTTACGTAGTGTAGCTTCAACCATCTTAGCTTCATCCTTCTCACCATCTTCTTCAACGAGAATCCGCCACGTGCCACCACATTGTTCTTCCCACCAAGACGTACCACCTGTGACTTACGACGGCGGAGATAAATTTTCCGGCGACTCCTCGACCACCGGAACACGGAGGTTGTTGCGGTGCGTAGATCCATTAATTTGGAACGTAGATTTCTGAGAAAAAAAGAGAAAGAGAGAGAGAGAGAGATTGTTTATGTTTACATATGCACATTGAGAAACTAATATATATATACACACATACATGTACATAACTATATAAATTTTGTTTTGGGGTCAGTGACCTTTCATGTGACATGTGACATTTTCCGTAAAATAGTATTTCATAGTCATAAATTATATAATATCATTTTTATAGGATTTTTTCCCACTTTCATAGTGTTTGTTAGTATATGCAGTTTTGATTTAAGTGATGCCCTATATATCATGACATTTTGATATAAAACTCAATTGGACCACATGCACAAATCAATCTTATATATATGTTGTGTTTCAGATTCTAAGTTAATTACTCCGTATAAGACAAGTAAAGGCATTAAAATTGAAAAAATAAAAGGATAAATAAAGGCATTGATGAAATGCTAATCAAGCTATTTACACAAACTTTTTAAAATAGACCCAATTATATATAACCTAATTATTTTCATTTTTTAAGACAAGGAAATTTGTATAATGACATGCATAAAAATGTCGTTGTTATATTATAATTTAGATTTAAATTTGGTAGTATGTATGTGTGAGTAGTTGAAGACCAATCCAAAACTTTTTGAAATCGATTATACTAACTAGAAAAATAAACAAAAACAAAGGAATATAAGGAGAAATTGAGAGGTATAATACTTGTTAGATTAGAAATGGGCAGCACATTTATGTTTGCTTTGTTTCCAATAATATTACAAAGGCAAGACGGTTTAGTTTAGAGGGCTCATGTAGAGAGCATGAACTTGTTTTCATGTCTTCCCTTTTTGAATCATAAAACCATTTATCTAATTTTAAACACTTTATGATATACTATTGTTTTGGATGCTCTATTACAACAACGGTGTGATTAAAAGAAAATTTCAATGATTGACAGACGAAGAGTCGCGTAGTTTGTCTTCAACTTATTAATTCGATATATATTATATTCTGGTCCACATAACTTGAGTCATATGATAAAGAGAACGGATAAATTTTTGTATAGGGTGAATACATCATTATCATTTGATATCAAACTATGCGCGTTTAACTAATTACATATAAGTTTGTTTTTTTTTTGTTTGAAGATTTTCTTAACACGTATATAAGTTCGAATACAATTTTTAGAACGATAAATAAATGATTTATAGAAGCGCTGTTAGTTTATAATACATTTATTTTCTGTAAATATATATATATATATATAAATTACATATATTGAACTCTCTATAATTTGTTTTATAAACAACGTACGATTCTCTGTTTTTTATACTAACATAGTAACATGATAGTATCGAACCTACAAATGTTTTTAGATCTGGTGTTTTCACATAAAATAACTGTTATGCGAATATATAAATCCAACAATAATAAACTAATCATTTTAGAAAACAACAAAAAAAACATTAAACTGATCGGTAAAAACAACAAAAGGCATATACATAAACCCAAAATAAGTAAACACAACCCATATGAGTGTCAGAGTAGTCATTTTGCGAGAACAGGGAAATAAGATATAACATGTTCTTGGATGTCTTGTCCTGAGTTGAGCATATTCAAACACTATTATATAACTTTACACTATTATATATAATAATACGAGATTGTGATATATGTGGCATCAAACACTTAAGAGTTCTTATAAGATAAGAAGGTCATTGACATAAGCTATGACGTAATACGTTTACTTCATGCGCAAGAGAGAAATATATAAATGTCTGTAGATAAGTTTCTACGACATGACTAACCTTACGCCTTGGTCTCCACGACGGCACATACTTACATAGCTCTATGGACCCATTTTGTTCTCGATTCTATTAAATGCGAGAATCTATTAGTAGTACATGATGACTAATGATATAGCCATATTATATATATATATATGTATATATCATAATATTATGGGAACCTATAATTTGTAAACCATTCACCAAGAAAATTATATATTTGACTTCTTATCCTTTTATTTTTGTCATCAACTTCTTGTTATTTTCTGTGTGGGTTGAGATTAGATACCATAGATCTTAGCCGCTAAAATAAAATGATAAAAATGTATTTTATATGTCCTTAAAATTAACCAATAATATTTTATTTACAAAGATGTACAATTTTTTATTGGTTAAACTCGTTTATTCGAGAAAAATAATAATGCAACTATATTTTGCAACACATTATAAATTATTTTAAGAAAAAATATGTTTCTATGTTACGTACAATGAAAACTGAAAATCAGATAAACAAATAAAATTTTCGATATGGATATCGCACTACCTCGTGACGTTGTACACGTGGCGCAAAACGAAGTGGGACATCATTATTGAGTTAATAAAGTCGGGCCTTGGGCCATTAGTTTAAAATCTTCGAATTGAGTTAATGGCTCATAACTATTATCAGTTACATCGACATAATACAAACAAAGATTTTCTTCAGAACCAGTGGCAATTTCGTATAACAACAATAAGCTGATTTGGCTTACTCAGACGAAGAAAACCTTAAATCGCAACTTACAAATCCGTAACAATGCCGTTTTAAGAAGCCCAGGGTATGAATCCCATGGCGGAGCTGAGCCTGAAAGTAACAAATATTAGATACAGTGTGATCAGACCAATGCCCATCACCTTGCTCGGTCGCATCTCATTGCGAGGGAGCATCACAAGAGCCCATATCAAGCCGAATATTAGAAACCCTAGAGTGTAGAATAAGCTATTATCCTCCGGGATCATGTAAGTCTCTGGACTCTTCGACCAAGCACCAAGAAGCATCGACATTCCTAACCCAACAAGCGTGTTGAACATTGGACCGGCGTAGCAACCTGAAAACGCGATTTGTACCCCATCTCCACCGTTCATTGACAATGCGATGTTTGATACTAAGTCACCCATTGAGTTCCCCCAAGCAAGTACGGTTAGACCGAGTATCGGCGGGTCGATTCCATAGATACCACCAAATGTAACCAAAAGGGCAACGAGTTCATTTGCAATCATGTAGAACCAAACGATGCTCATGATGAATCCACCAAGTACCCAAGGGATTAAGTATCTTTGAGGAGGACGATCAGATTCTGTGTTTTTGTACGCGAGAAATCCAAGAGTAGATCCAATCACAATTCCGATAAAGTAAGCTACAACGCGAGCTTGAATACTCGTATCATCTTGGCTGCTCCAGAGAAAGGAAAGTAGGACAGGAGCCAACGAGACACTAGCCACAGCATACGTCTTTGACCAGCTATCTTCCTCTATCAACGGTATTGTCAGCCGTCTAGGAACTGTCAGTGGAGTTTCCAGCAAGGATGTGACTTTAGCACATAACGAGCCCTCGACTTCTGCACCATCTTCAGTCCATCCCCATGGTGGTCTTTCTTCATCATGAACATTGGCTTTAGCGAAATGGTTTGAATAGATGGCTACATTTGTAGCCCACATCCACTGTGGTAGAGAATCATGCAGCCGAGGTGGACCTTCCTCGGTGTCAAGTTCTAGCAAGGGGCTGTACATAGGAATATCCTCTTCAACACTTGGAGAGAACACACTTCCTTGCATTGGGAGCAAAGGCGTAAGAGAATCCAGCTTCAACCTCCTCGAATGTTTCCTCAAAATCTCATTCGCAGCCACAAGAAAAGCATAAAACACATAGATCGAAACAAACATAATAGCGATACCCACTGTCACTTTACCAACCATCAAAATCACCATCAAAGACACCAATGTGAAAAGGAAGAAACTCAAGTCTCGGATGAAACATTTCTTATCGATCTTAACTTCTTTATCCGCAACACAAACCGAAACAATCCCAGCAACAACACAAGTCACAAATACCGCACCACCCAAGACACTATTAAGACCCACTTCACCTTTATCAGAACCAACAAAAGCAGCAATACTCGCAAACACATCAGGAGCTCCATTACCAAGTGGAAGTAAAGTAACACCAGCAACAGTTGGAGGCAACTTCAAAAGCTTAGAAAGCTTCTCCAACGAACAACAAAAGTAATCAGCAGCAGTATTACCCAACAGATAAAACATAGCAACAAGCCAAACCCCTAACACAATATAACCCAAGATCTTAAAATCTCTGCAAGAGCAGTAAAAGAAGTTGAGGTAATCAAAGAACCCATCTGGAGAACAAACCGGGTTCGATTTCAAGAATTCACATTGATCAACATAACCTCTGTGTTGATGTAAACCAGAGCACAATACAGTACTATCAACACTCAAGCTGTTATTACCAGAACCAAAAGTGTCAACTTCACTGATATGCCGACGAATTACAGTAAACTGGCTAAAACCATTATTGAATTGACCACTACTATCAACGAAAGATAGATTCTTTAACAAAGGGTTCCTGAGTAAATTGCTCTGATCAAAGAAGAAGAAGAATAGGATAATAGCACAAATCCCATTGAAAATACCTCGAAATTTGGGATTGATCGAGCTATATACAAAATTCACAGCTCTCATTCTAGAAATTTGAACCTCCTTGTATAGGATCACCACAATTTACACGCCATAGATCATGCAACAGTTAGCTAAAAAGCCAGCTAAACGAACTAGGAAAGGGCCTAGGATTTTAACTAAAGTGAGAATTTTTGAAACCCTAGGATTCTTGTGCTCTCAATCGGACGAGATCTGCGATATGAAACAACGTGATCTGTGATTTCTCGTCAGGGAAAATCGAAAAGGAAACATAGGAGAGAATCGGCTTAATTCGCATCCTAAGCTGGTTTATTTGACCCGGAAACCAAAACTTGATTCGTTTGTAAACCAAGGTCAAACGGTATGTTTTTTTTGCTTGAAATTTTTTATCGCCAGATATTTTTGTTTTTAAATATAGCTATTTTTTATAATTTTTTTAGTTTTACGTCTAATATTTGGTGTATTAGTAAGAGATAAAAATTTAAAATTTTGATATTGTAATATTTTATAAAAAAAGAATTAAAATTTGGTTTAGTTTTTTCCCATTTTTAATGTAAAATTTTAATAATATTATATTTTTAATTATTATAATATTTTTTACAAAAAAAACATTATTTGTAATTTTCAGCCGCGCAAATATTAGTAAAAATAAAAATTTTGAAATCTTACAGTTTTAAATTATCCAAAATAAAATATAGTAATTTACATGATTATTGTTAAATACTAGCAATCGTAATCATACGTAAATATAGTAAAACCTCTATAAATTAATAATATTGGGACCAATGTATTTTATAATATTTTTATTAATTTATCGTGTTTATTAATTTATAGAGGTGATATTTATGTCAAAATATTAATTTCGGAATAAAAAAATTATTAATTTATCGAAGTATTAATTTATCGAAAATTAATTTATAGTGGTTTCACTGTAAAACATTTGCGGGCCGTTTGCGCGGAATGTCAAACATATATCTTATTATATAAAGGAGAATGATTCAAAGTTGGTAACTCGCTAAATTATGACATGTGTCAATTTAAACACTCAGATTTTGACATGTTTTTAATTAAATAAAATCATAGATTATCAAAGAAAAAAGTAAATTATTATTAGAAAAAAAGAAACATGTACAATCCTAAAAACAAAATAGATAATCTAAAAAAAAGAAAATTTTCATCACTTTTAAAATTAAATAAAAGCATAGATTATGAAGAAAAAAAAGAAAATTAAATTAAACTAAATTAAAAATATATTAATTAAATTAAAATTATATTTTAAGAAAATTTTAAAGTTACTTCCTAATCCTAAAAAGTAACAAAGGAAGGAATAAAATCATCTTATTATATAAAGAATAATGATTCAAAATGATTAACTCTCCCGTGACACGTGTTAATAAAAACGATCAGATTTTGATATTTTTTTAATTAAATAAAATCATAAATTATCACGAATTTTTTTTTAAAAGAATACTATACTAAAAGAAAAAACTGGATTTCTAATATTCCATATATATAGTTATTAAGTAAAAAAAAAAACTTGGTTAAACTCACAAAAGATCGACACGTGTCAAAATTATAATTCATAAGATCATGACACATGTCGGTTGATAGATGAGATTATGACGCGTGTAAATTTTTTGTTTCCTTAATTAAAAAAGAAAACCAACAAAAACAAATAATAAAAATATATAAATATTTATTTACCATTTTTCTAAAATATGTTAAATATTATTAATTTAATAAAAATATTATTTTCAAATTTATATTTTTAGATTTTCATATTATTTAAACTCATATAAAAATATTTCACACGCTTCTAATATTTGAATGTTTGTTAAGTGTCAAATAATTTATACAGTAAATTGATTGGATTAACCGATTAACCCATGAATCTATCCTTTTTAATAGATCAAATTAAGATATAAATCTAATAGTTTCATGAATCAAAGGGTTAAATAGATAGACTCATGAATATATAATTTTTGTTGTCGTTGTAATAGCTTATCATCACAAAATAATAATAATTAATTAATTGTATGAAATTTAATAAATTACATAATCACAATTTTTACATGAAATTAAAAAATAGATTTTTAGTAAGAAATATGTATTTTGCATATTTTGGAGTGGTTCAAATGCACTCCGTCAAGTAATAGATGCCCCTTTTGAGCATGTTTTATTTTTTTTTTGGGCACTACTAAGATCCACTCTGAAAAAATTGTTTGCGCCGAAGCTAATTATCATACTCAAATATGGATCCGGAGAAGGAAAAAAGACGGTGAGACTTATGTTTGAAGCTGAAGATGGTGGTAGATGGAGATCAGGTAACGGAAAATAAAAAAAATCGTGGAAACTAAACATCCTTAGATATAGAGGTAGAGAAAAGAATAAAAAATCGAGAGATGGTGACTTAACGGTCGAATAAGAAGGTTTTTTTGGGAAAGGCTAAGAGACGAAAAATAACAATGAAATTGCTATATAGAAATTTAAATTACTTTATTTATGTTGAAAAATAAATTTATGTATATAACCATCTTCTTTAATGAAGCATGCTTTATAATTTTTTTCTCAAAAAAATCTACGATATAATTCATTAACAATAAATTTTAAAATTAATTTTTTATTTAAATTTAATTTATTTTAAAATTTAAAAACCCATCCATTGGATGGGTCATAATCTAGTATTTTATACATTAAAATGTACATGTGTCACGGAAATTTGGATATTATAAGAAATTTGGATGGATTGGGCCGATCTGGAAATAGCCCAAGAAGTATACGATTTTATAAGAAATTTCTTAGTCTGTTGTCAAACATATCAAAGGCTTTGATATAAAAAAAACGTTGCAAATTGAAATTTTCGCAAGCGTATGGTTATTATATATCAATTTGGATGGATTGGGCCAATTTAGAAATAGCCCAACAAGTATACGACTTTACGTAGTTTAGTGTACACGTGTCGCGGATAGGGTTAGTCTTAACGTTCGATGAGTTAGCCGTTGAAAGATTTCAGAACGGTAACAAATAACGTTATACTCAAAATTCAGAAACTAGCCGTTGATGATTTTCTCCAACGGTCCTGAAATTTATCTATATATACACACACACCCCCCTTAAGAAATCTAAAAATCAAAAGATGCAAACTTACTTTATAAATTGACGACAAAAAAAAAATCCACTATTCCTCTCTTCTTTTTTATTTCTTTCGTTTAATTAAAAAATCCAAACATGGAATCTATGGTTAAAATAATTGGAGCTGGGTTACAAAAGAACCGGTTTAAACCGGATCGAATCAACCAAAGTCGAGGTGTCTCTGTCCTCTGCCTTGGACGCCGTGAGCCGAATCCAGTCAATAGATGGGCAAGCTGAATCCGCTGCTCGCTTCCGCCAAACCCTAATCCATCATCCTCCGCCAAGCAACTTCCGTCGCAGGCTCAATCGATACAGCCCTAATCCATCATCCTCCGCCGCATCTCCTTCAATCCTAGCACCGCCTCGCCGAATCAAATAAACGGTGAGTAGCTTTGACCCAACTCAAGGTTTTATCTGATTTTTGATTTTTTCAGTCTTTTACTTATATACCCATAACGACAAAATTGATGCTTCTTCCTAATTTATTCTCTCTGTTTTATTTGAATTTTGGAGATTTTAAATTTACGATTGTGTCTAAATGTTTTACATGGATTTTTTCTTCTTCTCAATAAGCTCTATTTCGCTTATTAACTCTTTGCTCTGAGTTCTGCTGTGTTGTTGTTCCCATGTTGATTTTGATTTTAATTTCTCTGTTGATATTTCGTTTAAACTTTTAGATTTCGAAGTTGAGTTGATTATAGTGATAATGTTTATTATATGAGTCTTCTCATCTTTAATGTGAGGGTTCTTTTGTATTTGTATATGCTGCAGGGATGATTTATGATGATGCAGCAGACAACATGAATCAAGCCAACAACTTCCACGGACTTGACTACTTCAAGCAACTTCCAGACCCAAACATGAACTGCAATTTTCTATGAGGTTTATTTTTCAATGTTTTCCAATATAATCTGAAGAGTATGATGATGCTATTTTATCTTATGAATAATAATTACAAATTTAATATTGTGTGAATAGGGTCTGTTGGTGATGATGGATGCCAAGTAAAATGTCGAAGCAATATTTAGTCCAAGCACTATTTAGTCGTAGCACTTTAGTCTAAGTAAGTAGTCGAATTTAGTCGTAGCACTTTAGTCTAAGTAAGTAGTCGAATTTAGTCGAAACACTATTAGTAGCACTTTAGTCAATTTAGTCGAAGTAGGAGGGTACGGAACTATTGCACAGGCCCAAAGCACTTTAGTCGAACCTAAGCACTTTAAGTCAAGGACTTAGTCGTAGCATTAAGGCACTTTAGTCGAACCACTATTTAGTCGTACCACTAAACTTTAGTGGAAACAGTAAAACCGCCCGTTTGAAACTAGGTACTATGTAGTCGAAGCACTAAACATGTTATAATTTAATGTGATTTGTTGTGCGAGTTGTGTAGGACCAGTAAAACTACATTTTCTACATAAATTATATAACCTTTAATTTGTTGTGCGAGTTATATGGTAAAAGTAAAACCACATTTGCTGCATAAATTATATAACCTTAAGACAATTTTCCGGGTAGTCTTTTTATTTCGTGTGCGTTCTGCTGCATTCAGAAGAAGCCCATGATTCTCCAACCGTCTTCAACTAATGTGTGGACAAGTTATATATTTTAAAGAAATTTCAAAGTTAGTTCCTAATTTTAAAAGGTAACAAAAAATAAAATAAAATTATTTTATATAAAGAAGAATGATTCAATTAAAAGAATAAAACAGTCTAATCGTGACACATGTCAATTAAAACGATCAGATTTCGATATGTATTTAATTAAATAAAATCATAGATTATCAGGAAATTTTTTTTAAAAAAAGAATATAATACTAAAAAAAATTGAATTTTAATATTCCATCTCTATAGTTATTAAGTAAAAAAAATACTTGGTTGTACTCACGAAAGCTTGACACATTTTAAAATTATAATTCATAAGATCATGATATGTGTCGGTTGATAGATAAGATTATGGCACGTGTAAATTTTCTTTTCCTTAATTAAAAAAGAAACCAACAAAAAACAAATAATAAAAATATATAAATTTTTATTTACCATTTTTCTAAAATATGTTAAATATTATTACTTCAATAAAAATATTATTTTCAAATTTATATATTTATATTTTTATATTATTTAAACTCATATAAAAATATTTCACACGCTTCTAATATTTGAATGTTTGTTAAGTGTCAAATAAATTATACAGTAAATTGATTGGATTAACCGATTAACCCATGAATCTATCTTTTTTAATAGATCAAATTAAGACATAAATCTAATAGTTTCATGAATCAAAAGGTTAAATAGATAGACTCATGAATATATAATTTTTGTTGTCTTTGTAATAGCTTATCATTACAAAATAATAATAATTAATTAATTGTATAAAATTAATAAATTACATAATCATAATTTTTACAAGAAATTAAAAAATAGATTTTTAGTGAGATATATATATTTTGCATATTTTGGAGTGGTTAAAATGTATTCTTTCAAGTGATAGATGCCTCCGTTAAGCATGTTTTTTTTTCTTTGGGCACTACGGAGATCCACTCTGAAAAAATTGCTTACGCTGAAACTAATTATCATACTCAAATATGGATCCGGAGAAGGAAAGAAAGCGGTGAGACTTATGTTTGAAGCTGAAGATGGTGGTAGATGGCAATCAGGTAACGGAAAAGAAAAGAAATCGTGGAAACCAAACATCCTTAAGTATAGAGATATAAAAAAATAAAAAATCGAGAGATGGTAACTTAACGGATGAGTAAGAGGATGTTGTCAGAAAAAGCCAAGATACGAGAAATAACAATGAAATTGCTATTATAGAAATTTAAATTACTTTATTTATGTTGAAAAATAAATTTATGTATATAACTATCTTCTTTAATGAAGCATGCTTTATAATTTTTTCCTCAAAAAATGTAAAATATATTTCATTAACAATAAATTTTAAAATTAATATTTTTGTTTAAATTTAATTTATTTTAAAATTTAGAAATCCGTCCCTTTGGACGGTCTAATCTAGTATATATATTTTAGGTTGGGTTTGTATCTTTTCAGTTAAACCCGTTTTAGTACAAAATATTTTGATGGGCTTGGGCCATATGAGGCTTACAGAAAGGGAAGATCGGTGAGATTCATTATTCCCCCTGTGCTTAATCCGGATCCTAGTCGGGTTTATTTTGACCCGGAAAACGAAAGCATAAGACACGTGACAAAACCTTAATACAATACGAGTGAAGCCAAAAAGTTGATGATGGTAAGGATGATGACACAGCAGCTCAGGTTTCGTCTTCACTAACTCCAATAATCAATCAATCGCTGTTGGAAGTTTAAACCAAAGGCGTACACGTCTCTCACTTTTCACTCTTTTTAAGACACCCTGATCTTCGATACGATCCATTAGCAGGTGATTTATTTTCTCAAAATATCTTATTTTCTTTAGATTTGCTGTTATCAATTTCCCTTTGGATCTTGATTTCTGGGTTTAATTTTGCTGCAGAGATGGGTTCAGAGAACAAAGAATATGAGTTTCTGAGTGAGATTGGGTTGTCTTCTCACAACTTGGGAAATTACGTTGGTGGCAAATGGCAAGGAAACGGACCTCTTGTTTCTACTTTGAATCCTGTTAACAATCAGGTTCTTACTTTATTTCAAATTCTTATAATTGAAGATGAGAATCCAGAATGAATGATTCTTCTTCTTGTTGATCAAATACTTCATAAGATGGGATCAAATTCAACACTAAACTTCATTAGTCTGTGGATTGAATTTGGTTTAGTGTTGTTTCTATGATATTGTGCAAAATAATCACTTTTGACTGATGCAGCCAATAGCTCAAGTTGTGGAAGCTTCTTTAGAAGATTATGAGATAGGTATGAAAGCTTGCGAGGAAGCAGCCAAAATATGGATGCAGGTATGTTACTACTAAGTTCATTAAGTGAATTGCTTCGAGTTTTTCAAAGATAATTGCACCAAATATCTAGCTAATTGGAGATATCTTTATCAGGTTCCGGCTCCAAAGAGAGGGGATATTGTGAGACAGATTGGAGATGCACTAAGATCCAAACTTGACTATCTTGGCCGTCTTCTTTCACTTGAAATGGGAAAGATCCTTGCCGAAGGAATTGGAGAAGTTCAGGTATTTTTGTTCAGCCAAACTTGGTTTCTTTTCATTGATACAGTTAAGGGATAAGCTACTTTAGATACTAGCAACACTTTTTTAGTGAAAAAATTGTGGTCCAATTTACAGCAAATGGACCTATGATATGAATATGGTTATACAGAACTGAAGAGCTGATTTTTTTTGTCATATATCTTAAAGTAACACGTATTGTATGAAACTTTTGCAGGAAGTAATTGACATGTGTGATTTTGCTGTTGGTTTGAGCCGACAACTCAATGGATCAGTCATACCTTCTGAACGTGAGTTCTTGCTTCTATAAAGCTTTAGTTATATCTTAGCCAAATGTCTCCTTATAGACTATTGGTTTTGGAGATGCATATTGTCCTTTTGTTTCATGTCTTACAAATACTCGTATCTCTAAGCTCATACCATTTCTTTGTTGCAGGCCCCAATCACATGATGTTGGAGGTGAATTGCGAGTTTCTTTCGTTGGAGTTGTGTAGAATACTTTTCGTAGGACAAAATTAACATTCTGCATGGATATTGTGACGCAGATGTGGAATCCTCTTGGCATTGTTGGTGTTATCACAGCGTTTAATTTCCCATGTGCAGTTCTTGGTAAGTGTCCAATTTCAAATCTAGATTGCTCATGAACGCCTGTCATGCTTCTTACGTAGCTCTGCAATTTCATTATCTGATTCGCACATGAAAGTGGACATTAGTTGAACCTATTCTTGATGTGACATCTAGATTTGCCACATTATGATTTATCCGATAATGCTTTCCTTTCCTGAAGTTTATGGATAATTTTGTGGTAATGCAGGGTGGAATGCTTGTATTGCTCTGGTCTGCGGAAACTGTGTAGTCTGGTAAATAACAACTTTGAATCTGAATTGAGCTCTGAGGTTCACCCTAGTATTTATAGAGGTTAAAAAGTACTACAAGAAGCTGAATTAACGATATATACGGTTTACAAATTGCTGTCTATATCCATTGTCTACCTAATTCTCAATGTCGCCTAAACGTTTCCTTAGTGGCATATTGCTAAAAGACTGCATAATGGTGATATAACATTAGTCTCTAAAATGAAAGTTTATTTTGGGTTGATTAGAGTAGTTAATACATGTGATTCCACAGGAAAGGTGCTCCAACTACACCGTTGATAACTATCGCAATGACCAAGCTAGTGGCTGAAGTTTTAGAGAAGAACAATTTACCGGGTGCCATTTTTACGGCCATGTGTGGTGGTGCTGAAATTGGTGAAGCAATAGCCAAAGACGAACGCATTCCCTTAGTATCCTTTACTGGAAGCTCCAAGGTACTATTTTTACTATAATCCTCCACCCAACCAAACACACTGAGCCTACTCGTGGCTGTCATTGTCTTATGTTTGAATATTTTGATTATGTGTAGGTGGGTTTTACTGTACAACAAACAGTGAGCGCGAGATCTGGAAAAACTTTGCTTGAACTGAGTGGAAACAATGCAATCGTAGTCATGGATGATGCTGACATACAGTTAGCGGCTCGATCTGTTCTATTTGCTGCTGTTGGAACCGCTGGTCAACGTTGCACAACTTGCCGTAGGCTGGTAACAAAATCTAATCCTCTTATGGCTTTGTTGCTACTACTCTTCCTTTTCCTCAATGCTTTAAATGTTCTTCTTGTCTTTTAAAGCTTTTGCATGAGAGTGTCTATGACAAAGTACTCGAGCAACTGCTTACTTCATATAAACAAGTCAAAATCGGTGATCCTCTTGAGAAAGGGACATTGTTAGGACCATTACATACTTCTGAATCAAAGAAGAACTTTGAGAAAGGAATCAAAGTCATCAAATCCCAGGCAAGTACCTCACTTTCTACACTTTGCTGCGTAATCAAGATCCGTTAAAAAGTTTAACCTTTTCAACTTTCACTTAAAAACACCCTCTTGCATTTGCAGGGCGGTAAAATACTAACAGGCGGTAAAGCAATCGAAGGTGAAGGAAACTTTGTGGAGCCTACGATAATCGAGATCTCAGCAGATGCTGATGTTGTTAAAGAAGAGCTATTTGCTCCAGTTCTATATGTTCTAAAGTTTAAGGTAAAAAAAAGTCTCTAAAATCATTCATGTTCTTTAGAAATAGACTTATTAAAAAAACTAAAATTTCTTCTCAACAGTCATTTGAAGAAGCTGTTGCGATAAACAACTCAGTTCCTCAAGGACTAAGCAGCTCGGTATTCACTCGTAACCCCGGAAACATCTTCAAGTGGATCGGGTAAGTTCTATAAGAAAGTTAAGAGAAAAAAAAAAACTTGTCTCAATCTTTCTGGTTATTAGTTTACTGAAACTAATTTCGCTGTGGTGATTCTTACTACTAGGCCACTGGGAAGTGATTGTGGCATTGTGAATGTTAACATACCGACGAATGGAGCTGAGATTGGTGGAGCTTTCGGAGGTGAGAAAGCGACTGGTGGTGGTCGTGAAGCTGGAAGCGACTCATGGAAACAGTACATGCGTCGATCCACTTGGTAAATTTCTAAACTTTCTCTCTTTTTTTCTTCTTCAAAATTTCCGGTTTAAGTTTTTGATTTTTGATCGGTTTATCTTTGGACAGTACGATCAACTATGGAAACGAGTTACCTCTAGCGCAAGGAATAAACTTCGGTTAGATTCTGAGAGATTTACCAGTTAATGTTATGTTGGCTCGATGCTTGAAACTTGAAAGATAATTACGCTTTTAATAATAAAAAATAAATAATTTGACATTCTTGTTAATGTTAATTCGGACTCATGTTTAAAATGATGATTAATCAGACTAATCATGCGTGTAAGCTTAAATCGTTTGTTAATGTTAGCAATTTATTTAGCACTAGTCATCATTATCCACGAATCGATGATGATGCTGTGTAGATATGTATACAAATCGTTCGTTACTTGTATCTGTAAATTCTGATAAATAATAAAATGCCCAAGTAGTAAAATTATATTCTTCTTTTGTCAACTGTAATAAAATACTAGTATTATACATATCCGCGTTGTACAAGAAAATTATCTTTTTGAATATTTGAAACCGTATATTACGAAGCATTATTCGTTTATGGTGATGCAAGGTTCAAGGTTGCAAACATATATTTCGTAGAAGTCGGGAAATTTTTTGTAAATTTGTTTTTAATAAATTAGTGGAACAAGGAATATTTCTGTAATTGTAAGATATCGATTAATGATTACTGAAGACTAAGACCACATTAGAATCCTAATCTGACTGTACAAATAATCTTATCATTGATTCATTCGGCATTCGCACATGCAAGATTGTTGGAATCCGCTTAATCAAGAAACACATGTCTAAACAAATAATGATGACAAAACCCTTTATCAAGAAAAAAACAAATAACCCAATGAATAATAATGATAACACTGTTTAAGAAATAATAAACTTCCAAAAAAAGAAAAAATTATTACGTCTTTGATCTTTCTGAGTCTTCGGTCTTCCTATTCATAATCGTCACGCAAATCTTAGTTATACAAAATGGAAAGGCTAATTAACAATGTTTTACTTCTTCCATATAAATTTCGTTCATAAATTAAAAAATACTTTAAACGATTTCTTATTCTTTTCAATAAAATTTGACTACTTAACATATGATCTAACGCACATTTTCTACCAAATTTAAATAAGAATAGAAAATTACTACGAAATGATATTTATTACACAACGAAAAAATTACTACAAATCAGGTCGTTAGTCTAGCAATCTCTGTCATTTTTTTTTAACAAAATACGTATGGTGCTTTAAAATTTTCAATAGAGTATGAAAAAAGCAAAATTTAGCAGGAAATCACAAAACTAAGATCCAAAACATATTCAACACACCAAACAAAAGATTCCATCAATTTCTCTCTCTTATTAACAATTGACATTGTCACAAAACATTATACAATCAAACCATATCCTAAAACTCTCTCTGACTTTTTGACTTTTCATATAATTTACAGCTATTTTTTTAACCTCTTTTAATATTCAAATTTAACAACAATTTACACTCACACGCACACTTTTTTAATATCCTCTGTTTGATTCGCCGCCAGAAATCGAATATTCCAATCTACACACCTCCGGACAAAGCATGCAAACAACTTCCACTCCCACCAATCACCATCGCAGCACAAATCACTCCACCGTCCACAGTCGTAATGCTCCCCGGAGTTGCCGGCGAAGATGCTGACGTCACGACCCTTGAGGAATCCATAATTCTTCTCCTAAACATCTCTCCAATGGCCGATATAAAATCGACCGTCGGAGACGGAGAAGACACAAACTCGCCGCAAAACCTCATGTGAATCGTTAAAGCCTCGTCGACGTTGATCCGTCTCTGTTTTTTCCCGCAACGAAAAATCTCGTATTTCACAGCTTCAGAACAGAGCCCACAGATGAATTTTCCGGCGTAGAGAATACGGATGCTCTCTATATAGTCCACCGTGTATTCCTCCTTCATACCGCAACATTCGCATCTCTCGAATTCTGTCTCCGACAATTTCGATTTGATAAGATTTTCAGACATCTCTCTGTGACAAAAAAACATCAAAATCAGTCATTTTAAAACAGAGACAAAAAAAAAAATTCATATATAACAAAACACAAACCTTTTGCTCCGAAGCTGCAAATATGTTGTGAATATGTATCGTCTGTGTATAAATTGTATATATGTATGTATGTAAAGGTATGCTATCTTTCTTCCTCCCACTCTGTAACTTGCGCTTCGCCGTAGAAGAGCTCTGAGAACATAATCATTTTCTGGAGAAGAAATTTAAACACAGCAAGACCTAGATTTCATTTTACCGATTATTCTTTTTGACTGCTTTGCTTCGACTTTTGGGGTTTATTAGATAAGAGATGGAGAGGGAGGAGAGAGCAGAGAGATTTCTTGATCTGAAGAAATAGAAAGAGAAAGCAGAGAGAATCGTCGGAATTTAAAGGAAATGTTGTTGTAAAGGCTCTTCAATACATTCTTCCGTATAAAACATTAATGTTAATTAATATTCCACGTCAGCTTTTGTTTAGGCCAAATTAATCGTTGCCACTGTTTGGAAATTACCCAGTCATGTCATCGCCAGCTAAGCTGTTACTATTTTATCTGGTTAGCAACACTTAACCATGTTGATCGGCAAACATAGATTTCTAACATTTTTTTAGAGCTGGCATTTTTATCCAAGTATTTTAGTTGATTCATTTTTATATTTTCAAACGCAGGTATATTAAACTGAAACTGAACCGAAACTAAACTTTAAAAAATTAGATATGAAAATTATTTGAAATGGACAAATTTGTTCAAACTGAACAATTCGAAATAACTGCCTTTTTTGGGTTCGTAGCTCAACAATGGATGACACCCGGTCACCAAAAACCGGAAAATTACTAAAATGAACACATAGGGAGTAGCCACGTGTACTGATTGTTAAAGCGTGCAAGAAACTTTGGATTGAATTAGTGAAATTTATAATTAGTTTTCCAACTCCAAAAAGATCGCTTGCTTTGGAGAAGATAATCACTCAAGAAGGTTCGTCGAATATTACCATTATTAAATACTTAAAACTTTTGTTATCTTCAAATTTCTCAAGTTGTGTGTTTGGGAAGAGAAGCCACTAAAGGCTTACGCTATAGTTTGGTTTGTAACCAGCAAAACTATAACTTTTGGCCATTAGAAAAACAGTATTTGTTGGTCCTGATTCCTAAATCCCTGACTAAAAACAGTATTTAGAATGGTCTTTGGTTTTTGGTTTTTTTTTTTTTTTTTTTTAAACGTGAATGGTGAGTTTGGTTTTTCTTTAACTTGCAAAGGAGAAACAAAAACAGAGCAGTGATGATTCATGGATATATTGGAATTTTCAGCTCCATATTTCAGATATTTCCAAGCATAGGAGAAGCTTGTTGCATCTAAGAGCACCATGAAGGATATGTCCTCCCTTAAAAACCAAAAAAGGGTCGTAAGGATATACCTTATCTGAGTTGCTTCTGTAGTTGTTGATCCAAGAGATCAATCTGTTTCAAACCTGCAAAATTCAACAACAATATGCATCTTCTCCTTAGTTTAAGTATCTGACAATACTCATGTTATCTTGTCCTAGAAATAAACACAACAATGAAAGGTAACAACTACATCTTTTCTTCTTTGTAAATATGGCAAAGATCATACTTACTTCTTCTGCTTTCCTCACATGTGTTTGTTTTTGCTCCAAGATCTATTACAGAACTCATTTGATCAAAATTCTCCACCTTCACTCTGATAAACACAAAATTACATATGAATAAAACCACCCTTGAGAAAATTCAGAATGTGTATAATCAGCTGAGATAGATATTATATGTCTACTAAGATTCTCACTGAACACACCAACCAACATCTGCTCAGAGATGCATTACAATTATGGATTACCATCGTCCATCGACCATATTCAGATCAATCAACCAATCCGATGAAAAAAAGCTTCCCCTTCTTGTTGTTCCAAGTGATCAAATATCTTAACTCTTTCACCCTACAAAATTAAATAACAAACATTAGAAACCAGCTTTATTGTGAACATTAATTAATATATAATTTAGGATTATAGATATTTTTAAATTCTACAAAGCTCAGTCGCCAAGTATCTCAAGCTTACTGCATTTCATGCACCTAAGGCTGAACTGAACCGAGCCATTTCTTTTGGGCAACACGGGACAAAATTTATAAACTCATCTCTCGAACCTAAGGCTTTTTATCAAGGCAACATGTCACAACATTTATTTATACCCGGCCGAGGTATTTGTATTAGGCAACACGGGACATAGCTTATCAAGAGGTAACTTGGATTACCTTATTTCATCAATCAATCTGTTTCTAATTCATGAACTGAACTGAGGCATTTGTGTTAGTCAACATGGGACATAATTTTATCAATAGATTTACCTCATTTTATGCACCATCATTAATCAATTCGTTTCTAAGCATGAACTGAGGCATCTCTTTTAGGCAACAGGACAGAATTTACAAACCCATTTCTTGAACCAGAAGCTTTTTATTAAGGCAACACGTAACATCATTTGTACCGAGGCATTTGTATTTGGCAACATGGAACAAAACTTATCAAGAGGTAATTTATATTACCTCATTTCATGCACCACCATCAATCAATTCGTTTCTAGTTCATGAACTGAACCGAGGCATTTGTTTTAGGCAACATGGGGCATAATTTATGAATTCATTTCTCGAACCTGAGGCATCTGTATTAAGGCAACACATGACATCATTGATACCCAAGCCGAAACATTTGTATTAGGCAACACGGGACAGAACTATCAAGAGGTAATATAGATTACCTCATTTCATGCACCACTATCAATCATGAACTGAACGAGGCATTTATTTTAGGCAACACGAGACATAATTTATAACCAAGGCGAGGCATTTGTAATAGGCAACACGGGACATACCTTATCAAGAGGTAATTTAGATTACCTCATTTCATGCACCACCATTAATCTGTTTTGTATCTCATGGACTGAACCGAGGCATTTGTTTTGAGGCATTGGTATTAAGGCAACACGATTTTATACTCGAGCCGAGGCATTTGAATTATTAGGCAACACGGGACAAAACTTACCAAGATGTAATTTAGATTACCTCATTTCATGCACAACCATCACATCAGTCCGCTTTTAGCTCATGAACTAAACCGATGCATTTGTTTTAGGCAACACAGAACATAATTTATACCCGAGGCAAGGCATTTGTATTAAGGCAACAAGGGACAGAACTGATCTTAGCCAGAGGTAATTTAGAGATTAACTCATTTCTTGCACCACCATCAATCTGTTTCTAGATAATGAACTGCCGAGGCATTTGTTTTAGGCAACATTATAACTCATTTTTCATACATGAGGCATTTGTATTAATGCAACACATGACAACATTTATACCCAAGGCGAGGCATTTGAATTAGGCAACACCGGACAGAAATTTATCAAAAGGTAATTTAGATTACCTCATTTCATGCACCACCATTAACCCATTTATAATTCATGAACTGAACTGAGGCATTTGTTTTAGGCAACATGAGACACAATTTGTGAACTCATTTCTCGAATATGAGGCATTTGTGTTAAGACAACACATGATAGCATTTATACCCAAGCCGAGGCATTTAAAATAGGCAACATCGGACAAAATTTTAATTTCATGCACCACAATCAATCCGTTTCTAGTTCATGAACAGAACCGAAGCATTTGTTTTAGGCAACATAGTACATTTATGAATTCATTTCTCGAACCTAAGGCATTTGTATTAAGGCAACACGGACATCGTTTATAAGCGGACCGAGGCATTTGAATTAGACAACACCCGACAGAAAATTAATCAAGATGTAATTTAGATTACCTCATTTCATGCACATCATCAATCACTAACTAATTTTTAGACGAGGTCATACATAAACTGAGAGATTTGTATCAGGCAACAGTTGGACTAAAATTATAAACTCATTCTAAGATATGTTAGTATCAGAACTAAGGCATTTGAGAAGGCTGTAATGAAATAAATACCTGTCGATAGGTGTTTAGAAGATGAATCCCATGATGATCTTTAACTCCACTCAGTACTCTCTGAAAGGAAGGGAAACAAAACGTAATAAGGCATAAAAATTAATTCTTGGGTTTTAGAGAGTTTAGAGAAGCAAAGAATCGACAGAAATTGAGATATTAAAACTGTAGAAACCGTTTTGGGAAAACACGATTTTGAAGAAGAAACAATATTATATCAAAATAAGCAACGAAGGAAATTGATTTTGAAAATTTCGAAACCTAAATTGATAAAGCTATGAATAATCAAACATGTTATAACGAAAGAAAGTCAAAACGAAAGCAGATTGTCTGAAACTCTAATCAGAGAAATTGCAGAATCGAAGATAAGCAAAGGTTCAAAATCGAAACATGATGAGTATCAGCGACAAAATCGATCCTGAAGATTTTGAAACCCAGATTCGATGAAGTTGTGAAGAATCAATCAAAGTAACTTTAAACGCATCTGGATTTCTGAAACCATAACTATAGAAAGGGCAGAATCTAAGATAAACAGTAAAAAATTGAAACCTGTGAGGCTGCTAGGATCGTTGAATGTCGCAAAAACCCTAATCTCATAATCTGATTCCATTCGATTGCTATAGATGAGGACACTTTTATAAATAAAAAGTCTCAAATAACCGTTTTCGGTTTTCTAAAGCTTATATAGTTTTATTTATTTTATTTTTAATTCACTAAAATAGCAAAAGTCTACTTTACCCTAACTTAACTTTCATCTTCTTCTCACCATTTTGGTCTCTGATCTTTTCTATTAAAAACCCATCGTGTTGTTGCGGTTAAGAGAAAACTTGTGATTATTGACTCGAAGAAGAAATTAAAATGCATTTAAATATGTTTAGGAAGGAACTAGTACACCAAAAGTCACAAAATATATAAATCAAACATTTATCAACAATGGAGTATTAAAATTTGCAACAAACAACACACAACAAATATGCTTACAAGTTACAAAGCAAGTACAACAGAGTGAGAGACTATTCTCTGGAGAACAATCTCAACACTGCGACATGAAAATGTAAAGAATTTAAAGAATGATATATATGGCTAATTCTAAAGTAGGCAAACCAAAAAGAGAGAAAAAAAAGAGAGCTTTATGGGGTTTATAATCTTCTTCTTTCACTGGTTAGACCGTCTCCTCAAATGTGGAGCTGTGGTATATCCTTCGAAGAAATCCAACACAGCGGTTTCAAGATCTTCAACAGAGTATTTCAAGTAGTTCTCGGGATGTCTTCCGCTCTCTATATGTCCCCTGTATCTTCCAAGAAAGGATCTATAAGCCGGAATCAAATGCTCTGATAAAGATATTCTCAGTTCTTCTCTAAGCTGAGTATCTGGAACTGACCATGTCGATTGAATCTTGTGAACCTCTTCAAACATTGTGTTGAAAGCTTTAAACCTCTCTCTTAAAGCACTTCTCGATACACCGGAAGAGAAGCTTCCACTCACATGTAATCCTTCATCTCTCAAGCTATTCAACACTCTGACCCATGTGGCTCTCTGATACTTGGTGGCTGCGTGCCTGAATAATCCGGTAAGCTTTCTTAAATACTTATCTACGATCAATTCTCTTAGCTCCGGGGAGCTTTTGACCTTCTCAACTATGTAATGGATATTGTTCATGACGAAGATGTGTGATAAAGGTTCGTCCTTGTAATGCAAAGACTTCTCTTCTAGATTGAATTGTAGCATCACCATTGTATATATCATATGCAAAGATAACGGAGAGCATCCTTCAAGCTCAGTGAGATCCATATCGGGTTTGTTTGGATCATTCGTACATTTCAGACCAGGACACGGTTTCGACATGATGAGATCAACCAATGTTTGCTTATAGTCAGATATTAAGTTGAGGTAATTCATCACATACCTTGTCAATGGATGTATAGTTCCTCCAGGGACAGGAACAACCGAAGGTTCACGAAAAACCGCATTCTCAAACTCTGTTATTATACCTCTAGCTGCTTCTGCTAATCTGGATTGAATCTCAGTTGCTTGAACAAGAATCAATTCAGACGAACTCGAGTCGAAAATCTCTTCCATATCTGGTAACAAATCTGTTAAAGCATCATGTAAATCAAGAATCTTGAATAGTTTCTCAGGTGATCTTCTACTAATGCTTATAGCTTCAGGGAAAGTGAAAAGTTGCAAAGCAGAGCCTTTCACAATCTCCATGAAACATGTCTCTTCCATGATTCCATCAAATATCTGCTCACAGAGTCTCTTCTCACTAGCGAAAACAACTCTAACACAAACCTTAGCCGCACGGATCCATCTTCTTATCCTCACTTCCACAGCTTCCCAATCAAGTCTCTGCACATCTCCAATCCCTAATCTCACAATCCCTAATTGCTTAAATATCGTTTCCATGGCGGATTTTCTCACGTTTCCATATACCTGGACACATTCACGAGAGTAACCAGCTTCGATCATACGCTGAGCAATCGATCTCAGATCAGAAACAGCCTCCGGCAATACAAGATCGATCTCGCGTATACTGCTTGTGGATTTGCTACTGCTTCGTCTACTCCTCATCAACCGGCTCGAACCGGAATCTGAACCATCCGGTAGAACCAGATCTATTTGTTGCTCTTCTTCGTTATCGTCACAATCAATTACGCTATTGTCTTCTTCAAGCTCGTTACGCGATGAAGAGAAAGAGGAAGAAGAAGCTAATGATGAATCGAGAAGAAGAGAATCAGGTTCGAAAGTAGAAGTTTGTGAAAGAAGGATGTTTCTTAGCTCATCTTCAAGTCTAGCCATGGCGATTTGTATAGTTGAGCTAGCTGCTTTGACCTCATCGGAGATTGAGATTGAAGAGATGTGTCTTTGAACTTCATCGACGGCTCGTAAGTACCGATCTACTTCTTCTCGATCACCGCTTTGGAAAATCAGATTCTCTTTAGCTTCTTCAGAGGTTGCTGAATCCCATCGGAGTATTATCTTCTCCGCCGTTTTAAACGTCGCTACATCGGAACCTCCGCCACGATTCTCCGGTGTAGACATAGTCAAAATCAAACGACGAATCAAAGTAAAATCGAAGATTGATTAGTGTTTGACTTCACCGATAGAATTTAGTTTTTTTTTTTTCCTTTGAAATGAGATTTAGGTAAAGATTATACCGAGCAATCTAATCTAATGTTGCTTTTGAATTTTTAATGAAGAAATCAAAATTTGTTTTTTTTTTCTTTTGGGAAAAGAGTCAATAGACTTTTCAACGCTCAGGATGTGTTTTCCTTTTCCTTTTGTTTATGTTGAAAAGAATAAAAAATACAATTGTATCGGATTTTTGCCACTAGTGTCGAGTTCCCGAGAATAAATAAAACTCCAGCTAATTATATTTATGAGTTTATTTATTAAAACTCCTGCTAATTATATTTATGAGTTTATTTATTCAATCATAGAATGATTTAAGTGTTTTTTTTAATAGTAAAAGAAAAATCCATTAAGCTTTTACGAAATGGTTTTCTTAAAAAAAAAACCAATCTGGAGAATGAAAACTTACATAAAACTAAAATAATCTATCTGTTCGAACCTTCTTAGTTAAGAAGTCGGTACAAACATTACAAACATTTAAAGAACGAGGTACATAAGAAATAGAAAAAGATGAGAAAAATGATTAAAGATTTTAAACATCATTAAGTTCAGATGCAAAAGAGGGCCATTCATCTAGAGAATTTACCAAAGCAATCAAATCTTTGCAATCTGTTTTAATATGAGCATGCTCCATCAGAATCTGACTTAAACATCTCAAAGTCCAAATATTTGAATTTTTTTTTAATTTATTATACAATCTTTCTAAATTCCGCTTAAAATCAAAAGATTTATATTTTTATATTTTAACTAAGAAAATTATCTAAAATACCAAACTCACTAGAAACCAAAATATTCAAACTGTATAGTTCTTAGTTCAATAACTCTAAATTTTAGATTTATTTGTATATCATGATTGAATAACATGTTATTTTAACATTAAATTTTTCATTTTAAAACAAATTATGGTTGAATACACCCTTCTTACTTTCTTTTCAAAAGTGTGATCTCTAATAATGGCCTTTGTGATATTTCATTTTACTTTTTTTTTTTTAATATTGAAATCACTAACTTTGGGTTTAGTTAAATGATAAATCTATTATATCTAAACAAAATCTAAATTGTCTATTGTTCTTTCGATCTCTTTAAAAGCATTTTTCTAGTTTGTTTTTTCTTGTAGTAACAATATATGTGCGGATAATATCACCAAAGGAGCTCATACATGTGACTCTATTATTATTTTCATGTAGGTTCTAAACTGTTGATGTAGAGTTTTTTTCTTTTAATCTGTTGGATTAGTTGAATAGTTTTTTTTCCTCTTTTATTGAGTGGATGAAGTTTGTCTTCTAAGTGTATAAAACTTATTTGCTGCAAACAAAAAAAATTGTTTTTTATAATAACGTTAAAAGCATCTTGCCGACATAAAAGAATAAAAAAAATACAAGGGACAAAGTAACATTGTAAGAAGATAAAACATACACTATTTTAAAAATCTTCCATGCGGTTTCAATCACAATCAAAATAAAATAAAAGTACATATAGATTGGTTTGATACCATTTTTGCTTAAAGTTTTTTTTTATATATTATATATGTAGGCCATGAATGGATGCTTGTTTTTTAAATTCAGTTATTGGATTATAGAGTTTAGATTTTTGTTTCAAAAATTCCAACAAATGGATTTTGGTTTTTGAGAAAATTAACGGAGATAAAATAAAAATTAGATTTCTTAATTTGTAGGAGAATTCCAAAATCTAAAAACTTTGAATGAGGATTATAACAAAATGTTTTTTTTTTCTAATTTGAAAATGTAATTTCTAACAAAAACTCTTTTAAAATCTACAAAACATTCAATGTCTTAATTTTGTAATTAAAAAATATTTGGAAATATTAATTAGATTTTCCTTTTAATGAATACTGAATATTACGGTGGGTATGAAAATCAAAGGAATGAACATATCTATACGACTCTGCGAGGAACATAAAATTATTAACATGAAAATAAGTTCTTGAACAAAAAGTGTTACCAGAATGAATTTAAGTCAAATGCATATTATACATTTGGCTTACTACAGGCGCTCCGATTCAACTGTTGATGTAAACAAGTCTTTCATTGTTGGATGGTTAAACTGCAAAGATAATATTCCAAGGAAGAACTAACATGATTAAAAAGAAGATATTTTTAAAAAATAAACACAATTTACTTTTAAATCAATTAATTCAGTTTGTCTTACCGAAAATTTTGGTCAGTCAGTTTGGAGACTTGGGCTGGGCCGCCAACAACTATTAATTATTGGTCAGTCAGTTTAGGCCTTGGGCTGGGCCGTAAACAACAGTAAATTCAAGAACAATGATTGGTCAGTCACGGAAACAAACATAACAGCTCCGTAACATTAGCATTTACACTATCTCTCGAAGAAATCTTCTTACTGCTATATATTGTCACTTGTTTGGTTAGGCCAATCTTTACTCCTTTAGAGAGCGTGCACATTTTTTCTCTTTCCTGTCTGATTTTTTTCTTTCTTTTCTTTTTTTTTTTCTTTTTTTTTTTTTGACCTTTTTTTTTCTTTCTTCTTCTTACTTGATTTTGAACCCTAGCTCAAGGGAAAAAAAATCAAAAACAAACAGATAATTTTATCGCAAGTGAGAATAAAACGAAAAATGCAGAATCCAAGGTTGAAGCAACAACAACAAGCTATGATTCAACAAGCTATGATGCAACAACATCCTTCTCTTTATCATCCTGGTGTCATGGCTCCTCCTTCTCAGGTTTCGTTTTTTTATTTTTAATCTAAATATTCATTTCCGATCTAATTTGCTAATTGGTTTGTGAAACCGGCTCCGATTCTTTGCTTTTACTCTCAATATTTGTTCTGAATTTCCAATTCGCGGCTTATAATCACTGAGTTCTGTGAAAAGTTTTGAACTTTAGATTGTGGGCTATGGTTTCGTGTTAGTAATTCGATTTAACTGATGATTTCTTTGTGTGTGTATATGTTTAATTTTGATGGGTCTTCGTTTTTTGTAGAAAAGGAGTGATCTTGCTAGTTGTTCTGTAATCATTTCTAAATGTTTGTTATTTTTTTTTGT
Organism: Cardamine occulta; assembly: GCA_028015245.1. Lineage (NCBI taxonomy): Eukaryota > Viridiplantae > Streptophyta > Magnoliopsida > Brassicales > Brassicaceae > Cardamine > Cardamine occulta. Next base: position 1,328,990 of record CM051365.1, read on the forward strand.
AGATGGAGCCTGTACTAAGTGGAAACCTTCCTCCTGGTTTTGATCCCACTAATTGCCGTAGTGTGTGAGTGTTTTTTTTATGTTAATTTGGTAAAATTGGAACCAAACATTTTAGTTTATAAACTCCTAAAATCGTTCTCTGATATTGTAGGTATGCTGGGAATGTACATTCGCAGGTCACTGAGAGTGTTCTTCAAGAGATTTTTGCAAGTACTGGTCCTATTGAAAGCTGTAAACTCATCAGAAAGGATAAGGTTGGAGTTTTGAAAACCGTTTTTTTTATATATATTGTTCTCCAAAACTATTTCCTGGAGCTAATGAATGTTTCACATTTCACAGTCATCATATGGATTTGTTCACTACTTTGATCGAAGATCTGCTGGTTTGGCTATAATGTCTCTTAATGGAAGGCTTATGTAAGCATCTGATATATTGATATTTTATGTTCTTCTTCATTCAATTTTTTTTATACGTTTTGTTAGATTATAATACTGGTTTTTTCACAGATATGGACAGCCTATGAAAGTTAATTGGGCGTATGCCACTGGTCAAAGGGAAGATACATCAAGTAAGTTGTGAGATTATCAAGGAGTTGCATTTTGAGAGAGAGGCGTGATACTGAATGATTTTGTTTCGATGAGATACAGGTCATTTCAATATTTTTGTTGGAGATCTCAGTCCTGAGGTTACTGATGCAGCATTGTTTGATAGCTTTTCTGCCTACAATAGCTGCTCGTAAGTTCTAGTGCTTGGTCGACTGATTCTAGTTATGTAACAAGATGTACTATTATATCTCTATGGATTAAAAGATTTTACCTGTTGATGCTTATTTGTTTTAACATTCCATCTGAGTATTTGATTTAAATACCTGTGATTCTTATGTAGTGATGCAAGAGTAATGTGGGACCAGAAAACTGGACGCTCAAGAGGCTTTGGGTTTGTTTCCTTCCGTAATCAGCAGGTTTTGTATTCTTTAAATCATGGGTGACTGTTTGTTTAAGCTCCATTCATGGTGTTTCATTGATTTTTAAATGTTTATGTTAATTTGCAGGATGCTCAAACTGCCATAAATGAGATGAATGGTAAGAATGATATCACCAGCTTATGGTCTTAGAGCTTTAAAGTTCTCTTTGGTGAACTTTGGTTACTCCATGTTGGTATTGTAAGGGCACATTTATGTGTACGATATTATGGCTATGAAGACGAATGTTCTGTGTATTTGCAGCTTATCTGTGAAAAATTGTTGAAGTTACATGTCTACTTTTGCTGACCAGACTGCATCTAAAATTGAGTTTTATTTTTATCTTAATATAGTCTTGTCGGTTATATAACCAAAGTTTCTATTCCCTCATATCAGGTAAATGGTTAAGTAGCAGACAAATCAGATGCAACTGGGCGACAAAAGGTGCTACTTTTGGCGAGGACAAGCATAGCTCTGATGGAAAGAGTGTTGTGGAACTTACAAATGGCTCTTCAGGTTTTCTTTTGATTACTGTGCGACTTGTAAAATTACTTGACTTTTCATGAAGATTATGTTGATTTTAATTCTTAATTGCACAGAGGATGGTAGAGAGATCTCAAACGAAGATGCTCCTGAACACAATCCTCAATTTACAACTGTCTATGTAGGAAACCTCTCTCCAGAAGTAAGTTACTCAACTTAAGGAATAAATCTTTATAAATACAGAGACAGCTCCTAGATATCTTTTCTGCACCTCGTGATAGTTGTCAATCTTGCAGGTAACTCAGCTTGATCTACACCGTCTATTCCATGCACTTGGTGCTGGAGTGATTGAAGAGGTCCGTGTCCAGCGAGACAAAGGGTTTGGTTTTGTGAGATATACCACTCATGAAGAGGCTGCTCTTGCTATTCAGATGGGCAACTCTCAGCCTTTCCTCTTTGGTAGACAGATAAAGGTACTAACTTCAGTTATGAGTACTGTTCTTGCATCTTTCGGACTATCACTGCAGAAGTGTTTAGTACACCAGACTCTGCTTGTAATTGTTTGTTATCGGTTTTCCCTCGAACCCATTACATTGTTTCTGTGATTTAATTGCAGTGTTCATGGGGAAACAAACCAACTCCATCAGGCACAGCCTCAAATCCACTTCCCCCACCTGTCCCAGTCCAAGTCCCTAGTCTGTCTGCAATGGACCTCTTAGCCTATGAGAGGCAACTGGCTATGGCCAAGATGCATCCTCAGGCTCAACATTCTCTAAGGCAAGCAGCAGGTCTTGGACTCAATGTAGCTGGAGCAAGTGCAGCTATGTATGATGGTGGCTTTCAGAATGTAGCTGCGGCGCATCAGCAGCTCATGTACTATCAGTAATAAACTCTGGTCACTGGCTCTCAGATACTTTTTTTTTTTTTTTTTTTTTTTTCATTTTCTTTCTTTCTTCTTAATTATACAATTTTCTTGCCTTTTCTAGACCCTTGTTCAAGAGTCTTAATATGTATGTGTCTCTCTCATTTAAAGCCGTTGGTTTTATAGATATGCAGAGCTGTATACTCAGTTTGTAACTTATGGGTCTTACTTGGATTGTAAGCCAAGCAATAAGATAACAACAAATAAAAGAGATTTGGTTTGCTGGGGGTCATGTTGTTTGAGAGGAACTTGTATTGTAGTTCTGTAATGGTGGATTTTAATCAAAGTAATTTGTCGGTCATATAGATATAAAGGTTATTATATCGTCGAAATGTTTTTTTTCGCAAAGGTAGGAATATAAATTTCAATATTATTTATTTTGTATATAAATGTACACGTGCCTATGAAAAAGATTAGAGTAAATTGGCAGAGTTCCAATAATCTTTCAAAAGCCGATATAAGAGAAACAGAGACTGCGCGCCATAGAGCTTCTTAGTTTCTAGAGACATAAATTCAATAGTGACCATATCAGTAAGTATTTACATAATTACATGCATAGGCTTTTAATATTTACACAAAAACCCCGTAGATTTCCTCTCTTTCTAGTCGTTTCAACGGTCTAATGCGTTTATCACAATCCTATATTAGTACATTACACAAAACATATTATATAACAGAAATTAATTATAACGCAATTACCTATATAACATAATCAATTTATGAGGAAATAAAATGATGAAGTTAATAACCATTCATAAGTAGTGAGACTTGCGGCGTCAGCTTCACCGGAGGATGGGATTTTATCGGCGGTGAATGGTCCAAAACTATCACAGGGGGTCCCAGCTGCATAAAAATGTGTTTTTTTAACATCTCATAAAAATGTGTTTTAACCCAAGATATGAGGGCTTAATTGTGATACTAAGAAGATACTATTTTTTTAAAACTTTTGTAATTAATTTAGTTTTAGAGGAAAGAGGAGAGAAGTAAATACGGGTTAAAGGCGTTCCCGGGTTGCTGTTTGACCCGGTCGGAGAATCCGGAACACGACCCGGATCCATCTTCAATTTCCTTAGACCACGGACATTGTTATTTCCCTTGGTGACCATTATGCTTCTGGTGACTTGATCGCTGGAGAGAGGAGATCGGACGGTGAATAATGAATCGTGTTTTCTCAATTTTCCGAGACCATTTTCCGGCGTTGGTCCGGCCACCGTTTCATCCCACAACTTGTGTAGGAACCCCATCCGGTCAACAAATTTATCCAAAAATATAAATAAATATACTTTTTCTAAATTATTTTGGGTTTTTATTTTATTGTCTCATCTCCTTTTCTCTTCTGTGATGAAAATGGTTTTATAGAGAAATGAAAGAAAAGCATTGAATATTTTTAGTGAGGTAGTTATTAGATTTAAGCTTAATTAAGGAGATTTTAATTTAAGGATAAAGATGCTGACTAATCAATCGATCAATCAATAATAAGCTTCTCTATTCTCAATGTACTTAACTTAGAATCACAAACTGCTAAAAATTCAGGTTCCTACTAAGAAAAGTCTCAATCTTTTTAGAATCACAAAGACAACACTACTCAGTGAGTTTTGTTTCTGATTCTTACAAGACATTTAAAGCGTTTTAATTTGCCCATGTTTTCAGACAAGATGATAACAACAACAACAACATGATGATGATGATCAAAGAGTCATAACTTACATTTACACATCCCATAAGGCACAACAATAACAACATCAAATCCTAATCCAGCAAATCTAGACCAACTTATCATAGCAAATCATAAGTAAACATTTGTGTTTAATAGTCAGCTACTTACATCGCCGTTATTCTTAACATCGCGATCATCTTCATCATCGTCATCATCATCGTCATCAATCATCCTTCTTTCTCCTCGCTGCCTGCTCCTCTCTTCCTCTTCTTGATTGTTCTGTGTTATCTCCAACTGAGTTTTCAAGAACTGCATTCTCTCCAATTCCATCTCTTTAGCAAACTTCATCCTTTCCTTTTCCAATTCCATCATTAACTTAAGCTTAGCAGTCTCAGCTTTCTCATACGCTTCCGTAAACCCAATTATCGCCCTCGCCACATCTCCAACTCCTCCTCCTCCTCCTCCAGTCTTATCCATCTTCAACCGCTTTGGCATATGAAACGACAACGGTTGAGACGCTTGTACCGGTGGCAAACTCTCAGCTGAATCAGCAGAAGGCTCAGGTTCAGGATCAGACTCAGACTCAGTCTCAGAAGCACTACGTTTCCTAAAATGCCACCGCATTGAATCAGAGCTTCTCTTCAAATCACCTCCTCCTTGAATATGATTTCCTTTAGCTTGACGTTTATACATATTCGAACGACTATTCACAAGAACTCCCATTGGAGCCTTTTCCAAAGATTTCGAAATCGTATTAGTTCCTCCTCCTCCAATCAAACTCTCAAGCTTCTTGAAAAATATCCATTTACTAGGTCCATCACCAGAAGCAATCTTAGCTTTCTCTTGCTTATACTTCTTCTTCACTGTATCAATCCTGTTCTTACATTGTATATCAGTTTTTGGATACTTACATTGACGACTCTTGTTCACAATCTCAGCTACTTCTTTCCAATGTTGTTGCTTCAAAGTTCCTTTACCTGGCTCAGAGAATCGATCTCCCCATGCTTCGATTAAAACCTTTGTAGCTTCTTCGCTCCAACAATCGTCTCTTCCTCCGCCACCACCACCACCGGTTCGTCCGTTTTTGTTACCACCACTACCGGTTACAGAAGGAGTATGAACTACTAAAGCTAAAGCGTTTCTAGACGGAGATTGAGAGGAAATTACCGGCGGTTTCTTCACAACGGCGACAGTTACGTCGTTTGTAGGTAAAACCGGCGGAGAGGAAGGAGCTAGTGGTGAAAGAGAAGAATCTCTTGGAGATGGAAGCGATTGAATCTCGTCGTCTTCTTCCATAGAAATCGATGGTTTGAATTTCAGATTCGGAGAAAGGAAATTTGGAGATTTTGGATCTGAGATTCGCTCACCGGCGAGGGGATAAGGTCACCGGAGGGGATTCGCTCACCCGATGGTATGCAAATTGACGAAAAGACCCTTCTACTCTTTCATTTAATGACGAATAAGCAATTCATGACCGTGAATATTCGTATGGTTTTATGGTAAATTGACATATTGCTATAAGGTATTTATGCCTTTTTTTCCATTTTAGTTAGGAATATTGAATATACACGACGACGGATTTCAAAATTTGTCCAATATAGTTTTTTCTTTTGCTTCTTTATTGGACAAAATTAAAACTATATATTTATGTGTAGATTGGTTAGGTAGGTGGTCTCAAACTAGACAAAGACATAGATTAGGTCCAATGGGTTATAAAAGGCCTGAAATAACTTATAAGGCCCAATAATGACGTAAACAGCTCAAGATCACTAGTACATTCTCGAATTTTTCTCTGGAACTTTCACCTGTCTCAGTTTATAAACCACATCGGAGTTCAAAAGTATCAATTAGAAAAATTCTAAAATGAAATTTAATCACAAAGTGTTTTCATAATTTTCAGGTAAAATGTGTAAGACATTATTTCATATCGATCTTTCCGGCAAAATTTCTCATATTTATTTCTTTCTCGGGAAAATCTGTTTCTGAGAATTTCGAACGTTTCTTAAATTATCCGAATTTAGTGGTTTATTTTCTGTGTAGTTATTGAATCGAAGAAATGAGTGCTGTTGCAATTAACCACTTGTTTGGCTTGCCGGAGACGATCGAGAAATTGATCTTTCCGACTTCACGCTCCGGCGAGAGTCGAGGAGGAAGTAACAATATCCCAATCGATATTCTAGAAACTTCCAAAGAATACATATTCTATCTCGACATTCCCGGAATCTCCAAATCCGATATCCAGGTATAGCATAAATGTCAATTGAAGAGATTAATAAGCTCGATTAAAAAGATGATAGGTTTCATGTTCAAGAGACTCTGAGTTATGTAGAAGGTTTGTATCGGGTTTAAACTGAACCACATTTTTCGGTTAATATGATTGGTCATTTTCGGTTATGAATGAGATTAGGGTTTCTGATGATTTGGTGTTAATAATAGGTGTCTGTAGAGGAAGAGAGGACTCTGGTGATAAAGAGTAATGGGAAGAGGAAGAGAGAGGATCATGAGAATGAAGAAGGATGTAAGTATATTAGACTTGAGAGGAGACTTGCTCAGAATCTGGTGAAGAAATTCCGGTTACCGGAAGATGTTGACGTGGCTGCCGTTACGGCTAAATATCAAAAAGGGGTTTTGACAGTTACCATTGGGAAGTTACCGCCGAAACCTAAGACTGTTCAAATCGCGGTTTCTTGAGCCGTGTTTTGCGTTTTGTTTGTTTTCTGTAGTTTTGTGTATCTTAGATAACTCTCTTTCTTTTTTTGTTTGAAACTTTTCAATGCATTAAATTAAAGAAAGGAAGCATTAGTGCTCATATTACATACAAGCCAGCTAAAGAAAAACTCGCCCAATAATAATTAAAATATAACCCAATTGAACTTTGTAAAATTGAAGAAAAATTGAAGCCAATAAACTCTAGCAGGCTAAAAAGCGTACTTAGTTATAACCACAAGCAGATACGAGAAAATGAATACCCAGTTAAAATAACTAAATGAATCTTAGATGGAGTCAAGAGAGAACCAGAGTTAGAGAGTAGAGCTTGCCATTGCAGAGTTCTAATGTCAGAATGAAAAGATCTCTGATTGTGTGGTCAATCCCGGATTAAGAAGGAATCTGAAGTTTTGAAGCAGTACCAAGAGAGTGAGGTTGGTAGGAGTCCGAGCGTAGAGGATAATAAGGATCAAATCAGGGAGGAGAAATTGCAATTAAAACTAAATAGTTTTGGGATTCAAATTCCATACTGCAAAGGAGACAAATGCGATCGACCTGGATGTACCATGAGATTGATGTTTCTTCTGTGGGGCACCGATTGAGATTGACCATCCAAATTAGTGATTTATGCTTTGGGATGCCTCGTTTGAACCATATTGTTTTGTACCATCTAACGTGGAGCTTGTGATCTTTTAACAGGTTATAAATTTGGTTTAAGATGAATCGATTTGAAACAGTTCTTTCTGGAGGCCCGTTCCATAAAATCTGCAGCTTCCTAGAGAGTAATGGTGGTCATGAAGGCTTGAAGTTGTTCAATTTGCGGAGAACGAGCCGGTGGAAGGTACCAAGAGCCACGCCATCACAACGAAGCCAGAGTAGACTTTGCATTGATATTAGTTTTTCCAGGACCACGGTGTCCTAGAAACTTGATAATCGCACCAAAAGGGTTTTATGGATCTGTCTAGAAATTGTAAGAGACTCCATCACCAGGTATTACTCTAACCCAGTTAAAAGCTTGTTGCCTCACTTTGAGTATCTGCTTGAATACCCAAGATTAGTTTTGCTGTAATTTCAATCCCCAAAAGCTTATGTCTTTGATAACGTTTTGATGAATCCATGCGACCCAGATGGATTCAGTGCGGAAGAGAATCATCCAAAGAAGATTTAAAGTACAAGTACGATTCCATGGGATGAAATCCCTAATCCCAAGCCTTCATTCCTTTTTAGGAGAGGTTACAATTTTCCATGAAATTCTGGCATTATGCATGGTCTCTAAAGATCTTTTCCAAAGATAGCAACTACATATAAAATTGATCTGGTTTACACATTTTTTTGGCAGGATAAAAGCAGAGCACCAGAAATTTAGGATTCCAGAAAGTACTGTGTTGGTTAGGAGTTGTCTAAAAAGAGAGGTACTTTTCTGTCCAAGAAGAGATTTTGATTTAATGCTCAGAAGCAATGACTCACAATTTACTATTGATAGTTTCTTTGTGCATAATTGGAGATCGAGATAACAAATTGGGAGAGACCTAGAGGGGATTCCCGAGATGTCTTGGAGCTCATCTTTTTCTTCCTCAGAGAAAACGAAGGAGAAGAAATATAATTTCTCCGAGCTTATGGTTAGTCCAGACATCTGCTTGAACTCCTGCAATACTGCTAGAATCTCTTGGATGGAGGAAGCAGATCCGTCAGAGAATATTAGCAATCCCCATGTAATGCGTATTCTCAAGGAAAGTTAATAACTTGGCCATCACTAGCTAAAATCAGAAATGAATCTACAGTATTCTTAGAAATAATACATGGTGATATATGTGGGCCGATTCACCCACAATGCGGGCCATTTCGATATTTTTTGGTATTGATTGACGCATCCAATATATGGTCACATGTATGTCTATTGACTACACGAAATATGGCTTTAGCAGGATTCATTGTCCAGATAATCAGGTTGAGAGCACAATTCTCTGATTATACAATAAAGAAAGTAAGACTTGATAACGATGGTGAATTCACTTCTTAAGCCTTCAATGACTATTGTATGTCATTAGGAATTGATTTTGAACATCTAGTCATGTATGTTCATATACAAAATAGCTTGGCTGAGTATTTGATTAAACGGATACAACTTATCGCGAGGCCGTTAATATTGAGAACAGAACTCCCAATTTTAGTATGAGGTCATGCAATCTTCAAATACGGACAAGTGCATATTATAAGTACTCTCCAATACAATTAGCATCTGGCCAAGAACCATATATATTTTATCTCCGAGTTTTTGGATATGCGGTTTATGTCCCTATAACTCCGCCACAAAGAACAAAAATGGGACCTCAGAGGAGATTGGGAATATATATTAGGTATACATAACCAAGTATAATTCGGTATCTTGAATCACAAAATGCTGATATGTTTACGACACGTTTTACCGATTACCATTTTAATGAAGATGAATTCCTAGCGTTAGGGGGAGGAATTAAGGAAGTTCCTAAAGATATTACATGTGCACATCGTTGTTGTTGTACCTTGACCTCCCTACGAAAAAACGTGAACTTGAAGTTCAGAAAGTTGTACATTTACAGAATATGGCAAATCAGCTACCATATGCGTTCAGCGATACAAAAAGGGTGACAAAATCATATATACCTGCTGCGAATGTTCCATCAAGAATTAATGTTCCTAAAAAACACACTGATGGAAAATAGCAAATGAACCTAAAGTTCAGTTGAAAATGGGGAGACCGATGAGATCAAAAGATAAAAATCTCCAAAAGAAAAAGAAATTGGGAGAAATACTGAAAAAGATCCAGAAGAACCAAATACAGAGAAAAATTCTGAAGACGAAAATGATATAGAAAAATATGAGATTTCCATTAACTATGCCCAAAATGGAAAATTATGGGTTAGAAATGATATAGAAGATGATGATGGAATTTTCTCATTCTCTGTATCCAAAAAAATTGATTATGAAAGTGATGATCCAAATCCAAGATCCATATTGGAATGCCAAAAAATATCTGATTGGGGGCAATGGAAAATGGTCATGAAAACTGAGTTGAACTCCCTTAATAAGAGAAAGGTTTTTGGACCCATTGTCACAACACCTGAACATGTAAAATCCGTTGGATACAAATAGATTTTTGTTTGGAAAAAAAATGAGAAAAATGAGATAACAAGATATAAAGTCCGACTTGTTGCCCAAAGATTTTTTTGAAGACCTAGAATTGATTATGAAGAAACATATTTTCCGGTTATGGATGCAATTACCTTTAGACTTTTAATGAGCTTAGCGGCATCAAAAAATCTAAAATGTATCTAATGAATGTTGTGACAACATATCTATATGGATTACTTGATAATGATATATACATGAAAATCCCAGAAAGATTAAAAATGTCTGAAGCATTAAGCTCAAAAGTTAAAAAAATATGTGCGGTCAAATTACAACGATCGCTTTACGGATTAAAATAATCCGAACGCATGCGGTATAATCGCTTAAATGAATATTTGCGGAGTAAACGATATTCTAACAATGCGATATGCCCTTGTGTATTTATTAAGAAATATTTATATGGATTTGTGATCAACGTTGTATATGTTGATGACCTGAATATAATTAGAACTCAAAATGAGATCGATAATGCAAGAACTCATATGAAAGAAGAGTTCGAAATGAAGCATCTTGGACAGACAAAAATTTTTCTTGGGCTCCAGGTCGAGCATCTTCGAGATGGAATTTTCATATATCAATTAGATTATACAAAAAGGATCTTAAAACGCTTTTATATGGATAAAACGACTCATTTGAGTATTCCAATGGTCAATAGGTCGCTTAATACTGATAAAAATCTATTTCGAACTTGTGAGGATAACGAAGATGTTTTGGGTCCTGAAGTATATTATATGAGTGCTATTGGTGGACTTATGTATCTTGCAAATTGTACCCGACCTTATATAGTACTTGCTACAAATCTACTTGCAAGATATATTTCATCTCTCACGCTCAGACATTGGAATAGAATATAACATATTTTTCGCTATCTTCATGGAACAATTGACTTGAGATTGTTTTACCCTAGAAACTCCAATTTTGTTTTAGCTGGTTTTGCAGATGCAAGCTATTTTTCAGATCCACATAAAGTCTGATCGCAAACCAGATATGTTTTCACAGTTTGAGGTACTGCAATCTCTTGACGTTCCCAAAATTAGACTTTGGTAGCTACTTCGTCAAATCATGCAGAGACCATTGCGCTTCATGAGGCTTGTAGAGAATGTGTTTGGCTCAGATCCATAATTACGACAGAACGAAGCATATTCCCCCAAGATTTTTCTCCTATATACGAGAACTCGAGAAGAATCAAGAAGTGGATATTCAATATATTCGTTCAATTGACAATGCAGCTGATTTGTTCACAAAAGCGTTTCCCACTACAACATTCAGAAAATATGTTAATAACATCGGGATGCGTCATCTTAAGGATTTATGAAGGGAAAAAATTATATCTATCATTTTAGAGAGAGATTACGTCACTGTACTCTTTTCCTTATCATGGTTTTTATCCTACTAAGTTTTTTCATACTAAAGATTTTAACGAGTCAGTACGTAATACATTATTAGTGATAGATAATTAAAGAGAAATATTATAATAATTCAGAATAATTATCCATTAAATTTTACCACCATTATAAAGTCGGTAACACTATTATATGTTTTTCTTCTCCCTGTAAATATACCTCTAGTATCTTGTACATAAAAAAATGAATAAGACGAAAATCACTTTCATCTCAGCTCTCACTTCTCTCGTTTCTCACCTTTCACTATTATACAAAAGAATTATAATATATATATATATATATAGTACAAAGAAAACAAAACACATATAATATAATATAATAATATATTTTATAACATACAATGTTAATCAAATGAGGATAGTTTTGACAAATATAATAATATATTTTATAACATACAATGTTTTCAAACTATTTATGTTTTCAAAACAAACCTCTAAATATAAAGTTTTAATTATATAAACTCCCAAGTTTCCAATATTAAACAATATGAGATTAATTTATTAAAATAAACGAGACCTCAACTTTGATTATCTAATGGCCTTATGGGCAAAGATCCTACAATATATTTTAGGCATAGAGAAAGTAGCAGTAATAGACAAAAATATAATTAAGTAAAATATTTATTCTCAAAAGTTAAAACTAATTTCATGTTATTTATTATTTTATGTTTTTAATGGAGATATTTTATAAAATTTCTAATTTTTATTTTTTATTTTAATGTTTTGATCAAGTAATAAGAAGGGAGGGAGTAAAAGTTACACTGAGGATATAAACCATGTGTCCATCCTATTAAACCTGTCATAAATTATGGCCCATAATCTTTTTTCTTTTTATAACCAAAATTATTGCACATTTGTATGAGTGTTTGTTGACTGTATAAAAAGAGATCTATGTCTGTTTCTGTAATATTCCCAAGTATAATGACATGCTGTTCAATCCAAAAAAGATCCATCAGTAAAAAATGGTTGTTTCTGTAATATTTCCAAGTAATCCCAACATACGAAGTAGAAAAAACATACATATCATATTCATTATAGGTGTCAAAATGGGCTGTCCATGTCCATAACGACCCGTCCATTATTGTCCAATTCTATTGTGAATAAATCTTGTCTGTGTCCATAAACGTCCAAGACCATAAACGTCCAAACCCATTAACGCCCATATAAAAATAGGCAGTCCATGGACCAATAATTTTTGGCGAAAAATTGTGTTTTCGTGTTTTTTTGCAGGAAATTGTGTTTTCGTGTTTTTGGCGGGAAAATGTGTTTTAACATTTTTGGCGGAAATTGTGTTTTCATATATTTGGCGGGAAAATCGATTTTGCCCTAGATTTGTGTAGTCCATGGGCCATCCATTGTCTAACGGTATCTGTCCAATTTTGTCCGTGGACCAAATTGGGCGTAAACCATTTTAATCCATTTCGAAAATGAGCTGTACAAAAACAGTTCATAATTTGTTGGACATAAGCAGACCACGGACAGTGTGCACATTTTGACACCTATAATATTCATATATATATTTAGGTAATACATAAAATGTATGGAACGTATATATGATGAAGGGGTGACAAAAGGCAACATTCTTTATTATTATTATTCTATAAAGTCAAAAGGTAATACTTTTTGTATCATGTATACATGATTTTTTTTCTTTTGATCAAAATGCATGTATAAGTGAATTTCCTTGTTTAGAACCGCTAGTACATGAAGTTCATCGTGACATAATCCACAATCTAAAGTTCACTTTCACCGCCATCAAGCATTGGCCAATGGCCTAATCAAATACAAAATTCAAAAAGGAAAATAATAAAAACTGAAGAACGTTTAGAGGCAATAAAATTGAGTTTATACCTAAAACTTTTAAAAGGGTGATAAAAAGAGATATACCTCTTTTCTGTTAGAGTTAATTAAAAAATGCCATTAAGGTTTTTTATACAGTAATGGCATTTTTAGGTCCATTAAAAACCTTCAGATTTATACTGTAGGTAATAACACTTAATTTGTGGGTCCTCTATAGTAGATTTAATCTGGAGGTAAAAAAATGCCATTATTGTAAAAAAAATCTTCAGATTTTTAATAACGATTGTCCCTTCCATAACGTCCATTACACTCCTAGTAACAACAAATAAACAACATGTGGGATTGTATACGGCCCTATGATACAATTCCGCACTTCATACCTTAGGATTTGGATCAGACCACTAAATCACTTCACACACATCTCGGGCCATTGACATCTCATTCAAGCTCTCCATAACATCTTTAACTCAAACGTATATTTCTTGGAACATTACTATAGGATAACTCACTTACGCTATAATTAATAACCCAATTTTCCATCTTATTCACAAAACTCAGCACCACATTACTTTATACTGAAAACACTTAATTTTTGGATTAAACCACTATTCACACGACATAATAATATTACAACGACTCAAAAGTCAAAACCAATAAAAAAAATCAACTTCACCAAAACATTTTTCTATCACATCAAACATTAACTCACCAGCTAACATACAATAAATTACCTAATAAATGTGCATGCCACGATTCCCTCGTACCATAAAATTTACATAAACTTCGTTTCAATACGAAAATTTGTTTTTCTTTGGTCTTAATCAAGAACACATTAACTTTTTTTAAACAATCAAACTTATCCAGTGAATCTTAGAACCATATGCATAATATCATCATTAAATCATTCATCATTTAACAATTATCTCATACAGGGCATACAATTCAAATTCTAACGTAGCCTATACCGAACGAAACTGGATTGTAATCCCCACTTAATCCAAAATTAACCGGGTTCAATTGATCCCATCACTATTTTTTTGTACAGCAAACCCCATCACTTCATATATATGTATACAGTTAGTATCAAACAAATAATAAAAGATAAAGAAACAAAACATAATTAGTAAAGAAATATAATTTTTAAAATGATAAAACAAGAAAACTAATATTATATATGTCGTAATCTCATGAATAACATATACGTTGCAACTTGTGACACTAATATTAAATACATTTAACTTTATATAATAAAATAAAAATCTGAATACGCTAACATTCTTATCAAATAATAGAACAGATATAGAAAATTTTCAAAAAAAAAAAAATTAATAGAACATATGGTCTAATGAGCTCAATACTAAAAATAAAAATGAATTGACTTTCCACTTATGAATATGACGCACAATAATACGACGATAAACATGTTTTTTTATCTAGTAATTGATTTAATGTTAAATAACTTGTATTATTATTTTAAACTTTAGTATTCATTATTTTTATGAATATACATGATGAAGAGAGTAAACCAAAAACTCTAAAAAACCGAAGAGATTATTGCATTAAAAAAATTAATGACTCGATCTAATCTTGTATATATATAATAATAATCTATCAATTAAAATAATTAAATATAATAAAAATAAACTTAGTTTTAATACGAATACAAAAAAATCTTCATAAAATTTCTGAAAAATAGGAATGGAGAAACTTAGGAAAAATGAGTAAAAAAACTCTCACCTTTTTCCAAAAAATTTAAAAACCCCCTATTTTTTGTGATTTTTAAATTCTCACCTTTTAATAAATAGTAAAATAACCTCTAAGTATTATTAAAAACAAAGTAAAAAATTATAATAAAATAGAAGAAAAAAATATTTTGTGATTTATTTATTTTTCTAAATTTGAGTTTAAGATGTTTTCAAAATTGTGTTTTTTTTAAACTACAAAAAATTATAGATTATAACATTCAGTTTTTTTTGTTGGAATTTGTTTGAGTTTTACTTTTCTGAATTTAAGAAAATTGATTAAAATTATGACCAAAATTCAGATTCGAATTTGGTTCAGTTTTAGAAGAAAATGTAGTTAAATAATGGTTAACTAAAAGTAATTAATATTATATTTTAATTTATATTTTTAAATTAAAATATTTCAGTGTTGAAACTTTCGTAATAATAAAATTTTTGTTTGTTTTTATGTTAATAAGTTTGTGTGATCAAACCAAATAAATATTTATTAACATAAATTCATATTCAGTTCAACATAAAACTTTATATATCGCTCGTACTATTAAAATTTTGGTTTAGTTTCACATTAATGAATTTTTGTAACCCAACCAAAGAAATCTTCATTAATTAAAAATTTCAATTAAAATTATATATAATAATTTTAAAAATATTCAAATATTATAATATATATATATATAACATAAAACAATAACTTTTATACAAAATCGAATCAAATCTAAAATAACACCGAAATAAATTTTGAATCATGGTCTACGATTTCATATAAGTTTGTTACATTGTAACTTAAAAACTTCTATTTGGAAAATAAATTGTAAAATAGAATTTAGGAAAAAAAATCCTAAACTAAAATGTATTTTTTATTTATATTTTAATATAATAGTTTGTTTAATTTAAAATAGGGTTGATTGATATTAGAGGTTATTTTATCATTTATTAAAATGTGAAAGTTTAAAAATCCACAAAAAAGCTTAGTTTTTTAAATGTTTTTGTAAAAGGTGAGAGCTTTTTTTACCTATTTTCCAGAAACTTAATAATAAAAGAAATAAGAGAATCACTATGTCATGGTTTTGAAAAAAAGAGAACTAAGTGAACTAAATAATAACAGAAAAGGAACAAATTCATTAAAATACAAAAAAAAGTCCCAGAAACGAAAACCAAGGCAACCTTTCGGCGCCAGTAAAGCCATGAGTCCATGACTTACCGTCATCGGGTAGTTTTCTACTCCGATCATCTTCTCTTTCCTTGTACTGCTCTTGTTTCGTTCTTTTACCTTCAAACTCATGTCACCTTTGTTTATATGTCCAAATCGGCTCAAAGATAATTCGATTGCCATCCAACTGACCTTAAGCAAATGCAATCCACAACCATCACCCGGATTCGGAACAAGCTACAATGAGAACCTATCGATCCTTGGATGAAAGTTTCCCACATCCTCTTCTCTTCAATATTAAGAACTCGTTGATTGAATTGTTCTCCTTTGTGTAGAAACTATCTTCTCCCTCATCCTCCTATATGGAGAGAACCTTAGTAACAAGTTACCATCCTCGGCTTCCAACTTTTAAATCGCGTAAGCATCCGATCTCTCTTGGCTTTATAACTTTCATGTAGAGCTTCTCGTGCCGGCGGAAACCAAAAACCTCAGAATCTTTTTCAACGTCACCATGTCTTTTGAAAGTGACTATCTTCTCATCCCCTGTGGATGAACTCTCGACAAACCATGTGTTTGCTTGCGCCAAGATGCTATCAAGCTTTTGTCTCAAAGCTCTTATAGATCATTTGTTGAATTATCGTAGATATCTAGTTTGGTGATTTTGGGAAATGTTTTTCCTTGGTATCTACTAAACTTTTGGATCTTTTTGTCCGCCTTATCCATGTACTTTGGTTCATTTGAATGAATGAAATCAGCTATTTGCCCCCCCAAAAAAAGTGAACTTAATAATAGAACAAATGAAAAACAAATATGATACATGTCAAAGTTTAGATCGATCAATTAGCATATGTTGTGATCTTATTATAATTTTTAGACGTATTATATACTCATAAAAGACATCAAATTTTAATAAATTGATCTCATATCTTTTAATATGACATTAAAACTCAAACTAAATTCATAGTTTTCCATCTTTTGACAGAATAAACCTAAAAATCAATATGTTGAATTGTTCATAAAATTTACCAAATAGATGATGACATAGTCCTAGTACAAGGAGTTTTTTTTTTGTGCTCATGGTTTGATTCTTCTTTAATAAGAATATTTAATTCTTTAAATCGGAATTTCAAAAGTAAATATGCATGAGTTTGTTGATTTCTTTTTGTTGATAAAAGATATACTAGAATTTATCAGATAAGTTTCTTGATTCTTGATTTATCAATTACGTTTGATTCTGATATATTATGTATTTTAAGGTTAAATTATTTATTTGGCCTAATGTTGACTATATTTCCTTTAGTTTTTACTATTTTATTTATTAAACAATCTACTATTTAAATTGAAAATATTAAATTTTTTTTCTTTTGCAACAACGTCTGTTTCTCCGGATAGTACAAGTCACTTTATTATTTATTAATGTGACGGTCCTTTTTTTTTTTGTCTGTTAGCAATTGATTTTCCAACTTCAAGTCTGCACTAAATCATTTGACAAAATGCCCAACAACCGCGTGCGTGGCCATTAAAATATAGTACATGCATCAGTTTTCTAATTATTGGGAAAGATTAGCAATGTTAATCAAACGAGTATAGTTTCGACAAATAGAGATAGTACGAAAATTTGTCGTAAACTAGAGAGAATTATAGGAGAATTTCGTGTGTTGTATTATATAATAATGAGATTCCAATGGAACCTTTATATAGGAATCAATACAAGAGATAAAAGGTAAATCCTATTCGGAATAGGAAAAGTATAAACCGTCTGAAGTCGCATCGGATATGGGCCGATGGTAATAGAAGTTTGACAATCCACAATGATTTATAATACTCCTTGGATGTCATAACTCTAAGAGCTCAGAATACGCTTTGGATATTGCCTCATTAAAACCTTTCTCGGGAAAACCGGTTGGGACAAAACCGAGATAAGGAAAAAAGTACAACACGCATTACTCCCCTGTTCGAACATCATCGAATGTCTTTCAATCTTCGCATTCCAATCTGATGTATTAGCCTTGAATGTCGAGGTTGGTAGAGACTTTGTAAATAGATCTGCTGAATTTTCACTTGAACGAACTTGTAGAACTTGTACTTCTCCATCCTTTTGTAGATCATGCGTGAAGAAGAATTTTGGCAAAATATGTTTCGTCCTATCTCCCTTAATATATCCATCTTTGAGTTGTCATATGATGCATTATCCTCGTACTAATATGGTTGGTTCCTCCTTTCCTTCGGTCATTCCACAATCCACTTTAATATGTTGAGTCATTGATCTCAACCAAACACATTCACGGCTAGCTTCATGCATCGCCAAGATTTCTGCATGGTTGGACGATGTAGGAACAAGAGTTTGCTTTATGGATCGCCAAGATATAGCATCACCGTGAGTAAAAACATATCCCGTTTGGGATTTAGCATTGTGTGGATCCGAGAGGTAACTGCATCCATAAAACCAATCAAACCATCTTTGTTATGGTTAGTATAAAATAATCCCAAATCTTTCATTCCTTGTATGTAACGAAGTATATGTTTAATCCCGTTCAGAGTTTGGGTCGGACATGAGCTAAATCTTGATAATAAATTCACGGCAAAACATATATCTGCCTAGTGTGGCTCGCCAAATACATCAAAGCTCCTATGGCACTTAGATATGGCACCTCGACCAAGGACGTCTTCATCATCCTTCTTTGGACCGAATGGATCTTTATCCAAGTCGAGGGATCTCACAACCATGGGGCTAGACAATGGGTGAGATTGGTCCATGTTAAATCTCTTGAGTACTTTCTCTGATATGCCATTTGATGCAAAAGGTTCCATTATTCATGTACTTCAAGTTGTAACCCCCAAACAAAATCTTGTTTTTCCTAAATCTTTCACCTCGAATTCTTTCTTTAGATATTCGATTGTTTGGGAAAAATTTTCTCGGAGGTTCCTAGGATATTCAGAGTCGCCTACATACACGCGATGATTACAAACCCCTTAGTAAATTTCTTTATGAATACACACGGATTTAGGGGGTTGTTCTTATAGCCCTCTTTGACTCGGTTTTCACTTAGTGTATTATACATCTTTCGCCCTATTTGTTTCAATCCATAGATACTTTTGTTCAACTTTATACAATGTTGTTCTCGAGAACTTTCTTTATCTTTGAGCTCAATTCCCTCTGGGACTTTCATATATATTTCATTATCCAGTGGACCATATAAGTATGCGGTTACAACATCCATTAACCGCATATCCAAATTTTCTCTTATGGCCAGGCTTATTAGGAATCTAAATGTTGTAGCATCCACCACAGGGGAGTATGTCTCCTCATAATCTATTCCTGGTCTTTGCGTGAATCCTTGTGCAACAAGCCATGCTTTATGTCTCACGATTTCATTATTTTCATTCCTTTTCCTCACAAAGACCCATTTGTGTCCAACTGGTTTAATATCAAGAGGTGTCCGGATTATAGGACCAAATACATTCCTCTTCCTTAATGAATTTAACTCCACGTTTATAGATTCTTTCTATTTAATCCAATCTTTTCTCTAAGTGCACTCTAATATTGACGTGGGTTCTAGATCCTCGCTTATATCCATAATGTCAAGTGCTACCTTGTATGCAAATATTTCATCAATGTCGACATTCTTTCTATTCCATTGTTTTCCAGACATGACATAATTTATTGAGATCTTATTATTGTCAAGAACTTCAGGACTTTGAAGCTCGGCGTCTCGAGTATCAATGTTTGGTTCTTTTGGTTCATTCATGTCTAGGGTTCCAATAACCTCGGATTCTCCCATTGCACCTTTTTTTGATTTTCGAGTGTTCTTATCCTTGGAACCTAATGGTCTACCTCTCTTTAAGCGCGCTTTAGATTCTGTAGCAACTTGATTGTGTCCCTCTTGGACATCAATTCTTATTGGTGCATTAACAGCTGGTATATATGACTTTGTTACTCTCTTCGGGTCAAGAAATGAATCTGCAATTGATTAGCTAGCCTATGTAAATGCATAATCTTTTGGACATCTATTTCACATACTTTCGACCGAGGATCTTGCCATGTTAAGGATGTTTGATTCCATGTAATTTCTTTTACCATGTTATTATCTCCTCCTAATGTTGGATAGTTGGATTCGTCAAAGTGACAATCCGCATACCTGGCCTTAAATAGATCACCCGTGGTTGGCTCAAG
The DNA here is from genome assembly GCA_028015245.1 of Cardamine occulta. Taxonomy (NCBI): domain Eukaryota; kingdom Viridiplantae; phylum Streptophyta; class Magnoliopsida; order Brassicales; family Brassicaceae; genus Cardamine; species Cardamine occulta. The sequence continues at coordinate 1,349,155 of CM051365.1, forward strand.
GTACTTAACTATGGTGGGAGAATCATATCCAACATATATCCCCATCCTCCTTTGAGGTCCCATCTTACTTCTCTGTGGTGGAGCAATTGGTACATATATGGCACATCCAAATGTCTTAAGATGGGATATGTCTTCTATTTCACATGTCAAAGTTTAGATCGATCAATTAGCATATGTTGTGATCTTATTATAATTTTTAGACGTATTATATACTCATAAAAGACATCAAATTTTAATAAATTGATCTCATATCTTTTAATATGACATTAAAACTCAAACTAAATTCATAGTTTTCCATCCTTTGACAGAATAAACCTAAAAATCAATATGTTGAATTGTTCATAAAATTTACCAAATAGATGATGACATAGTGCTAGTACAAGGGGTTTTTTTTTGTGCTCATGGTTTGATTCTTCTTTAATAAGAATATTTAATTCTTTAAATCGGAATTTCAAAAGTAAATATGCATGAGTTTGTTGATTTCTTTTTGTTGATAAAAGATATACTAGAATTTATCAGATAAGTTTCTTGATTCTTGATTTATCAATTACGTTTGATTCTGATATATTATGTATTTTAAGGTTAAATTATTTATTTGGCCTAATGTTGACTATATTTCCTTTAGTTTTTACTATTTTATTTATTAAACAATCTACTATTTAAATTGAAAATATTAAATTTTTTTTCTTTTGCAACAACGTCTGTTTCTCCGGATAGTACAAGTCACTTTATTATTTATTAATGTGACGGTCCTTTTTTTTTTTTGTCTGTTAGCAATTGATTTTCCAACTTCAAGTCTGCACTAAATCATTTGACAAAATGCCCAACAACCGCGTGCGTGGCCATTAAAATATAGTACATGCATCAGTTTTCTAATTATTGGGAAAGATTAGCAATGTTAATCAAACGAGTATAGTTTCGACAAATAGAGATAGTACGAAAATTAAGATATTTTGATAGCGGTTTCCTAATTATTTGATCAAATTAATAAATAATAATACTTCTTCCGTTTTTTAAAAAGTATCATTTAGAATTTTATTTTTAGGGAAAATACGTTAAAAACCTTCAATTTGATAACTTTTTTCAACAAAACCTCCAACTATTTTTGTTTCCAAAACAATTATCTAAGTTGACCAATTTTTTCTACAAAAACTTCAGACTATTTTGTTTCCAAAACAAACCTCTAAGTATAAAGTTTTGCTTATTTAAACCTTCGAGTTTTCAATATTAAGCTCCATCAAAAATTTATTTATGGTCAACGATAACTCCCGTTAACTATTTGGTAACTTTATTTCTCTTGTTCACGTGTTTTTTGTTGTTATTTACTAATGATAAAATGGATTTACTGCTACAGAAAATTAATTTTTTCATCTAGGTTTTTATTCGAAACTGATAAAATGTTCTTATTCGAAACTGACAAAGTTAACAAATAGTTAATATGTGTTTGCTGTATTAATTGCAGTTATTGTTGATCGTCAGTTAACCCTCTATCATGCTCAATATTAGGTCTGGGGTTCTTATTCGAAACTGACTAAGTTAAAAAATGAGAGTTGTTGTTGACCATCAGTCAACCTTCCATGGAAATCAAGATTGGAAACGTGAAGGTTAAAGTAAGCAAAACTTTATACTTGGAGATTTGTTTTGGAATCAAAAATATTTAGAGATTTTTGTTAGAAAATTTTATCAAGTTGGAGGTTCGTTTTAGAAACAAAAATAGTTAAAAGTTTTTGTTGAAAAAAATTATCAATTTGGAAGATTTTAATGGTATTTTTTTCTTTTTTTCAAAAAAATATTGTTTTATGTTTTTAATGTGACTTTTCAATCTAACTTCCTAATATATTCTTAATTCATAACAACTTTGCTTTGAATTTAATTCATACTATACTTATTAAATAGGGGTATTTGAGTGTAAATATTTTTAAAAATTTGTGTGAAGTGTGTCAAAATGACACTCTTTAAGAAAAATGGAGGGAGTATGTGTTTTTTACATCTAATTAATAACTAATAAGTTTGTATTCAAACGATTATGTATTCAGTTCACTTAAAACAAACAATCACATGTGTTTTCATGAAAAATAATGCAGATCCCACAGCTGTAAATATGTATGACAAAGACCTTTAACAAAAAAAATATGACAAAGATACATGTGATTGTAATGACGTGGCAAAACGTGGATCGTTTCATTATGCCTCAAACGAGAAACACATGGCATACGTCGTTATAACGAAGTTGTTCTTTTTTTTTTTTCTTAAGACGAAATAGCGAAGTTGCAATATAAGTAGTTTCAAAGTGATTTGATGAATGGGTAGTTTTTAAGAGTTTTTTTTTTTTTTTTGGGTATAGTTAGATTTGTTATTTGGATAGTTCTCATTCTTCATTTAGCATAAATGTTTAAAATGTCTAGTGCATATTGTAAAAATTGATATCAATTATTCACCATCCATTGTTACCGTGTACCGTATATTCATTACCTAAAAACGCAATAACACACCAGAATTTTTTTTAACATTGATCTGCGGTGTCAACATACAATATAAATGGCAAAATAAAAAAATAGCATGATTCAACATGATAATTATTGTTTTGTCAGCGGAAGAGAAAGTAGTTGAATGATTCAAACGGTGGATTCGTACGCTCGAAATTTAGTTAAATCATGCTTTTCATCTTTCATTTTGACATTTTTGTTTCTGTCTAAAAGCATGATTCAACTAAAAATTGTCCCGCTAGAGAGAAATCAACAGAATAATTTTAAAAATTTCTTTTCAAATTTTCATTAAAATAAAGAGAAATTGCAATGTATACCAAAGGATAATCAAAAAATTAAATAGATGGTAAAGAAAATTAAAAAATTAAGTATGTAGGTGAGAGAAATAATTGTTAACTATTTTAGCCTTAGTAACATTTACTCTTATATGTAAGTTGTTAATATAATATATATCATGTTAATTAAAATAAGAACATATTAATTATTTTGTTAGAATGATATATTTAAAATTTTAAATTAAATATTTATCTTGAATATTCGTATTTTTTATGGATTAATAATATTTTTATATGATACAAAAACATTTAACATGTTTTAGTTTTGTTTATTGATTTATCATAAACTATATCAAGTTAAACAAATATATAACCATTTAAAACAAAAACAAAAATACATGTTAATTATTTTGTTAGCATAATATAATTCATAAATAACAATACTAGTTAACATGTTAGAATAAAATGTAACTTGTCATTTAACTTTGTTTTTCTTTACCCTACCATATAAATTATTATTATTATAATTTATATTGTGCTAAATAAATAAATAGCATATTAATTATATTTTCGCATAATATAATTCACAAATAAAAAAACATAGAATTATATTCACTTTGAATATTAATCTTTTGTATACATTAATAACTTATTTACATGATAAAAAAAATTTAACATGTTCTATTTTAATTATTGATATATAATAATACATAGTAAGGTGAATAAATAAATGACATGTTAATCATTTAGTTACCATAAAATCATTCATAAAATAACAAAACATAGAATTATATTTACTTTGAATATTCATATTTCGTATAAAATAGTAACTTATTTATATGAGAAAACAAAATTTAATATTTTTTAACTTTATTATCGATATGTAATAATATATAGTAAGATAAAAAAATAACATGATAATCATTTTGTTAGAACTAGAATATATATAATGTTAACAAAATATTTAATCGTCTAAAACTAGAGCTTATCTCCTAAAATATTTTATCGTTAATAACATACTTACTCGTTAAAATTGTGATAGAGACATTTTGGTCCTTTGGTTTTAAAAATTATGAACTAATTAATGAAAAACCACTACCACAAACTTAATTTTTAAATAATGTATGTATTTGAGCTCAATAAATCTAAAATATTTCATTCATTCAACTTATTTCATTTTACTATCATTATTACATTCATTTTTATTTCGATGCATGGTTCTTTTTGTTAAGCATTGTAACTTATAGAGATCGATGCATGGTTCTTTTTGATATAGGACTTAAAAAAAAAAAAAACTTTATAGAAAAATGAAGCATTTCTAAAAAATAAAAAACTCAAAAATAATAATTTTAAACATACTCTTCAAATTGAAAAGATCTTGAGCATGCTTAGTTTTTCTGGCCTATAAATAGAACACAATGGAAGGAAGAAGAGACACACACACAACAACAAAAAAAACCTTTGTAGTTTCTATTGCGAAAGATTGAATATTGCAACCATGGCTCCAACTTTTCAAGGCGATTGGATCAAGGTATTAAACTAATTACCTAAAGATTCTACGGGTGTCGTTTAAAATTTTTAATACATATTTTAAAATTAAATTTCAGTTTTGTTCCTAACATTGTGACTGAGAGAAACTTATTTAATGTATTAATAAAAGAGAAATTTTGGGATAATATCCTATATATGTTTATAAATTTGAAAAATACCCTTTTTCTTTAAAAACTAAATTTACTTTGTTAAAATATTCTTTTTTCTTAAAAATACTTTCACTAAAACTTAATAATAACTTATAAAAATCTAAGATTTTTAAAATAAAATCAATTACTTTATTGGCGTAAAATAAAATTTTATTTATAACAAAACTGAGTTATGATCATTATTCTAAATAACCTTTAAAACCATATTTAATAATTTGATACATTTAAACGATTCAAAAAATGTCACATAGTTTTTATTATTGAACCAATAAAAATTGGAATATGGTTAAAAACAAACCAAATTGTTTGAAAACTATAAATATTTCATGGGATTGCTCATGACCATGGTTTCTATTAAATTTAAAAATGTATTATGGATTAAGACCAAACTGATGATAATCTCATAAAAATAAAGTCTTAAAAAAAGTTCACATGGGATGTTTTTATTTTAAATTATGAACAATTTCATTTCGCTGATCCAATTATTTTGAGTTTTAATCATTGTATGTCAACGATGTTATCATATTTAATAATATTTATTTTTAAACTATATTGAATTAATGATAATAATTTCTTTGTAAAATTTAATGTTAGTTATAAAGATATAAACTTAAATAAGGGGACACAAAATAATTATCAATTTAAAAAAAAATCTATATATAAGGTACTTTTCAAATTTATAAACCAAAATAGGGTATTTTCAAAAAATCCCTTAATAAAAGGTAAAAAAACATTTAAATATTTTTCTCAATTTGTGTGAAATATCAAAATGACATTTTTGTGAAAAGGATAGAATATGAAATTGTTAATCCAGCTTCTCATAATTTCTTGTACGAGAAACAAGTGTAAACGCGATTCCTCCAAATAAAAAGGTGAAAATCGTGTTTTATTCCCAAATTTCGGGATATACGGATTTCAGTCCCAACTTTTGAGGATATAATATGAAATTTTTGAACTAGTATGTTCCATAGTTCATTAACAAAAAGAAAATATATGTACCATAACGCAATCTAGATCACGATACCATTATAGTAAAAGTTTCTAAGCATATTAATGAAACACATATACATATATAGATCATCATCGTATCGTGCTTTTGATATATCTTGGTGATCATTAACTAACAGGTGGAGCAGAAAGGAGGACAAGCACCAGGACCAAGAAGTGCACATGGCATAGCCGTGGTCGGAGACAAGCTCTACTGTTTCGGAGGCGAGTTAATAGCAAACAAACACATCGACAAAGACCTTTACGTTTTTGACTTCAACACTCACACTTGGTCAATCGCTCCGGCCAACGGAGACGCTCCTGACGTCTGCTGCTTAGGCGTCCGCATGGTGGCTGTAGGAACTAAGATCTATATCTTTGGAGGCAGCAATGAGGACATGCATTTCAGCGACTTTTACTCTTACGATACGGTGAAAAAGGAGTGGAAGCTCCTGACGAAGCTCGATGAAATGGGAGGACCCGAGGCTCGTATTTACCATTCGATGGCTTCTGATGAAAACCATGTCTATGTATTCGGTGGGGTAAGCAAAGGCGGGAGGAAGACAAAACCTTTCCGGTTCAAGACGACCGAGGCGTATAACATAGCTACTGGGAAATGGGCTCAGCTACCTGATCCTGCACAAAGCTTCGAGCCAAGAGGAGGAGCGGGATTTTTTGAGGTGCAAGGGAAGATTTGGGTGGTTTACGGATTTGCGTCTTCCCCTGTGCCTGGAGGTAAAAGTAACTACGAGTCTGATGCTGTGCATTACTTTGATCCGGCTTACGAAAAATGGGCCGAAGTTAAGACTACTGGATCAAAACCTTCCGCAAGGAGTGAGTTTGCGCATGCGGTAGTGGGAAAATATATAATAATATTTGGAGGTGAGGTCTGGCCTGACCTAAAGGGACATTTAGAACCTGGGACGTTGAACAATGAGGGTTACGTGTTGGACACTGAGACACTAGTCTGGGAGAAGTTTGGAGAAGGAGATGAACCAAAGATGCCACGTGGTTGGACCGCCTACACCGGTGCCATTCTCTATGGAAAGAAAGGTCTCGTCATGCATGGTGGAAAGCTTCCGACCAACCAGCGAACTGATGATCTCTACTTCTACGCTGTTAACTCAGCTTAATATGGTCAAGGTATGTGTGTTTTGTGTGTGGCTCTCAGTCAAAGTATTATTACTAGTGTGGTCAGTTAGTAAAGGATGAGCCTATTTATGGTTTGCTTGTATTATTACAAACGATGTGTATGCTGTGTTTGAAATGTGTGGTCTTTCGAATAATTATCAAAAGTATGTACGACTACGTATGTACGTGTTTAATAATAATATGTTGGAAGTTATCTATAAATTTTGAAATTATTTGCTAAAATACCTTAAATTTTGTCAAACTTTTGCAAACTATACCATATTTTACAAGATTAGAAATCTACCTTTTATGTTAAAATAAAATGACATTTTTGTCCTTAGTTAATAACTAAAATTAAAATTAAAATAAAATTATTTTGATTATTTAATTATGGTATAAATAGTGAAACATAATTAATTTAAATATAATTTCGAATTTCAAAATATAATAATTTTTTTATTTTTTTTGGATTTAGTTGAGATTTTAGATATATATATATATATTAAATTAATATTTAATAACAATAATTATGTTATTTTCTATTTAGTTATATTTTAAGAATACAAAAAAACTAAATTTTTTTATTTTGTCTAGATAAAGTTTTACAAATTAATTATAAATTTCAAATATATAATCATAAAAGTATTTAAGATTTTTAGATTTAGTTAAAATTTTAATGTATAATTTATTAATTTTATATAATAATTTTAATTGATAACTAAAGTTAAACTCTTTATATAAAAGATAATAAACTTTCATCGATATTCAAAACAAAACAAAAGAACAGTTTATTTGAGACTTAGATAATTTTATTTTTTAATTAGATTTAGATATATTTCTTTACAGCAGTTAAAAATATTTGATTTAGTCAAGATTAAGATAATATTTGTTTTTAATTTTGAAATTTTTTAGATAATGACTAGTCCAAATATCATAACTAAATTTGTATTTAAATATATAATACAAATTCTAGTTTTTTAAGATTTAGTTAAGATTTAGATAATTATAATTTCTATAAAAGATAAATCCATGAAAGAATAAATTATAAACTAAAATTTAATAATAAATTTATTTTAAAATTAAATTTAATTATTAATAAACTTTCTATTCTATATTTTTAGTCAACATAATTAATTTTTAATTAATTACGAATTTAACTATTGGATAAAATAATATTATAAATTTTATAATTTATTTAAATTTTTACAAAAAATTAGTTTAATAATTATAATTAGTTTTGTTATTTTAAAATTATTTTTATTTAAAAATAATTTTATGAACATTAAATTAAGTCAACAGTTTAAATATGTTAACTATGTAAATAAATCCACAAATCCTAATATAAGTTAACTGTTATAAAACAAGTCAATGATAGAAAAACATTAAGTCAACATAAATAAAATATAAGTCGACAGTTCGATAAATCAGCTTTATTAATAAGTCAACATAAAATTTAATAAGTCTACCAATAATAAATAAATATAGGAAAAATATAACAATTTAAGTATAAGTCGGCTATTATTAAATAAATCGATGAAATTAAATCGATAGAAATAAAAAAATAAATCGACAGTTCAATAAATCAGTTTCATTAACAAGTCAACATAAAAGTAATATAAGTCTACCAAAAATAATATAAATATATAAATAAAGATAATAAGTCAATAGTTTAAATATGTCGACTATGTAAACAAATCATGTATTAGTCAACTGTTATAAAATAAGTCGATGGAAAAAAAAACAAGTCGACATGAATAAAAAAATAAATCGATAGTTCAATAAATCAGTTTTATTAATAAGTCAACATAAAATTATACAAGTTTATCAAGAATAAATAAGTGTACAGAAAAACAGTTTAAATCAATTAATAAAAAAATAAATTAACAGTATAAATAAGTCAACTATGTAAGTCAACGGTTATAAAATAAGTCGATGATGAAAAAATTTAAGTCGATAGAAATAAAATATAAATCGTCAGTTCAATAATTCAACTTATTAATAAGTCAATATAAAATAATATAAGTCTATGATTGTTTTTTATAGATACTAGTTTTCATAAAAAAATATTAATTTTTAACAAAGTAAACTTAATTATAACTTTTATTCATATTATTGAAAATAAATTAAATATTTAATATATATACAAAAATCAACTAATTAAAATTTAACTATGATTTATTTTTTTATAGATACTAATTTCATAACAAAATAATTAATTTTAAAATATAGTTAAATTAATTATAATTTTTATTTATATTATTAAAAATAAATTAAATGTTTAGTGTATATTAAAGGTTAAACTTTTCGTTTTATAATTAAATAAATAATAAATAAGGATAATTTGGTCTTTTATTATTATAAAAAGATATTTTTTAAAAAATATATAAAATTAGATATAGTTTTCAAAATTTGTAATAAATATGAGGTAATTATCTAACTCCCCCATAAATTTTCATATTATTCTTTAATTTCTGTCAATGGTCTTATACTCTTTTGTGACCAAGAAGATAACTTCACGATCCTAGATACGCCGGCAACGGAATCACTTCCGCAACCTAATACAGATCATGCTCAGGATCCTGATGATCTTCACGAGAGCATTATGCTCATCAAATTAATCAATCCCTGTTTTATTTTTATTTTTTTTTATTTTTTTTGGGCAAGGATTGATGTAAAACTTTGAAAGCCTTTTTGTAAATCAAGATAACTTCACGTTATAAAAGCGAATACGAAACATACAGTAAACTTTTATTTCAGAGAAAGATGGCGGCAACAAGTTTGAGAGAAAATGAAAAAGAAAGTAAACAAAACAATTAAAATAGTGTGTAACAATAAAACCGAGAAAGTGAGAAAGATGGACGGTTCGTCGTAAAAATTGAGGAGATGCATGATGTAGAGGCATGTGGAATTAGTGACATGTATTTATAGACTATCATTAGCCTTGTTCTTCGAGAAATCAAACTATTGAAGTTCTGTGTATATTCTCTTACACAAGATCTTATGTATCTCGAGTTTGAGGTCATCTCGCTAGATCACAATCCCGTATACCGCAGGATGAGTTTTCTAGTTTTCCAAACTTATCAGTTTGCTCGAAGAACTGGTGGCAAGTGGCAAGTACTGGTGTTCGGTTTAGTCCATTTCACCATAAGTAACATTTATTCAGAGTTCGGCCCGGATCAGACGCCCATTTAAGAGAACCTGTTTAGAATGCCCATGGAGAGAGTAACCAGAAAAGCCCACGGGATAAGGCGACTTGGTCAAAGAAAGGAAAGGAGGAGAATGGAGATTCTCCGAAATCAAATAAAACAAAACTAATACTTCCTCAAAGATTGATATTCTATATATTTTTTTTTTTTTACAAATATTGATTTTCTAATAATTTTTTATACTTTTATTGATAAATTATAAATTTCAAGATGAAATGGTTGAAAATAATTATACTATTACTCTCCTTGGTTATTACTTTCGCTGCATTTCTTAACCTTTTTAGAGTGTGTGTAAGCTCGTTAATCTGTCAGGTTCCACATCTTCTACTTGTAGGAGAAAGTCAAACTTTTGTTCTTTTAATATTAAAACCTAAAAAGAAAATAATTATATTTAATAGATTATTATTAGTTCATAATTATTATAAAATAATATATTTTAAAAAGTAATTATTATTTCTTAATTTATGTAAAAATTTCTAAACATTAATCTTTCAGGAATAAAGAGAGCAGTAGATTTTAGTTCGAAATACTTCGTATTTTCTTTACAACGGGACTCTTTTGTCAACTCATTACCTTCAATATACAAGCACACCCTTGTCTCATCTAGTCATCTTGATTAGTTTACTCATTTCGTCAAAATCTTAACCCCGAAATTATAAAAATATTCAAAACTTTAACTTCCAAGCGAATTTGACATCTACAATCAGTCTTTTTTTTTTTTTTTTTTTTTGTCGTCAATCTACAATCAGTCTATGCACTTCATTTAAAACATAGTTTCTTGATAAGACAAGTGTTCCCATACCGTTTCTACTGCCGAACCCACGGCTATAAAAAAGACAAAGACCTGACACGGATACATAGGTTTCGATGACGTGGCAAAACGTGTACGTTGTATATCTAATAAGTCTTAAACAAGAGGAGTGTACATGTTTGCGCATGCGGTATTGGGAAAATGTATAATAATATATGGAGGCGAGATTTGGCCTGACCCAAAAGCACACTTAGGTCCCGGGACGTTGGACACTGAGACATTGGCGTGGCAGAAGTATGGAGAAGGAGAAAGAAAGGTCTCCTCATGCATCGTGGAAAGCTTCCGACCGACAAAGCGAACTGATGATCTCTACTTCTACGCTGTCAGTTCAGATTAATGTGTGTGGTCAAGGTTTGGCTTGTGTCATGTGTGTCGCTTGTCAAATATTTGTTATTACTAGCTAGTATGATCCAATAAGGAGCCAATTTTATGTGTTTTACTTATAGTATGAACTTTTATAATTATTTTTAATATTCAGTTTATGAAAACAAAACACACTGAGATAGTTGACCCAAAAAAACAAACACATTAAGATCAATAAAAAATGTCAGAATCAAATATTCTCAAAAAAGTTAAAACGAATCCAAAATATATATATATATATATATATTTAAAATTGATTGAAATCTGAATCTGAACTAAAACCAAACAATCCAAATTCCATTCATTACATCATTTTTAGTTACTGAAAAAAGTACTTAACTGAAACCCATAGAACAAAAGAAAGCAATACTTTTGTGATCTACACCGCGAGAAATATTGAATATGCCTCCTGCGTTATTGGTTGATTATAAATGCTAAGAGATTTATAAATTGACCGACAATTTTGTGTATTTTAAAATTTTAGTTATACAAACTTTAGAATCCAGTGGATAGACATGACATGTAAAAGTCATTAACCCAATAATATTAGATACTATTAAAAACAGGAATATATAAACGAAATCAGATCAGAATTATTAAAAAAAAAAAAAATCAATCTATCTACCGATAAGTGACAACCCCATAATTAAAGTTTAAAAATGAAACACATTGTTTGTGTTGAAGAATTATTCAGTTTATAAGAGCATTATTAGTTGGGTTGAAAGAGTTTTACGTGAGGTTTTCATGAACTTTGAGAAATTTATAATATTTTATTATTATTATTATTATTTTATACGAGAGACCACCAAGGAGCTATCTTGGAAACCAGGGCAATTGTCCGGTGAAGCTTCCATGTTGACCAAAGCGGAGGATTCCAATATTGGACGTAAGGCCGACTGTTTTATTACTGAACAACAACAACAACAACAAAAAAGAGATGCTTTGATCATGTTGAACTCTCTTGTTCAGTTCTCTTGTCTAGTTCCTTGGTACATTAGTTCTTAAACTCTCTTGCTTTGATCATATTATAACCACAATCTTAGATCAGAAAGGAGCTAGCTTTCTCAACTTGATAAAACCATTGATTCTCCATCTCCAAGTCCATCTTCTTGATATCATAAAGACTCTCAATTTTGCTCTGCCTTTGTCTCATGGCAGCCATAGCTTCCTGTATATCACCTAAGATGACTGTAGGATCCAGAGGAAGGACCATAAGCTCCCTTAGATTGTTCGGTCCAACTACTTCCGGATCTGCTCCCCACATCAAATGGCCAACCTGAAGGTTCGCTTCTTGAGTCAAATGCTTACCATCAAAGAAGATATACTCTTCAGGCTTGGTACATACATTGTTGGACGAACAATCACTTCCATTGATAGAGCCAGTTCCACAACAAGCAGCAATCCCTGTCTCAAATGCTGCACCACAACAAGATAAAACATCAAAACTTTTGAAAAGAAATCAATGATGATGCATCCAGTGTAAAAAGACTTACTGTAAGTCTTAGACTTGATAACTCTGTTTTGAATGGAGCTGAAGAAGTCGTAAAACGAGTACTGGAAACCATTGAGTTGTTTTGAAAGTTCGATCATGAGCTGCAAGAGCTTCTTGTTATGCAAAGCTGCCATTTCTGAAGGCAATTTCACACATTCTTGAACATTACCGTTTGCTTGTTTCACAGCTGGTAAGCAACCTAATGGTGCCAAGTTCTGGAATGAAAATTTCCTCCCTCCAGCTCCATAAACCACCTGAAATTCGATATACGAAAAAACATATGAAAAAAAAAAAAAACTTGTTTTAGAAGATGTATAGCCAGTTGATAATTTGTACCTTTACTTCTGCGTTGATTTTAGTGATGACTTGATCAACAAAAGCTTGTTTCTGAGCATCTGATGGACTTGGATTATTCTTGGCATAGTTCAAGTAATCATCAGAGCCAATGTAAATCATGTAGATAGCTTCAGAAAGTGTTTTATTTGTCCATTTGTTCTTGTTTTCCGAGAATTTCATCACTTGTTGTGATAGTGTCATCTGTAAATCATGCAAATAAATATCTATTTGTAACCTAAAACTTCGTTTTAAATTTCAACCATCTAACATGAAAAGCTTTAACCAAATATTATATATTTTTCAATTAGAATTCTCACTTTTAGAGTTTCTACACTTCATCACAAGTTTCAAATTGTTTCTAAATAATATTTATTTCTAATAATGATCACATATATCGAACTCAACAAATTTTATTTAAAAAGAAATAAAAAAAAATCGAACTCAATTCAAGATTTGGTTTGGCTACAAACAAAGTAACAAGAATCCAAGTAAGAAAAAAATGAAATCCGGTTATTGAATTAAATCCCAAGAAAGTTAAAAAGCTGACCGTCTCCGGAGGGGAGCCAAGAACGGTGGCGTCGGCGATGGCGAAACTAGCTCCGTGAGAAAAATCCGCCGTGGTTTGGAGAAACGGAGGGATTTGAGGAATTCCCATGAAATCAGCTACCGTAAAAAAAATATATAAATAAATTAACTCAAATGAATAAAACCATAGCCATATTTTTTTCAAGTGATCAATAGAAATAAAATTACCGAGATAGTCAGGAACGATACGACCATCGGACCACCGTCCTGTGGCCTTTCCTAGAGTGATTCCATAAGGAGGAAAGCTTGCATCGACTCGGTTCTGAGAGAGAAACTGTTTGTTTCCGGCGTCGTAAAGGCCATCACCGAAGACGAAGAGCGTCTGAGCCAAAGAAACAGAGGTAAAATGAAGAAGAAGAGGTAGTAAAGTAGTGATTAGTAAGAATATATGAGATTTGGGATTCGCCATTGAAAAGAGAAAAGCTCCGGAGAAATACAAAGTCGTCGACTGAGTTAGTTAAAAATTGCAGTGAATGAATCATTGATGAAGTATTGACAAAAAAAAAAAAAAAAAAAAAATTATATATCATTGATGAAGCCACGTGACCAACGTTCCCATTTTTTTAATTATTTTACGTTAATAAGACTTCTACGTTAGTCTACAAGCGGTGGAATTAATTTTATTTAATCAATATAAAAGTTATTCCACTTGTTTTTTTTTTTTTTTTTTTAATCTTATCTTCATTTTACATCCACGTCCATGTGAACATATGAACATTTATTATTTTAGTTAGACAAGTTTTATAACATTTGATCAAATAGTAATATATATCCAAACTATGTTTATGTGTATTTTTTTCTGATTGCCAGTTAAAATTATTGCACATGTAAAATAACATCTAAATAATTTTTAGAATTGCCAGTAAAAAAATTGATGAAATATTCAGTTTTCCAAAGAAATTCTAAGCAATGGAAACTAACGTCCGGCCCGATCTACACAAAAGAGATATACTAGATGTGGTGAACATGTCATTTTCGTAAGTGCTTTCACAAGCTAGAAACTGAGTATTAACGCATTTGTAAAAATTGAAAATAGACATCAAACAGAAATTCTAACAAAAACACATTCGAACCATTTGTATATCATGATTGCTTTCAAAAATTACAAATAACTTTTGAATTTGGAATCAAAATATATAATTTTAATTCCAGTTATATACTCCATTTTAAAGATAAATATTATTCCATTTTAAAAATAGATATTATTCCATTTTTAAAATAGCTTAGATATAAGTATAATCGTATACTCTTATTAACCAGTTAGTAATGTTTTATAAATTGTATATCATTTTCAGTTTTGCCGTAGCACTTAAAGAAAATAGAGAGAACGAATCTTCTTTGTGATAGCATAAATGATTTTTATTTGCTTAGAGCATCTCTAAAAAAGACTTTAAATTTGATATTGGCAAAACCTCAAATTTAAGGTTCAAGGATGTTTGCTTCCAAAAGCAAAATCTCAAATTTAATTTTAAAATTTTCTAATTTTACATTATAGTCTTTACTATTTATAATAACTCATTAAAATCTCAAAACTTTTATAAATAACAATAAAACATACATTAAAATTATTACAAACATTATTTATTAATAAAACATTAAATTATAACAATAAAATTACACTAAAAATACCGAAGGTAATAATTTAAAGAATTATTGTTGAATTTGAAGAATGTTTAATTTAATGTAATATTGTTGTGTAAAATTTGCTTTCAATGTTATGTAATATTTTCTATATTAACATTTTTATTTTCAGTTTAAGATGTTTATTTAATAATTTAATATGTGAAAACTAAATTTATAAAAAAAATTTAAGGGCTAAAATGATAAACAAATAAGTTAGTAAGATTAATTATAAGATAGATAACTAAAAGGACTAAAATGAAAAAAAAAATATGAAACCTCAAATTTAAGGTTTTGAAGTTGCTTTTAAAGGACAAAAAACCTCAAATTTGAGAATTTGAGGTTTCTTTTGGAGATACTCTTACAAGTTACATTGACTTCAGTTATGGTTCAGCTCCATTGTTCACCTCAAAAGGAGACTTTTGGAAATATATATTTTAAGAAATATTAATTTATACTATAGTATTATGAGCAGCTCTAATAATTTTAAAACTTTTACAAAAATAACTAATTCGATTTGACCATAATTCTGGTTACTGTAGTGATTTTGTTTTTGTTAATGGTAATTTAGTGACTGTTGGAAATATATAGTTGATCGGCAATAATGGCAGATAATTAATGTTTTGGAAACAATTAGTTAAAATTTTGCAAATTGTACCTTAAAGTAAACTAATTTATGGTTTATGTCCATAGCCAACCATTTTACTTGCCTTTTTTAACAAACGAAATTATTGCTTCTTTTTTTAACGTGTTTAGTTTACGATGATTCTCTTTCGGACCTAGAAAAATTAGTCATTACAACTTTATTTCCGCCTTATCTTGTCGTAGCTTAAACTTTGGGGTTTCCATTCTTATCAAATAAGTTTTTTCTTCAAATTTTCCAATAAGTTTCTGTCATTATCAAATCTTTAATGCTCCCCCAAAAAAAGGGTTTTAAGTAGAGAAGATTTTAGAAATAAACCTAAATTAAAATTTGGTTATTTTAAAAGATAAAGAAATACATCATTTTTGGATCTAAGATTTATAATTTAATTGTTCTTGTTATTTTTTAGGATATCGGCTTTAGAGTTTAGTTTCTTGGATTATGACTCAAGGATTTGAATTAAAAAAAATTATTTAAATTTTAAATATTTTGTTATGTTTTTAAAATATACACAATTTACTTAATTTTAATAGAGACTATAGACTTTTCTTTAATGGAAAATTACAGAATTTTTTTTTTTACTTTTTATTTTTTATTTTTATCTTCTAGGCTAGTGGTCAAATAATTTTATTTTATTTTATGATACGGAGAATTTAAGACTATACTATGTCATCAATTCCCCATCAAATAAATTATCTTTTGGCTCAGATAATCCATTAATGGTTAATTTGAAAATGGTGAACGTAACTCATTACAAAACAAAAAAAAATCAAGCATTTCCTTTTTTAAATAAACTTTACAAAAATTTTGTTTCCTTTAACATATGAGGTGGAAAAGCGTTAGGTAACCTAGGTAGAAATGGAATTAGTTTAAAGTGACAAGACACTGCAAAAACGTGCATGAGAGACCCAATACTTTCACGTTCATAACGGTATCTGATATTATTCTATTGTATCAAACTTTTTTGTTTCTCATCATAAGTAATTTATTAAAATGGTAGAAAGTTAGACGCTGGAAATAGGAAGTTCCTCACAACTGCTACGGTTCCTCAAAACTGTTGGCCTTACGGTAAATCTCGAGATGACCCAAACGGCAAGTACAATAAAACCTCTATAAATTAATAATATTAGAACCATAATATTTTATTAATTTCTAGTAATATTAATTTATCTATAAATTAATAAATATTAATTTACAGTATAAAATAATATTTATTAATTTATAAAGTTTTTTTTGTCAAAAATTAAAAATAAATAAATTAAAATTTTTTGATCTAAATAAAGTTAATGTATTGAATGTTATAAATTTTAATAGTTTTAGACTTGAAAGTTTAAAATTTAAAAAAAAATTAAATTATTTTGATAATAAATAACAAAGATTATATATGAATTCACTTATATAAAAAATAACATAAATTTAAATTTATGATTAGTAACTTTAATTGTTATATTTAAACAGTCTATACGACTATTGAAATAAAAATTATACATATTTATATTTAAAAATTTATAGAAAAGTTTTTTTTTTATTTTATGAAAAATTTATTTACATTATAACAATAATATAGTTTAAAATACAACATAATCTTTTTTTATATAAGAAAAATTATTTACGAGTTTTAATATAAATTCATAAAAATAAAATAAAATTTTCTTTATATATATATATATATAAATTTATGTAATTAATAATATATGTTATTAATGAGACCATATATTTACATAGAGATTATAAAAAAATTATTATCTTATTATCTTATTGTTCATTTTTATACCGGTCCGACTTGAAACTAACAAATTTTATTAATTTATAGTGTTTATTAATTTATTGAATATAAATTTATAAAAGTTCTACTGTATTCAGATGGCAAAATCCTCCCGGACTTTATTGGTAATTTTATTATATTAATATAATCTCTGCTTTTACATTTTTTCTCAAAATGAGTAAGTTTTTTTTTTTTAATTATTTAGTTAGTCGGAAGAAAGCAAAAAAAGAGGACTAAATATAATCTACGGATACAGACTATTTTGTTAGCTTAGCTATTCTTCATTTCAAAGTTCTTTCCCTAACTAGTATGTTAAATATACTTAAAATCAACAAAGTTTTTTTAAATGAGTTAAACTAAACAAGCAAATCAAAAGTAGGCAAAAGGTAATTTAGATATCGAAAACTATTCTTATAATATCTGTGGAAAGTAAGATTAAAGATGAAAAGGACTGGTAGATTGTTTTCAAAGGTTTCTCAGTTTAAATTATGTATGCTTGTTTCTTAAATATTTTAATTACACGAGTCACACGTTCTATTATAAAAACAAAAACTAAAGAGAGAAAGCAATATCAAAGGAAGTTTAGTTTTCTTGATAGATACGCGTCAATCACAGTTTTTCACACATATTAAATTTTCAACTAATTCTTTATATTTATATTTCTCATAAATATATTAATTAATATTTTTAAAAATATCATTTTAAAACAACACTTAATATGAAATGGATGGAGTATCTGTTTTATATAATTATATAATTAAACATTCTCCTCTGTACAGTTTTTTTTTTAATTGGCAATAGATTAAACCTCTAACAGACAAAACTAAAATAGTAACTAAAGTTAATACTAGTTGATTGGTAGTTCAAGTTAATACCATTGATGAGGGAAAAATAAATCACAGCAAAATTCATGGGGATTCCACACGATTTACTGCCGGCACTTAAACCCGGCGCCGATGTCTCACGAGGAGCCAGCTTCGCCGTCGGGGACGCTTCTATTCTTGGGTCTCCAAAAGATTCTGTAAGCTTACTTAATTATTTATCTAAATATATATATTCGTTATTTATTTATTTACTTTTTTTTGGTGATTAATGGTTTTTTCTTGTAGTTGACTCTGAGTCAACAGATAAGGCAATTTAATAAGATGATATCAAATTGGAAAATGGATTACCTTTTGAAATTGGAATATGTTACTATAATTTTTATTGCAGTTGCTGTATTCATCTGGAGCTAGTAAATTCGTGATACCGACAATAGCACCATTAGGTTGTTTGCCTATCGCAAGACAAGAGTTTAAAACCGGTAACGATTGTTACGAGAGACTCAATGATTTAGTCAAACAACACAACACTAAAATTGGACCGATGTTGAATGAGTTAGCAAAATCCATGCACACCCGGTTTCCAATTCACTGTTTTCGATTTCTACAACGTTATTCTTCGTAGGACACAACACAACATGAACTACCCTGAGTATTTACTATAATTCACACTATATATGATTAATATCATTTAGACTTTGAACTAGCATTTGATAATGTTTTTTGTGACTAATTAATTAGGGTTTTCCGTGACGAATATATCGTGTTGTGGAGTTGGGACGCATAACGCTATGGTTGCGGTTTACCTAACGTGCACTCGAAGTTATGTGAATATCAAAGATCTTACCTTTACTTCGATTCACGTCATAACTCAGAGAAGGCACAAGAAGCGTTCGCTCATCTTCTATTTGGAGCCGACGCAAATGTAGTCCAACCTACGAATGTTCGTGAGCTCATTGTCTATCCAGTTGATGAGCCTATGCGTGAGTATTGGGAAAATCCAATGGAGGAGAAGTTATCATTAGTCCAAGATGTTGATGTCGATGCTAGTGGATCTTTGTACCTCGTTTAGATGTTGAGCTCAATATTTTATATCTCTAATTCACGCACCAGCTCTTGGTTCTGTTGAGAATTTAAAATAATAATGTTATCCTTAACTCTGTTTTTCTTTAACCTCAATGGGTAATGTGACAAACCCGAGAATATAAGCCAAAACGTATCCAATGACCGGCTTACATGCACTCCATTAGAAAATAAAAATGATAAAATTTGGTGGAATTAATTATTTCAGAGCTATTGGATTAAAAATTGATTTTGGGGCAATTGTTCGTGTGTTGGTATAAAATTGATTTGACTAATAAATTATGAAAGTTCATGAATGAAATAGTAGAAATGATTGCCAAGAAAAAAAAAAGAAACTAAAAAAATTTCAAGGAAAGTTATGCATATGGGTCTGGCCCCAGCCACGTGTAATTATGTGTGCATATCAAACGAAAAAAAAAAAGGTTTATCTACGTATAGTTAATTTCATAAGAAATTAAACCAAGAATCATGATATGATATATAGATGAGTCACATATGAGACCCGCTTCATCAGTATTTTTTGTTTGTCTAGTTTCTGAACTGTTTTACTTTTCTTTTCGAGGGAAAAGCTAAAATGACCTAGAATTTAGTATTAATTATTATAATGACTCATATCTTTTTTAATTGTTATAATATTTTCTAATCTCAAACAATCTTTGAAATTTTTATTAGGAAAAAATAGTTTTCAAAAATACCATTAAATTTTTTTTTCCAGCGTCCCTAAATTTAATGATATTTACAAAAATGTCATTTCGTCCTTTAAACAAATCCACAGCTCATGTTACTGCACACTTATTTTTTTGCACATTTGTTTTAGTAATCGCTGATTTATTGTGCACATTTGTTTTTGTTTACTCTACACATTTGTTTTCTACGTTGCCGCACATTTATTAATCCGCACATTTATTTTGTGAAATCGCAGAGTTAATTTGAACCGCAGATTTATTTTGCACATTTATTTCAGCTCATTGTAGCAGACTTATTTTTTTTGTTAAGCCGCACAGTTTTTCAAAATAGTCACCGCGGATTTGTTTATTCTTTGGCTGCGGATTTGTTTATTCTTTGGCTGCGGATTTGTTTATTCTTTGGCTGCGGATTTGTTTATTTTTTGGCTGCGGATTTGTTTATTCTTTGGCTGCGGAATTTGTTTATTCTTTGGCTGCGGATTTGTTTATTTATTTTGGCTGCGGATTTGTTTGTTCTTTGGCTGCGGATTTGTTTATTCTTTGGCTGCGGATTTGTTTATTTATTTTGGCTGCGGATTTGTTTATTCTATGGCTGCGGATTTGTTTGTTCTTTGGCTGCGGATTTGGTTGTTATTTGGCTGCGGATTTGTTTGTTCTTTGTGGCTACTGATTTATTATTACAATTGTCGCGTAGTTATTTTCTCTTGTTATGGCGGACTTAATGTATATGTTACTGTACACTTTTTGTTATTGTTGCTGCACATTTATTCAGCAAATGTTACCGTACACTTATTTTCTCTTGTTGTGGCGGACTTAATTTATATGTTACCGCACACTTTTTGTTATTGTTGCTGCACACTTTTTCTTAATGTTACTGCACACTTTTTATTGTTGCTGCACATTTATTCACGTGCTTGTTGCTGCACATTTATTCACGTGCTTGTTGCTGCACATTTATTCACTTGCTTGTTGCTGCACATTTATTCACATATATTGTTAATTTTAGGTTGCTGCGGACTTGTTATTATCAGTTACTGCGGATTTGTATAATAAAATCTGGACCACAAGATTTAGGGTTTTCCCTTGGTGTCATCTTCTCCTTCACCTCGTTCCCTTTAGCATTTTTTTTGTTTTGCAGCCATCTTCATCTTCCTCTTTCTTCATCATTCATCTCTAATTTCGACATTGTCTTCTTTGTTTTCTTCTCCTTGGCGTAAGTTTTGTCCTTTTTTCATCTTCATCTTCCTCTTTCTAGTTTTTCTTTGAAAAGAATGGAACAAATTATACTTGTATGTGGAAAAGGGAGCTTTGAAAAGTGTAGATGGTTGTTCGTTGTTGATGCTAAGCGAGGATCTAGAATCCTAGGAGCTGATGATAGCATGATTTGTTTGTTCTTTGGCTGCAGATTTATTTATTATTTGGCGTCGGATTTGTTTGTTCTATGGCTGCAGATTTGTTTGTTCTTTAGCTGCGGATTTGTTTGTTCTTTAGCTGCGGATTTGTTTATTCTTTGGCTGCGGATTTGTTTATTATTTGCCTACGGATTTGTTTATTCTTTAGCTGCGGATTTGTTTATTCTTTGGCTGCGGATTTGTTTATTATTTGGCTGCACATTTTTTATTATTTGGCTACACATTTGTTTATTCTTTGACTGCACATTTGTTTATTCTTTCGCTGCAGATATTTTTGTTCTTTGGCTGCGGATTTGTTTATCATTTGGCTGCGGATTTGTTTATTTTATGGCTGCGGATTTGTTTGTTCTTTGGCTGCAGATTTGTTTATTCTTTGGCTGTGGATTTATTTATTATTTGGCTGCGTATTTGTTTATTTTTTGGCTCCGGATTTGTTTATTATTTGGCTGCACATTTGTTTATTCTTTGGCTGCATAATTGTTTATTCTTTCGCTGCAGATTTGTTTATTATTTGGCTGCGGATTTGTTTGTTCTATGGCTGCGAATTTGTTTGTTTTTTGGCTGCAGATTTGTTTATTCTTTAGCTGTGGATTTGTTTATTCTTTAGCTGCGGATTTGTTTATTCTTTGCCTGCATATTTGTTTTACTTGTGTAGCTTAATTATTGGAAGGCTTATCGGACTCTAAGACATGCTCGAGATTTGGTTAGGGGAACTGAAGAGAGTGGATATGAATTACTACCTGCTTACTTGTACATGATTAAAAGAGAAAATCCTGGATCACACACACGGCTTGAAGTTGATGAGAATCAAAGATTCAGTACTTTTTTCTAGTGTGTGGAACAAATTATACTTGTATGTGGAAAATGGAGGTTTGAAAAGTGTAGATGATTATTTGTTGATGATGCTAGGCGAAGATCTCGAATGCTAGGAGCTGATGATATCATGAATTATAAGAATTTTATTGGAATGATGTTTGAAGTTTAAAAAAAAATGTTCAAATCAAAAATAAATCCGCGGCAACATAAAAAAACAATGTTCAATAGCAAAATAAATCTGCGACAACATATAAATGCCCCTTTTCAATACTAAATTAAATCCGCGATAACATATAAATACCCTTTTTCAATACTAAATTAAATCCGCGGCAACATCAAATTATCTTCCTCCACCTCACATCTTCCTCCACCTCCTCTGTAATCACCACCACAACCTCCGTATCCACCACCGCCTCTGCTACGGTATCCACCACCGCCACCACCACGGCCTCCTCCGCCGCCACCGCTTCCATGTGACTGAGCCTCGTTCACATTGATGCTACGTCCGTCAAGCTCTTGTCCGTTTATTCCTTCGATCGCATCCTTCATCGATTTCTCATCCTTGAAGGTGACGAATCCAAAACCCCTTGATCTTCCAGTCTCACGATCGTTAATGATCTGTGAAAGATTAAACGTGCAGCCAAAAAATAAATATGCGGGCAAAGAGTAAATGTGCAGCCAAAGAATAGATGTGCGGCCAAAGAGTCAAAAAATGTGCGGTCAAAGAGTAAACAAATGTGCGGTCAAAGAGTAAACAAATGTGCAGCCAAAAAATAAACAAATGTGCAGCCAAAGAATAAACAAATGTGCAGCTAAAGAATAAACAATGCATAACAAACAACAATTGTGCAGCCAAAGAATAAACAACTCAAACAAGTGTGTGGTTAAGCTAAAAATAGATCTAGAGTTCAAATCTGTAAACTACCCTTGAAACCTAAAATGAAAGAGAGAACGAAGAACCAGTAGCCAACGGCGGTGAAGCAGAGGTGACAGTGAAGCAGTGACGGCGGTGACACAAAACTAAACAAACAAGTCCGCAGTAAGATAAAATTAAAGAACAAATAAATCCGCGATAACACAAAACTAAACAAACAAGTCCGCAGTAACGACGGTGAAAGATGAAACGGCGATGGAGACTGGAACGAAAGACGAACCCATGACGACAACAACTCACGATCGGCGAACTCACGACGAAAGGGAGAACGATGGAGAAGGAGGAACAAATGAGAAGGAGGAACAAAGGAGACGAAGGAACGAAAGAGAAGGGAGAACGAAGAACCAGCAGCCAACGGTAGTGAAGCACCGGCGATGGTGAAGCAGCGACGGCGGTGAAGCAGCGACGGCGGTGAAGCAGCGACGACGGCGAGCAGCACCCGAAACTATTAAAGACAACCTAG
The DNA here is from genome assembly GCA_028015245.1 of Cardamine occulta. NCBI lineage: Eukaryota > Viridiplantae > Streptophyta > Magnoliopsida > Brassicales > Brassicaceae > Cardamine > Cardamine occulta. The sequence goes on from CM051365.1 coordinate 1,372,770, forward strand.
TTACTCTCACTTTTCAATCCAGTTCTATAAACTCTTTCCTAAGCCGATATAGATCTAACTCAAGAGAACCAGAAGGTGAAGAAGAGACTACCTGGAGAAGCAAAAGGGTTAGAGATATTACAGATATGGCGATGGTTGGAAGGAGGTACGTTTCTGAACACGTAAGAGGAGACGTCCAAAGTTTTTGATTTTGTTAAAATTTAAGAATTTTAGTTTTTTTTATAAATTAAAATGGCAATCTTATAATTAAGTTAAAAGGATTAAATTTTTGTGTAATTTCCACATAAATATAAATGTATTTTTTACACTAAATTATTCTAATTATTTTTGCTAAAATCTGGATCATTTCAATAAAATTGATAAAATGACCTTTTTTCCTTTTTAGATTTTGTCGTAACTTTTTGTTTTTATTTGTACACATTTTGTTGACCTTTTTGTCGTTTTAATGATTCCAAATTAAGCGTTATTCATGTTTATATTTTTTTAATACATTCACCGCTAATAATTCTAATTGCTGATAAACTGACGAAAAGAAAACACTATACTATATTAAAAAAAAAAATCGTAGTAAATTTGATTATTAGCTATTTGTGACGAAAATGTAAGTTGTGGATTCAAAATACACGTATTAAATGGAGCTACAATTAATGTAAAAAGACCTAATTAATGTAAAAAGACCGTATTAAATATATCTATAATAGATTCATAGTCCTATAGTAAAGTTTAAGTATTTATTATCATATCCTGTGCTGTGCACTTCTTTACGGGTATGATTGATAAAAATAAAGTAATTGAGAGCAATAAATAAAAGATGAATTGGGCAGATAAAAAAAAGGAGAGATTAACAGTAACTGGAGTAAAAATTTACTCCACAAAAACCTGGATGAAAAATTCAAGCTATTTTGTTTTGTTATCAACAGTAAATGGAGTAAACATTAAAATATGATTAAATTTTTTCTTTCAACCTAATTGGTAAAAGTGAGAGAGTAAATCATTTTCTAGCTGAATTTTTTCAGCTAATAAGTATAATCCCAATCACACCCTAACATGTCTTATTTTGGTTCACATGGGTTAGGGCCCAGGGTTCCATTTTTCCCTGGTTTATAATAGATTTGATTGTTTTTTTTATTTTATCTAATCTTGTTTTGGCCTCTGTACGCTTGATCTTTGATTCTAAAATCAATGAATAAAAGTATTAAATTAAAAATAAATTTAGAAACCAGTAATCCATATGTTTCATATGTGTATGATTGATCAATAAATGTCTTGTAGTGCAATAGCTGTATAATAAATATAACCCTCGCGCTACACGTTATATTTTAAAAAATAAAAACTAGTTTAATTGCCAAATTTTATTTGCAATATAAATATAACGACTCGGTCTATGAGCTAAGACACAAAGGCAATCTTCTCCCTACTGTCTCTCTCTCTACCCTATAAACGATGGCAGACAACTGTAATTTAGTGAGTTTTCTAGGGGTATTTTTGGTATTGACCCTCTTTCACAACCCGATCATCGTCGCCGGACAAAATATCCCGGCGGTGGCTTTGTTCACCTTCGGTGACTCCAACTTCGACGCCGGAAACAAACAGACTCTCAGCAAAGCGAACGTTGCTCAAGGTTTTTGGCCGTATGGAAAATCTAGAGATGATCCCAACGGCAAACTCTCCGACGGTCTCATCGCTCCGGACTTCGTCGGTATGACTTTTTTTTATAATATAACCGAAAGATTTTAAATTGAAGTCTACACTAATCTTCAAAAATTGAAATTAAAACGTTAATAAATATCACTTAGGTCTTATAACAGTCGGTGCATAGTTTCAGCTGCTATACACGTTTCAAAACACATGGAAATACATTTTCAAAAACATTTGTCAACATGCATACTCCGAGTTATTTGTATTATATGAAAAACTAAAATATTTTTAAAATATGTTATGCAGCAAAATTCATGGGGATTCCGATCGAGATCCCGGCGGCGCTAGTACCGAACGTGAATGTCTCACGTGGAGCTAGTTTCGCCGTCGCCGATGCTACTCTTCTTGGAGCTCCGGTGGAAAGTGTAAGTCATCCACCTAATTGTTTTTAATACATAGTGTATTGTATTAAATATGTATTCAATACCTAGTTCAAGGAAAATTAATTATATCCGTCTTAAGTGGGACATTTTCTTGTTTTACTTGACAGTTGACATAAAGACATCTGACTTTTTCTTGATTTTATGTGCAACTATATAATTAATTAATTAATTAATAGAGTATATATAATTAATATTGTTTTTTTGCAACTATGTCTATAATTAATAATTGGTTTTTATTTTTCTTTAGTTGACTCTGAATCAACAAGTGAGAAAATTCAATCAAATGAAAGCAGCAAACTGGAACGATGACTTCATCAAGAAGTCAGTGTTTATGATCTACATTGGTGCTAACGATTACTTGAATTTCACCAAGAACAACCCTAACGCCGATGCATCTGCTCAACAAGCTTTCGTCACTTCCGTGACCAACAAGTTAAAGAACGATATAAGCTTGTTGTATTCATCAGGAGCGAGTAAGTTCGTCATCCAAACCCTAGCTCCATTGGGTTGCTTACCCATCGTCAGACAAGATTATAATACCGGAATGGAACAATGCTACGAAAAACTCAACGATTTGGCTAAACAACACAATGAAAAAATCGGACCAATGTTGAACGAAATGGCTAAAACCACTCCAGGTTTCCAATTCACAGTCTTCGATTTCTACAATGTCATTCTCCGTAGGACACAGAGGAGCATGAACTTCCGTAAGTTTGTTTAGTTACAATTTGTGTGTGTCTATTTATATGACTTTTAAGCTATGAATATGATATATTAATGTGTTACTAATATACAAAGCCGTTTTTGTTGGTTAATTACTCTTAGGGACTTTTGTTACGAACGCATCGTGCTGTGGAGTTGGAACACACAATGCTTATGGTTGTGGTTTACCTAACGTGCACTCGAAGCTATGCGAGTACCAACGTTCTTACCTATTCTTTGACGGACGTCACAACACCGAAAAGATGCAAGAAATGTTTGGTCATCTTCTTTTTGGAGCCGATCCAAATGTTATTCAACCAATGAACGTCCGTGAGCTTGTTACTTACCCAGTCGATGAACCAATGCGTGAGTCTTGGATGCCTCCAACGTCATCAGCCACCGTTCAAGCCAGAGACTATAGCTCGTCTTCTAGACGCGGTTACGAGTTTTACTGAGTCTCATCTATAAATCAACCTTGGGGATCAATCGAGTTTCTACAAGGGTCATGAGAGTTTAATTATAAACCTTATCAAAATCGGTATCATGACGTGTCTTGTGTGCAACGTTTTTTTTTTTTTGTTCTGTTTTCTCTAGTAAGTTTTCCACTATAATAAAAGATCGATCCTTGCACCTCTTACAACGCATTGGACGGATTCGAGAGTCCATTAAAATAAAAATTTGGAGTCCCAATTACGCAATTAACTACGTTTAGCCAAGTTTTTTTTTGTTTTTGTTTAAAATTACGTTTAGCCAAGATATAGATTAGTTGCCAATAGTTTGTTATTTAAAACGAAATGGAAATAGCGCAAGATTCGAGTATTTGTGTATATTTTTTTTCCCATCTAATTGCTTTAGTAATGAGCAAAAATATAATTATGGTTTATAAACTTGGACATAAGTTATCCAAAATCCAATGTTCACTGAAAGAGAGATATTTCCTAGCTAGTTGATGAACACATACGTTTTGGTCTCTTAGTTGATAACTAAATTTTATAGACTCAGAGTATGATCACCATTAATGTATATTTCGAAGGTAATGTTGTAACTTTAGGTTGTTGGAATTAGTATTTGTGTACATTAATATAAAACTTATTGTGTTTTTTTTTTGTCGGCAAAATTTAACGTATTTAATAAATGGAATAGCAATAGATCCAATTTATTATTTATCTAATGTGTGTAATAAATATAAAATTATAAATATCTGAAGATTTGATTATGACATTAAAATCTGCAGTAGCAGTACGATCTGATTTTGTAGATCAAAGCGGCAGAAAAAAAATAAAAAATAAATAAGACCAAACAAAAGCTCATCCAGTCATTAATTAAGTAATTTTTTTTTATTTAATAGGATATGATCTAAAGTGGCTAAACTTAAACCACATTATTAAACGACTCTCGCTTAACCTCAAGGTGGCATTGGCAAGATGGAAACATACAAATGTAATTTAAAATCTCATTAATTGAAGCAACCACCGATCTTGACTTTGTCGTCCATGTTCAATGTTTGATAATTATCGACTCGATCTAATTGTAGTGAAAAAGATTTGGATCGCATCACAGTACACGTATATACTAGCTACATCCATTTAATATGGTAACATTTATTGTCAGTTATATATATTTTGAAAAAATTAAACTGTTTTTGTATTAGTATTCTACATCAGATGACGTTGAAAGGGAAAACAAAAAAAATCAAATTTGAAATGGCAATAGACCGTAATTAAATTATCATCTTAGGATTATTAATGGTTTTCCTTCCCACTGACTTTTCTTCCGATGCAAAAGGAAAAATAGATAAAAAAAATCCCTCATTTTCTCCAAAAATATTAACAAAAACTCTTATTTTTAAAAATTTTTAAACCCTCACTTTTTAATAAATAGTGAAATAAATCATATGTATTATAAAAAATAATTACATCATTA